>CAWUFW010014732.1:0-399387 GCA_963921515.1 Calotriton arnoldi
CCTTGCTGTGCTGTGGGACTGGGGCCTGGTGTGTGTTGTACTTGGGCTGTCCACCCTCCCACCCACTGCACTTTGTGTTCCTGCCACTTACCTGTTACTTGTCGGTTAGTGCAGCTGTGGCGGACACATGGGTGTGGTGGGTGCTCGTTGTGGCGCTTCTGGCATATTTGGGGACCTGTTGGTGGTTACGTGGCTGGCTTAGTGTACACATGTCCCCACGCATCTTACAGTTGTTCGGTTTGGGCTGTGTGTGGTAGTGTCTGTTGCATGTGTGTGTGATGTGTTGTGTATTGTGTGCTGGACATGGGGGTGTTTGTCCCTGGGAGCTGTGGCATGGTAGTTGCGCATGTGAGTACATAGCGGTGTGCTGGTATACATTAGTTTGTACTTACCAGCCTCCACTCCCCCTGCTAATCCGGCGAGGATCTCCGGATGGATTACGACTCGCACCTTCTCCTCCCACGCTTTGAAGGTCTTAAAGAGCGCGGGATTCCCTCCGCCAGTGACGGCAGCCAGCTCTCTGTTTTTGCCCTCCTTCTTCTTGACCAGGCTCTTTACGTCATTCCAACGTTTGTTAATCTCGACTCTGTTTCTGGGCAGGGTCCCGACTGCATTGACCTGGTCTACGATCCGGTTCCACATTCTGTTTCTGGTGGCTAGTGGTGTGTGCTGGACCATGTTCCCATAGATTTGTGGGTACACCTTGATGATCTCGTCGACCATGACTGTCAGCTCCATGGGCGTGAACTTGGGCATCCTTTGTGGTGCCATGGTGTTTGTGGTGCTGGTGCGGTGTGTGTTGTGTAATGTGCAGGGGGTTTGTGGTGCCGGGGTGTGGTGGTGGTGGTGGTGGTGGTGGTGTTTGGTGGTGGTGGTGGTGGTGGTGGTGGTGGTAGTGATGTGTGCGTTTCTGTGGTGTGCTGCTGTCCTTGCTGTGTCACTGTGTCCTCTCCTCTCCTCTCTGGTTTGCAATGTAGCAAGGGGTTGTGGTCTGTGGGAGTGCTGCTTTTGTACTCACCTATGTGGGTGTGTCCTCATGGTCTGTTGTTTTCAGGTGTGTTGTGTCTGGGGTTCTGGCCTTTGTATTTTTTGTTTGTCCGGGGGTGTTTTCGGGATGTGTACTGTGCTTGTGTATTTGTGCGTGCCTTGCTGTGTGGACTTGTTGGCCATGTTGTGTGCTATTGGTTTTGTGTGCGGATGGTTTCTGTGCAGGTACGTTGGCGCCATGGCTTCTGCCGTGTCGATTCTCATCGGCGTTGTTTGCGCTGGCGGGCGGTATATTTGTGGTTTTTCCGCGCTCATGGCGGTGCGATCGTAATTTCACGTGCGGTGTGTCGGCCGTGTGGGCGGGCGGTTTTGTGTTGTCGTGCGTGTTTCCGTCCGTGGCGGGCGGTTTGACTCAGACTCGGACGATGGCGGGCGGTATTTTGTGTGATTTTTCCGCCGATGGCGGTTTTCGGTTTGTGTAATCCTAATGGCGTGGTCGGTGTTCAGACGGTGTGTGCGGGCGGATTTTTGCCGCTTCCATGCCTGGCGGATTTATTTACGCCGGGTATCGTAATGGGCCCCTATATTTTATATTTTTTATAATCTTAAATAATTAACTACATTTACTCTGACTTAAGCATGTTTACATATTATTAATTATTTTATTAACTATTGTATTGCTTTTAATCCTTTAAATATTATATTAAAAATCTATTATAAATTAATACCCACTTATTAAAATTAATACCTGGGTATTAATACACTCCTCCACCCATAACCCCTGATACCCAAGCATCCCGTCCCAGGGGATAAGTGTCAAACCATTAATTTGTTTATTTTTTTTTAAATTATAAAAAAAGTTCAAAATATTTTGTTAAAATCTATTTTCAGTAAAATTTAATGCTCAAGTATTAAAATGAATACCTGAGTATTAATACACCAACCCACCCAAAACCCCTGTTTCCCTAGCATCCGGTCCCAGGGGATGGGTGTCAATCCCAATTATATTTAATTTTAAATTTTAAAATAATTAGAAAAGTAGAAATTAGTTTAAAATGTTCTAATATTATTAAAAATGAATACATAATTATTAAATGTAATGCCTGGGTATTAAAACACTTCCAAACCCAAAACCCCTGTTACCCTAGCATCCCGTCCCAGGGGATGGGTGTCAATCCCTCTTAAAAATTAATTAAAATATTTTAAATAAGAAAAATATATATTTTTTTTAATTCAACTATTTTTTTTAAATTAATACCCAAGTATTAAAATTAATACCTGGGTATTAAAACACCACCCAAACCAAAAATTAAACACTTCAAAAAAATATTTATAAAAATAAAAAACATACCTTAAAAATGCGCTGCAATGGCATGCAATGTAAAGGCAGATGTGTTGTAATGGCATCCGTCCTAATGGCACTTACGATGTAATGCCTGCGTTGTAAAGGCATTACGATGTAATGCCTGCATTGTAATGGATGTTTCCCGTAGATAGGCATTAACCCTTCTTCCACAAATTGTTTTTGAGACTGAAGAGCTTCAAAAGAACTAAAAGATGTTGCTGTGCAAAATTTCAAAATATTAATTAAGTAACACTTTCAGCATTCATCCTGAATCAAATGATCACCCAAGCATGAAATACCAAGTATACCTAAGCTAAGTCCATCACATGAATCATCATTCGGCATTACTTGTTGCAAATTTACCTGCTCCAATTGCGATGTTCATCTGCCTATCTATTAGGCCCGGGCGAAATTTGCATTACACTGACATAATTTGCGTAATTTTGTGTTACTTGTTTTGCGAAATGTCAGAAATTACACTGCTTCACGTAATTATGCACCTATCCCAGGTAATATTTGCCATGAATGTGTCATTCATGGCAAAATCTTATCATGAACACCCAGAAATAACAGAACGCAGGTGGCTGTTGTTTGCTGTGCTTTTGTTTAAATGCATTCTTGTGCCAAAAAATGTTTTCAAAGATGCATTTCATGCTAAAATATAGTGCAAAGTGATGTATTTGCTTTTCATACAATTTCACATAATTTTGCTGAAATTTTGCATTATTACGCAAAAGCTAATTAAACAATTTTTAAACACTGCTACTTCACATATCCCTACTATCTATGCTTTTCTTTTCTCCCATGGAAGCAACATACATAAGCTTTTCAGGGCAGTCCTTTGAATCTTCACTTACAGATGAGCATGAGAATGCAGGGTTAGGCAAATGAGGCAGCCATTTTTCAGGAATTGGTCTGGAGGCATACATTGCTGACTTAGATATCATTGATTGCACACTACAAAATCTAGGGTTGACTCTAAGTTTGAATTTGTTTTATTTTCACTGCTCACTACTCAGTTACCAGGAGAAATGGCTGCATCTTCCATGATTTGTTATCTGTGCTGCACATGCAGGTCCATTTAGGTTTATTAATATTTACCATAGCCACACACCAAATCTAAAAAAAAAAACTGTTTCATTCTTTTTGTTTTGTTTAAATCTGGAAAGTAGAGTTCAACCACAAATTCAGGGATGTCATCTGATGGATTATCACTCACCACACTTGAGGTGTGGAAAAAACTTCCATCATCCGTGGTTGTGTCTCTGGGACCTTGTAATTTGTAGGTATACAATTTGGATTCCTTTTAATTATCATTGTCTCCATTGTTTGAGGAGAGAGACTAATCCTTCTGACTGTGACAATTGCTCCATCTGCATTGAACATTAAGATACACTGGCTACACAACATTCCAGACACTTTATTGCTGAGTTTAGGCCACTGTTCCTTCTTCCTATGACAATGTGTGTGAACCAGGTAGACCTCTGCTTGGACAGCCCAATAGTCCTGTTCCATATTCTCAAGCTTATTGCTGTTGATGCTTGTTGCTTATGTGTTGCCTGCACCTGTGCATTTTATTTAAGTCCTGCTATATCCATAAACCAACCCATTGCAGATGCTGGAAGTGAAGCTTTTGATGCTGTAAGTTTAGTAGCAGGCAATGGTGTTACCACTGGTGAGAGCTGCTGCTGCAGCTGTGACATTCGCAATACCGGTCCAGCACTGCACTCTCTGGAGGTTGAAGGCAACACTTCAGTTCTGCTATGACCTTCAATTTGAAGTCACTCATCTTCTAGGTTACCTACTTTGCTGGCGATCCAATTCTTGTAAATTGAGAAATTGACTGTTGAAAAAGGAATGAAAGTTACCAATGTTTTTTGTACCATGGATCCAGTATTGTAACACAGATGTATTTTTCAGAGGACCAATCTGATTTTGCAGCCATTGATTTGGGGTCAAATGCAGAGTTAAGCTGTTGACCATAGAAGCTGCTTCTTCATTGACATTAGCAAACAGTTGTTCCACTGTTTACAAACGGTCTTACTGCAGCTTCAACAATGGGATCGCTTCACTCATGGTACTGTCCTCCTTGCTGACTCCCTGTTTTAAAATCTCAAACAGCACTCCCACTTGGATCAGGCACTCCATTAGTTCCCAATTGCCAACCTCGTTTGCCATGGCTTTGGCAATTGCATTCCCTTTCCTTTGTCAAATGTATTCGTTGATAGACCTCACATGCTCAAACAACTGCTTATACAGGGACCCCATTAGCATGCTGAATGATCTTCAGCTGCTTCTGGGCTTTGAAAGAATGACTAAAATGAATGTAACTCTGGTGAAATGTGACCAGGATGTTTGCCACTGCTCGTTTTTTAGGCAAGTCCTGCACAATCGGTTGATGCAATGCCCTAAACATAAGTCTCTGAAGTATACTCCATCAGTCAATGATTTGACAATATTACTGCCATTGTCAGTGGGAACAATAACCAGTTCTGAGACCTCTGGGTTGAATCCATTCATAAACTTTGGTGTTAAATTCTTCCATGATATTAAAAACTATATGTGATTTCCCCATGGAGGATTTTGTCACTTTTAAATGGAGCTTAACGCCTTGAAAAGCATACTCAGTCTTGAGACCAGTGGTTAGCGTTTGCTTAACCCACTTGAAGGAGGCCCTGTGTGCAGTGATGCACATGTAGTCTGTTGCTTGGAAACTGGTTTGCATGTCTGTCATGAGGTGGATGGACCAAATGGCGCTCTTCTCCATTGCTTCTCCAACCAATTGGAGCACTTGATGGTGCAGCGCTGGCACAGCAACACGGGAAAAATAGATCTGACCTGGAATCTTCCATTTTGGACAGAGAGTCTCTACAAATTCCGGAACCCCCTCTCCTTCCACCAAAGCAAAAGGCTGAAGGTCAATCGTTAACATTTTGGTAATCTTCCCGTTGTATAAATGGACGTATGGGCTCAGTGCTAAGGCAATTCCTTCCTGAATGAAAACTTGACATTGGGTTGTTGTGACTGTTTTCTTTGGAGGATACCTCCACAAATGACCTATGGGTAACAGGTAAGCTGCTTGGAAGCTTTGGGGTGACTGTATTCCTCTTTTCCCTGTGCCATTCCAAGGTTTCTGTGGATTATGACTGACCACCAGGCGTGACAGTTACATGGCTGCTTTGCATGACCTCTTCTTCCTTACCACCAACTCCTTCTATTGGTTCAACTTTTTCTCCCCTCTCACCAGCAGCTATCTTTTTGAGGTGATCTTCCCACATGATTGCATATTGATTTTTTTGATGGGTCAGTTGACCTTTAGTACCGCAATTCCACCTGGCTTACCACAATGCACTGGTGTGGCAAGGGAAAAGTTCTGTAAAGTGCTCCTCCTGAGGCCTAAGTATAAAGAAGTCCCAAACTGGGAAGGAGTGATTTCTTATCAAGACAATGCCTGAAGAACTTGTAGAGGTGGAGCTAGGTGGTTTTGTTTGTCTTTCTATTGGGTGGGTTGTAACTGCAGTACAGGTGATGGTGATTGTTGCAGGTTTTTGGCTTCTAAAAAAGATTGAATCAGGTGGTGTGTGTAGTACTACTTAACTCAGAGCTGGTTAAATAGAGGTGATCTGCACTTCCTCTGTGCCAGTCTCTATACAAATAATCAATGCTTCATCATCTTCCTCACTTCAAAGGCCTTCAGGAACCTTCCTTTTCCGTGACCTCTCATGGTAGGCCTTGGTGGAGCTCAAATCCATGTCAAGATCATCAGAAAGGTGGCTTGGAGAAGATGGAGGAGTGCTCTTTCTTTTCCTTACAGGAGATCGCGAAGCCGTGTCCAATGGAAGAGCAGTTACAACAAAGTCTTGCTCAGTAGCAAGCTCAACTTCCTTCTCTGCTAGCACATCCAGAAGATCCAGCAGCCTGTGATTTCTGTTGAGTTTCCTGTGAAGATTCCATTTGCTGGTGAAACAATATGATCTCTGATTTACTGCTCTTAGCCAAGACTGCAGTCATTGCAGCACTGAGAGACATCTGCTTTGGTTTTGGTGGCAGCGGTGGTATTGTTGTTGATCCAGGGGTAATCCTCCTCTCAGCTTCTTCCTACACAGTGGAGGGTGCATGAGGTATACTGTATTGCCAGTAAGAGAACGAGGGCTTGATGCCAGTGGTGGTTAGTGGTACACAATGGCAGAGCTATCGTAGGCTTCACCATCTCTAATTCCACTTTAGCAGACCTGGCACTGTCAGAAATGTTATTGAATGGGCTGCCCAGTTAAGTTGTTGTTCCTACTTGCTGGGATCTCCATTGAAAATATGACATACCTAAACATAAAAATGCTTAAAATGTCCCTCATGCACAAGAGGTAAGCTCCCAGTGTTAGTGCAGCATTTCTCACACACAAAGAGGAAACTACTAAGATACATCTATAACTTTCTAAGAATTTTAGAAGCAGTCTGTGGGCATTTTGTGAATCAGATAAAAAGTGTAAATCTGCTCTAAAGGAATAGGGGGCACCTGTGAGGAGTAGTTTTCTGACTGACACAAAAGATTTTGTGAATAAGGCATTCTTGCTAAGCTAATGTTGAGACGAGAACTGATACCATCAAATGATCAGCTTCCAATGTAATGAGAGGCAAAACCATGAGCATGTATTTCATGATGATATAACACATTAAAAAGAGGGGTGAACTTTCAATAGCACTTCAGAGTACACCTCTGCACATCCGTTCTTTAAGTATGCAACATGTCTAAGTGTGATCATGCCTCATCCCTCTAAAAATTCTCTGTCCTTGGTTTCATGTATTTACTTTAGTTTATGAGAAGGTAAATTTCTTGGCAGTGCTTGATTTAGGCAATTCTGATGTGTGTTGTTGTGTAAACTTCCAGACACAATTTGTTTTGATTTCTCACTTTTCAAAGACATAAAAGTATGCCCCCCAACATATCCCTGCACCATTTGGCAGGCACTGCATGGTGCCTGCCACGTAGTACAGGGATATGTGTAATGTCCATTTTTTGTACTGCGGCGTGTGCTAAAGAACGCCGCACAGGCCGCAATACAAAATATAGACATTGCGACCGCCATGGTGGCGGGTTGCATTCTAATTCGGCCGGCAGGACTGCCGACTTACATCCGAACGCCATCCTAATGAGGCCGTTAGTTTCAAATTGGTGGATGCTCCATGCATTTTGTTGTATGGCCTCCTTTCACACTGGTCAATTTTCCTATGTCCGAAGTTTCAGCTACAGGCATAAATACCAAGAAGATCCCTATTCTCGGGATATGAGAATTTTTTATTTCGACCATATTGAATATAGGTTTACAACAAAAATCAAGAATCGGGCCTGAGGGCACTAAGCTGAAGTTAGACTGCAGCATTATCATTTTACTTCCATATATTTTATATACTATTTGTCACAAATGCAATGTCATTTTGACTCATTTTACTTCCAAGACTCTCATTACAAGTCTCCCGGAAAATGGCCCAGTAACTCCGGGGTGTGGAAAATTCAGCCCATTATTATTTAGACCCTGAGGCTCTACTAAGATGGCCCCCAGACTTTCACATAGAGATTTCAGCTGTTTTCAGCAGCCAGAATTACTGGATGAAGGAGAAAAACATATAGGGGCACATTTATAAAAAAAGAATCACGCAGCGCAGTAAAACCACCTTGCTGAGCTGCATGATAAGGAAAGAGAAGGACAGTATTTAACATTATACATCACTTTCCTGTCTTTTCCTTGAGCTGGCACACAATGTGCTGCCTAGCGCCAACACAGGCACAGTGCCTGTGTTGTAAGCATGATTGTTTTTGTGCAGGAAGGGGCACCTTCCTGCACAAAACAAATAATGAGAGGCATTTTCGAAAAAAACGAGGAGAAATAAAGGCATTTCACCTTGTCATGCCTCACCTAGGGAGGCATTGGGGCATATTCTCAAGGACTCATCACGGCGTTAACGGCACTTTAGCGCAGCAAAAGTGGTGAAAGAATTATCGCCCCATTCACAAGCTGGTGCAAACTCCCCACATCGCCAGTATACCAGCGATAGCTGCCGCAAAAAACATCGCCACGGATGAGAGAGACAACTAACGCTAATGATATGCAGAGTAGGCGTTCCCGTGCAAAAACTCACGAAAACTCCACTTCGCGATATTCACAGCGACCAGTCAGATCTGCGATGCGATCCAAAAACAGGCGATAAGGCGCGTTAGCAGCAGGGATTTAACACCTGCCTTCTACTGGTGTTAAGCAGGACGACAAACTGCAGTACAAAAGGGAGCCCAGCCCAGAGCCACATCTGAAGACCAACACATGTCATGGAGCTACTGATCATGCAGCTCGGAGCCCCAAGAGGCCCACAACACCCACCGCCCCCCACTCCCCCCCAGGACCACCCCCCCCGGACTACCACTGAGGCAGCGCAGAATGAGACAGCGGTCCTTCCGAAAACGCACCAGCCTCGGAGACTTAGCGCCAGAGGAAGTCATTGCCCACTACAGGCTCAAAAGGACGACCATCCTCCACATCTTGACCCACATTGCCCACAGGCTGACGGTACCAACACAGCGGAGAACCAACATCGCTCCGCAGACAAAGCTGCTGGCTGTGCTGCACCTGTTGGCCTCTGGTACTTTCCAACCAACAACTGCCAGAGTCGGAGGAGTCTCACAGCCAGGCCTATCAAAGTTCCTCACACCTGTCTTGGATGCCATCATCAGCTTGGTACCCCAGTACCTTCACTTCCCCCACACTGCGCAGGAACAGCTGGAGACCAAGCAAGGCTTCTACGCCATAGCTGGCTTCCCGCACGTGTTGGGGGCAATTGACTGCACACATGTCCTACTTGTGCCCCCTGCCGACACTGCACACAATTACCGCAACAGGAAGCACACACATTCCATCAATGTGCAGGCAATAGTGGACCACCGGGGACTCTTCACCAACGTCGTCGCCAACTACCCAGGCAGTGTGCATGATTCCTACATCTTCCGACAGTCCATCATCAACCAGCGCTTCGAGGATGGCACCTACGGAAATGCACTGCTCGTTGCTAAGTACCAACGGAACACACCACACACCTCAACTCCACAATCATGCAACTTGCAACTGTGGGAATGCACATGTTACAACATCACATACGACATGTCAAACAACATGCCCACTTACCAGACACGACAACACATGGAACTGTGGTAACAGGGGCCAGACATGTAGACAAGCCATCCACGTCATGGCACCTCTGCCACACAATAACAGGATGTGGTGAGAGGCGGGAACCAAGTATGTTCGAGGGAGGCAAGTGACCCATGAATCAGAATGTACACAATGCCAAGTGTGGCGGGGATGTGCTGGACAGACTCAAGTATGCAGAGCACAGACATGTCCATGTGGACATATACTGCTGGTGTTTGTAGTGTCGTAGACAGTGGGCGCAACCATGTTACCTCAGGCAGTGGGGTAGACCCTGGACATGTAGCTATGTCGTCGTCCCCTGCAAGCGTAAGCGGAGTGGGCTGGGCCAGCGTAGGAGTGGGAATCAATAGCCCGGGGCTCAGGGCGTGGTTCACTTCCGTGATGGCCACCAAGGCAACTACTGCGTGTGTCTCTGTTTCCGCCATATCCTGACCATAGGCCTACACACACATGGCCGACCACCTTCAACGGCCAATATCACAGTGTCGTTGTCAGACTTGTAGAAATGCGCAGACAGTCATGACAATGGTGTGTCCTAGGAGTGCAAGTGATGCAACCGCATGGCGCACACAAGTAAATAGGCTCGGGGGAGTGAGGAGCAGCTGTGAGGCAACGTACTACACATGGATGCCGCTCATTTGCCACATGCAAGACATGTCAGACATATATCCCAAAGTCCCACACATCACACACCAATATACTAATGAGCCTGCCAACACAGAATGCTGAACCACCGATTGACACATCTCTCTCCCCTGTCACAGGTGATCAAGGATATGCACTCTGCCCGAGGATGACACCCCTCCGAGCCCCGAACACCCAGGCCCAGAGGCAGTACAATGCGGCCCACATACGCACCAGGGGCATTGTGGAGCGCTCATTTGGCGTTTCAGCTGCCTGGACATCACAGGTGGAAGACTCCTGTACAGCCCGCAAATAGTGTGCAAGATGATCATTGCATGTTGTGTGTTGCACAACATATGTGTACGCACCAATGCCCCATGGATCCAAGTGCCAGATGGGATGCACCGGACGATGATGATGAAGATGAGGCAGGTGGACCACACCCCAGTGCAGCAGCAGCTGGAATAGCCCGAAGGGACACTATCATTCACAATTTCTTCACATAAGCACATCACATAGGGACTGTCCTTAGCAATCATGGGACAGGTCAAAATGACCACAGGCACATCATGTGCAAATAAATTCATTCCTAGACACATTCCCTGTGTGCATGTCACTCCTCTGCATTGGCACATCGCTCTGACAAGTGTATGTGCAACATTTAGTGCTATCAATTTCACCAATGGCAATTGGATGGTGGGAGTGTCACCTCCGTTATCGGGATCCTGTTTTCCTGCGGACTGAACCGCGTCTTCCTCTTCTTCTTCTCCTTGCCCTTCCCTGGCCCCGAGGTCCCAGGCTGGTCCTCCGTGGGGCTTGTGGGGTTCGGGTTGTCCTCTGTACTTGCTCCAGCTCCCTCCATTGTGCTTCGCAGTTGTTATGTTTTTTTTATTTATTTCTGGGGTTTTTGCTGCTTTTATGGTGATTTTTCCTGCCTGACGTGGGACTTGCAAGCCTGCCGCTGCTTGTCGCTGATTTTTCTATCGCGGTTGGGCCCATCGCAACTTTTTTCACGTTCGTGTTTCCTTTTATCGCCGTTGCGGTAGTTGTATCGCGGACATTTGACGCGTTATCGGGAAACTATCGCATGTTACCGCCGTGTTGGGAATACGACGTTAACACAGAGTTATTTTCCCGCGATAGACGGCGATATGAAAACGTGCGTTAGCCTTTTTTGGCGATGATTATCGCACGTTCTTGGGAATATCCCCCATAGCATTTTGATGCATTCCCAGGTCTACCAGTAATGGTAAATCTGGGTATGTGCCAAAATCCATCTGTGGGTGCGTGGGAACACCCACCCTCCACCTATGGAACACCTATCTGGGGCAGAGTAACACAACACAGCAATTTGCTCTGTGTAGCTTTACTCTAGATTTACCAAGTCACGCAGAGACATGCAAAGTGACCTTTTGTGGCTTGATAAATCTTACTTAGTAGTTTCGTCGTCCTTGTGCCCCATTGCATGGCACAAGGGTGATGCAACTGCTCTGTAAATCTGACCCATAATTCCGATAGCGGCTCCGTCAAAATTAAGAAGTCATTCGTAATGAGGGTCTTAATAATGCCTTCACTTTACAAGAAAACGGTACAAAGAACTTAACTGTATACTTAGATATGCAATATAGGGGCATATGTTCAAGGAAGTGGTGGAGTGAGGTGTTAGCCGTCATGGCTTATCGCCTCACTCTGCCACTTCAGAACCGCAAGGCTGCACCGTTTTAAAACATAATGGTGCAGCCTTGCGAGTCCCCCTGCCCTGGCGCTACACTTAGCAGTGTATCGCCAACGCAGGCACCCTTGCACCATAGTGCAAGGGTGTCTGCGTGCAGGGGAAAGATTGCTTATGTACAGGAAGGTCCCCCTTCCTGTACATAAACAATCTTTAAATGCCATTTTGTCACTTCTATGTGTGCTGCCTAATGCAGCACACATGAAGTCACAAAATGGCAGGTAAAATGCCTTTATTTCTCCTCGTTTTTTCGAAAATGCCTCTCATAATTTTTTTTGTGCAGGAAGGTGCCCCTTCCTGCACCAGGCAGCACACATGGAAAAAGCAAAAACGAGGAGAAATAATGCATTTCTCCTCATTTCGCCAACTTAAGACCAGGTTTTCCCTGGTCTTAATTTTGGCGCTGCCTACTATTTACGCTGCCCTTGTAAATAGGGGGCAGCGCCAAAATCAATGGGTGTTGCGGTTGAACGCCCACCGCAACACCCACTGCCCACCCCTTTCACGCTAAGCAGAGCGTGAAAGGGGGCCGTATTTACAAGGCAGCGTTAAGCCACGTTAATAAAAAAACTAATAAGCATTAATTAACTACACAAACTTTAACACTATAGTATCCACAACACACACCTAAAATTAATAACACAATTACCATAATTAATAACCAATAAATTAATTAAAATTATCAACCAATTATTAATTCATCAACTAAAAATAAATTACTTCCCACCCTATTCCCCTATAAACCCATAACCCGCTACGGAACAAAAAATGCAAAATTTCATTAAAATATGTTTTATTAAATTTAATCTAATTAAATTACTTCCCACCCTATTCCCTATAAACCAACAGCCCACTACAGAACTAAAAATGCAAAATTCAAATAAAAATAAATTTAATATAATTAAATTACTTCCCACCCTATTCCCCTATAAATCCACAACCTGCTACGGAACTAAAAGCGCAAAATTCGAATAATAAAAAAAAACACTATTAAAAATGTAACACATATATTAAAAATACAAGCAATTCTTATACAAAAAAATACATCACATACATATAAAATATATACTAAATTACATAACATTAATAAAAATGATATTTTTAACAACTATGGGGCATATTAGCAAGACCGGCGATAAAATTATCGCCGTTTTAGCGACAGGAAACTGCCGCTAAAACGGCGATAATGGGCTTGCTAATATGCGTTATAGAATTCAATAGAAGCCCAGGTTAGATGTGCAGGACATCTAACCTGGGCTTCTATTGGAATTCTATAACGCATATTAGCAAGCCCATTATCGCCGCTTTAGCGGCAGTTTCCTGCCGCTAAAGCGGCGATAATTTTATCGCCGGTCTTGCTAATATGCCCCTATATTTTTGCAAACGATATTAAACACTTTGATATTTTTAAAGTCGATATTACTTACCTTAAATCGATATTCTTGCTGTCGATATTTCTGACCCACAATATTTCTGACTCGATATTTGTGCAACTCGATATTTCTAACTCGATATTCTGTCTCTGCACCCTATTTTGCGATGTTGCGTCACACATAGAGAAAAACGACTTTCCAGACGTCCAAAGATATTTCTGCGGCCACTTATTGAAAAATGTAATGTTGTAGACAGGCAAATACACCACAGTATGTAAAATTGCTGCTGTTTGCTATGTTGTCAATTCATTATAAAATACTGCCTCAGTACTTAAAGTCAAATAAGTTGTAGTACTTTTATAAAGTCATTTACCTGATCTTTGTACTTGATATATACGTGTATCATGTTTTTGGTGAACTGCATGTGAATTATGCTTTAGGGTGAAAATGCATGCGCTGTCATTGACGCTGAGTGGGAGCAACACTTAACAATGATGATGCAAAGATGAATTCATTCAGATGAAACAACATGCTGTTAGGTACATGCGATTTTAGCTAATTTCCCCAGAAACAAATGCACATTCATGCATTCTTCTACCATTTTTAAGATTCTCTAAGGTATGATTTTTGTTGTGGATCATTGCAGCTAGTTTTGTACAGCGGTCAAGAAAAATCACTATTATAGGTGTGGCCAGCGAGAGATTTAGACTTTCTGACATTGATGTATTTTAAATATGTGTATGTACAGCTGTTGCAACAAAACACTCACTTCGGTTTTTTAATTTTAAACTATTTGCAGCATTCAGCTGCTTTCAAGTATTCCTTGGTGAGCCCAATATCCACCAATATCTGTGAGTGCTATTACAATGCTGGCATTATCCTGTCCCATGTCAGCTTTCAATTGCTTCATCCACTTCGCTGATCACCGACTTATGTTCTGGCTTGAGTAAATAAGACTTTTTTGGTGCACTTCCCAAAAGTAATTTCAGAGAAGATAAATTAAATATTGATTGCAACTTAATATAGTGATAGTGCTAAAATATTTCCTTCAAGTTCAAGCTTGACCACAAGTTTCCAATCATACATTTTTTTAAGTTGTGATTTCTAACCTGAGGCTTTATTAAATTCAACAGCTGCAGTCAATATTTATGTATTCGTCAACTTAGTTGGACATTTTAAATATTATGGAGAAATGAATGTATAATAAGAAAACAGATAGCAGTCTTGCATTTCATTTTAGGTGGGAAGCTTTATGTTCTAAAACATTCACATATGGCCCACGTTTAGCAAAGGGTATATAATTTCATCTTGTTTAGTTTACATTGGGAACTTCCCATTAATAATTGGTGTGTTCATAAACTGGATTTCATAAAGCAATTGACTTTTTTGCATTAATTTACAATTCTAGAATCGTGAGTAATTTCCGAATGATTCCAATTGAAATACAATAACTCTGTGAGTTCGTTTTTAAAGACGGGGGGGGGGGCAGATTTACAAGCCCCTTGCGCCATTTTTGCGTCATTTTTAACATGGGAAAAATGACGCAAAAGTGGCGCAAGGGGCTTGTAAATATGCCCCGGGGTTCACAAAGATATGATTTTTCACTGGCAGCATGAAATTATACGGGCTTAGGTGCACTGCAATACATTAAAATAGGTCTGGATTTCGAATGTTATAATCTGTTTTCCAACGAGAGAGGTAAACTCACGATACATTATGGGTCAATTTTACGACCCTGTCACACAACGAAGCGCAGCTCCCAAAGTTGCTGTGCTGCGTAACAGGGAGATAGGAGGAAAAGCGCCATATATATATAAATATGACCCTCTCCTCCCCTCTCCGTAGCGTTGGCACACAATCAGGCGCCGCACACACAAACCTTTGCCCCATATAGCAAGGGTGTCTGTGTGCGTCTAGCATATGTTATGTACTGGAAGGGTTTCCTTCCAGTATCCTTGCAGCACACATGCAAAGTCAGAAAAGAGAAGGGAAATAAAAGTATTTTTCCTTTTAATGCGTGCTTCAAAGTGTCGTTATTTTTTGGTGCGTAACCCCTCTACTATTATTAGTAGATTAGGTTTTGCATCAAAAAGCATGGGTGGTAGCATGGGAACACCCATGTATCACCCATAATGTCCCTACGAAGCAGAGTAAACCAAAGCAGTGATTTGCATTGCTTTGCGTTACTTTTAAGCAACCTTACTGGAAAGTAAATGAAAAAAAACTTTCTGCGCAGGTTTGCATTACTGTTGTGACGCAAACCAAGTGCAAAAGGTATGCAAATCTGGCCCTATGGTTTTTTACACTCGGAAGAAACAGAAGAAACCATAAAAAAGGAAAATTAGCATGTTTTGTATTAATCAAATGTAGTAAAATGTGCTAATATGATATTTATTTATTTGTGCATTTTTGTATAGCACGAACTTTACCCGAAGGTGTCAGAGCGCTTTACAATAGAACCAGTTACATTACATAAGGACTTCAGAGTACATGAATTACATAAAAGATACTAAACAGATAAACTATAAACTCACATAAGAATAGTAGTAAATACATATGTCTACTACAGATACTAGTGGTTAGAGTTACAAATATACAAGTTGCAAATTCACTCAAGATTACATTTTAAGGGAAGTTGAAGCGATTAGGGTTGGACAAATATATATTACATATTTACAGAGCATGATCTTCTCGCCATTGTTGGAGTTCTTGCATTGCTCATTCAGCCAAGCCATCAGGGTGCAGGTGCACTCACAGGTGGTGCTCTTGGGCCTGGAGGGAGCCCAGAGCTGGTGCTGGCCGTTGGGGTAGAAGGCTGAGTGGTGGTGGGCAAAGAAGGCGTACGGTAGTCTGCAGGTAAATCTTGCGCTGCACGGGGGAAATCAAGCCAGGTTGTAGACATCTTGCCTCGAGATTGGCCCAGCAGAGGGGTCAGGCCTCCGCAAGGGCCCTTGTCCTCCGCCGGACTCGACCGCCTCAAGGGCTAGCGGTTAGCGCCCCCTTTCAAATATTATATGGGCCCATGTGCACCCACTGCACTGTGGCAAGCCCTCTGGGGAAGCTCCAGAGCCTAGCTGCGGCCAATGTTGTTGCCGCTCTCTGCCGCCGGGTCCCTCAACGCCGCAGCTTAAAGACTCACTCCAGGTCTCGGGGATGTGCTGCAGACCCCGGGCCTCCGACTGCTGGAGCGGATTTCCTCTGGAGTTCCGTGCGACCCGCGGCCCCACCGCCCGTAGAGCAGTGCGGGCCTGTGACGCCATCTTGCTTCCAGCCTCGTCTTGCCCCTGTAGGCCCATTGCCCGGGTGACTCAGCATGCACCAACATACCTGGGAGCTGGGGCCAGGCCAAAGTCCTCAGGGCAGCATCCGATGGTCGGGGCACCCACCCGCCATCTCCACCGGTGAGGACAGGCCCCCTGAGCCGGGGCCGGCACACCTGCAATGAGCTAGCGCTGACAGATATCTATCTGTGGATGTGATATCTGTCTAAGCATCGACATGGATAGATAGATAGACAGATGATAGATAGATAGATAGATAGATAGATAGATGGATAGATAGATAGATAGATAGATAGATAGATGTAATGCAATACTCCAATTCTTCTTGCCTAAAAACCTCCAAACAGATCTAAATTTCAGCTCTAATCTTTCCCCAAGCCATCAGCAGTCGGTGCCTACTCAATTTGTGGGATTATGCTCTATTTCATTAAACTGTAGGCGTCTCCTTCCATTGTACTCAAAAGCTGATGTGGCTCAGTTTTTTATTGGTAGGCAATAGTTTCCAAATCAATGTTATTTAAATACATTATCCAATAAAAGCTTCTGATTCTTGCTGTGTATCACTTTTGTGGTTTACCCATCTTTTTCTGTTTGTGTTTGACAAACGCCTCCGGTATCTTATTGTTTGAATCTTCCATTATATGTGGTTATACCATGATACTTGAAAAGGTATAATATCACTAGAACAACATCTTTACCAAACCATAAGAGCTTTGTGCAGAGGTCTGTGCAAACAGGAAATCACTTACTGAAATAAAATTAAATGCTGCACAGCCTTGGATTCACTGGAAGCAAACATTCAGTTCTATTTCCTCTCCTCCGTCCTCAACTAGCATGTGGAATGAGAAGGCTGTTTTTTCCAGTGGCTACACCAATAGAATGGAGCCCTCTCTCTTAACTCTGATTAGCTGTTGCCAACCAATCAGTGTGAAGGGGTATTTCACAACATTGAAAGTGTGTTGGTCTGACTTAGGGATGATGAATGAGAAGTAGAGATGATAAGTAGGGATGGTGGATGAGAAGTAAGGAAGATGGATGAGAAGTAGGGATGATGGATCAGAAGTAGGGATAATGAATGATGGATGAAAAGTAGGGAAATGGATGAGAAATACAAGGATGATGGATGAGAAGTAAGGAGGATGCAGGCCACCACCGGATGTGTTTACACAAGTCCATCGTTATATCCTCAAGGAACAAATTGTCGCTGCTGCACTGAAAAAGGGAATTTTCATTGGAGAAGGCACCAAGATTAACATTTTCAAGATCTCTCTGCAAGAACTTTATAGCGAAGACGGGACTTCAAACTACTGACAGATCATCTGTGAAAGTGAAATTAAATATATCTTGGGCCACCCCTTCCGCCTTATTTTAATGTGAGAAGACAAGATAAAATTGATCAGCCCCAGGTCTGAAGCCAAAGAATTACATCAACTGTATCCCCACCCAGAAGAACCGTCACACTTAGAGAGCTGCCCGAACAACGCATCAAATAACCCACCAAAAATTGCTGACAAACGGTGGGCCATAGATTGAGAAGAAAAAGCTAAAACCCTCCCAAGCAGATACTAAACATGAAAGGAAAGACCTCATCACAAGCCATAAATCATGCAGCAGAAGACCCAGGAGACTGAGGAGCGGTTGGAGAAAGGAAGTCTAGCCCGGAGGAGCCCTAGAGACTGAGGTCAGCGCAGACCCTGTACAACGTAAACAGCACTAGAACCACAACACCTATGACTATAGATATCCAAAGCAAGCCCAATAATTACTCCTCTCAGAAAACACTGAAATGATGCTAATAGCAAATATGCTGAGGCAGTAAACCTCCACAAAGAGTGCTGAAGGACAGGGGAGATATGGACTGGACACCATGTTTTGCTTGCAGGGCCTACTAGGGGGGGTCCCCCGGGGGGCACAGATTTGACCCTGTGTGGAGTGGGTTGGCAATGGGATCATCTTCTATTGCAGGATCATGAGTGGAGGGAGCTGAGGAGCTGTGGACTTTGGAAGATTCTATATTCACTAAGTTATCTGAGCCATATTGGGCAAAACAATCCCTTTGCTGTTTCCTCGTTAGTTGTTGCGTAATGTTAGGAACTGGAGAGGAAACCCGGAGCTATGCTCGCCAATTCAAACCACGCAGTTGAATAAATTTCCCCTCGTAGAAAACGCTCTCTACTGACTGCTGTGTCCAAGTTACTCTCACTTAACATTCAGTGACTGAATTCCCTTAACAAGAGACACCAGTTCCAGCAATATGTCCAGAGACATGACCTCTAGGAGAGCCACCTGTTTCTTCAAGACCTCTTTCGAATGAGGAATAAGGCATATCCCATGCAGCACTGGGCTTCTGCACCAATTAAGACAACACCGGTGGCAATATTAGGGAAAAGTAAACTGGCAGAAAAGAAGGTAAAGATGTTTAGAGCCCAAGAGGGCAGATTCTTGAGGTTGCAGATATCGGGCCATAGTTCATTTACCACATACATAATTGTATATGCCCCCAACTCTGGGGAGGATCACTTTCTACAGACCGCCATGAAGAAACTCATGGAGGGAAAAGGAGATGAGATGATAGTTGGTGGAGATTTTAACTTAGCCTGGACCCTAGCCCTGGACAGAAGATCTCTTGAGGGGCACACAACAGGGAATTTCTCTAAGAGGTTGCATCATCTCATGACACAGTCGAGCCTGGAGGATGCGGGGGGCACATTCCACCCAGACGATAGGGACTTTTCCTTCTATTCTCACATAAATAGATCCTATTCCAGGACCAATTATGTCCTTATGTCCCGCTGTCTGCTACACAGTTTACAAGATGCAGTTATCCCCAATATTTCAATATCAGATAATGCCCATGTTATGGTTGTCTTATTCCCCTTCCCACCCCCTTCTCCCTGTGACTCCTTGGAAAATCCCTCCAGACGTGTTTAGGGACAGAGGTATGAGGCAAGAGCAGGCCTAAACAATCAGGGACCTTTTTTAAATAAACAAAGGGGATACCTTGGAGTCTATGAGAGAAGATGCTTTGAAGGTCACAGTAAGAGTGGAGGTGGTGACAATGATGATTGCTAGGCACAGGGAATTTAGATTAGTGGAAGATAATTTAGTGTCAGAATTGGCCACCCCAGAGAAATTAGGTAAGCAAAACTCCTTCATTAGAACTCGCAGACATTTGCTGACCTTGTGGAGGCAGTTGAATGTCCTTCAAACAAATAAGGTCAAGAAGGTACTGTTGAATTTGGGGCAACCGTTCTATGAAAAGGGGAATACAGTTGTCACTATATTAGTGGGCCAGCTCCATGGGGGCGTGGCTACGCAGGGAATGGAGTCGGATGTGCTCGATTAGAGCTCCGTTGCTGACTCCTCTTGCCCCGCTGCCAATATCCAATACAGCAAGTTTCCAGGGCCGGTGATTGACTCCGACGAGCCCCGGTCTGACCTGCAACACACAGCGTGAACTGAAGCTGCGGCGGGGGCCAAGGCCCGGGACCAGACAGTAGAGGTGACGCCGATGTGGAGTTGAGGGAGACCCGCCAGAGGCCTCTATGCAAGGCCGGGTACGTGCCCCGCCCGGCAGGCCGCGGTACTCGGCGGTGAGTACAGTGCTGCTGCCCTGAGCTCCCGCTGGCCGCTGGCGAGGCCTGAAAAAGGACAAAACCACCCGATGTTGCAGGGAATGTGCTGATATGGAAACCAGCACCCAGCTGGGGGAATTTCATTAGAATATTGAAAAGCGCATCGGGCCTAAAATGGCGGCCCTACAGCCCGGAGCCCGGCGGTGACTCTCTGCAGTGTAATTAAATTCCGGGGGCAAACGAGGAACGACACCGGTAGCATACTGGAGCCAGGTGAGTCCAGGGCACGGGAGGAGCTGCACTGGGCAGGACTCGGCAGTCGGCGCCTAGCTGGAGAAGACGCGCAAATAAAGCAAAGTGCGCACAGGGATTAAAATGGCAGACATGCAGCCCGGAGACCGGCAGTGACCTTTAAGGTGCATCCAGATCCCGGAAAAATACGGTGGACAACGCTGGCGATGCACTGAGACCGGGCTAGACTGAGAGAGTAGCGGAGTGGTGCCAGGTGAGGCTAGACATACACCTGAACAGCAGCTGCAGCACACTACCTCTGACCAAGACGGCTAAGGGGGAACTGGCCTGAAATTATTGTGGCAACGGACCCTTGTCTTGTGATTCTGTGCCTCTTCCTGTGCACTGTGGATGGCGTCTTGTTGCCCCTGTACGAGGCGTGCACTCTGCAGGAATCCGTGTGACATCTAAACCTGATCGGCTGCATGGGTCTGAGGTCCTGGACTCGGCAGTTGGCGTTCCAGGGATGTTGCTTTGCCCCTAGATGAATACTTTGTTGATCTGATGAAACTGGAAGAAGATCCCTCTTTTGCTCGCTTCCTACCACTGTGTTGGTGTGGTTGTTGACGCACGCTTGGCCTTGGCCCTATGTCGCGCGGAAGGCGACCGCGGACTAGCACTGGGGGCCCGCCGACCCAGCCCCCCCTGACCCGTGCCCTGTCCGACAAAATGCCTGGAGAGATGTCGCCAGACCAAATGTCCAGCAAATTAGATGCTGTGTTAGCGGCGGTGGAGAAACTAGGCGAAACCATGGAACAGACCCGTACTTCCCTTGAAAGTAAAATAGACAAGATGGCCATTGACCTGAATCTCCTGCATGCAGACCACCGAGAACTTGCGGACAGAACATCCACAATGGAAGCCACTGTGGCGGAGATCACTCCACAGGTGACGGCGGCGGAGAAACACATTAAAGATCTTACAGCCCGGATAGTGTGCCTGGAAAACCGAGCCGATGATTTTGAAGGTAGATCGAGGTGCAATAATGTGCGTGTAGTGGGCCTGCCGGAAGGCACGGAAGGTAGAGATGCGGTTGCATATGCTGAATCCTGGCTCCACGAACTGCTGCCGGAGGGAATACTTTCCCCCCCATTAAGTTATTGAACGTGCACATAGGATACCGGCGAAGCCCCCACCTCCGGGGTCCAACCCCAGACTGTTCCTGATGCGAGTGCTGAATTACAGGGACAGAGACATCATTCTTCAGGAAACCAGGAAACTACATGAACTACAAGTGGACAATCACAAAATCATGCTCTTCTTTGACTTCACGGCACAGGTTCAGAGACAGCGATATTCCTACATGGCAGTAAAGAGACGACTCCGGCAGCAGGACCTTAAATACTCCTTGTTGTTTCCAGCCCGTTTACGGGTGGTAGCGAATGGAAAAACCTACTTCTTTGACACTCCAGAGGCAGCGGGGGACTGGCTGGACACACAAGTCTATACAGGAGGCGCCTCCTCTGCGGCGGGAACAGACGGCACGAGCACCGGCGGCCTTCCTGGAAGGTGTAAGAGGGGGAAGAAATGCAGAACGGCTCAACTATCCCAGAACCTTGGACCCAATCCAAAACAGATGTTGCAGGATCAACGCAACGCCCTTCAGGCTGCGGCAGAAATCGGAGGGACACAAGGGGAAGCATCCTCCGTATCCAGTTTACAAGGAAAGGACAGTGAGGGAGAACAGTCGGATGAAACCCTGAATTCGCAGGACTCAGACAATCTTCCAGAAATTACACCTCAAACCGCAGATGGCATTATTTAGGTCACGATACAGAACACTGGGCAAGCACCGACTTGAACGCATTGAAGCCTACGCAAGTATAACAAGTCTCCGTTATTGATGTATCATTTGGCTGGTCCGCTGTAAAGTATATATATATTTACAAAGAACATGGCTGTTGGGTGTGAGGGGGGTGGGACCTGGGACGGGGCGGGCTCACGCTATATGCAGTGCAGCCTCCCTCTACGGAAACAGCCTGCGTTCATTGTCATACGGCCCTGAGTTATGCTTTCTTCTTGTGGGGCGGGGAGCCAACACGACAATGTATCTATTGTAGCAGAAACACGCTCTGCTTGCACGAAACCCCCCCTTGTCATTGTTAAAATGTCGCTTTCTTTCATTGTTTGGACGGCTGCATGTTGCATCTTCGCCCTTTTGGTATTATTAGTTCTAGTTTGTAGTTGTTTTGCCATCCGCCATGCTCTGGGTCGACACAAACTGAGCATTAGATACATAGCCGCCCAACAGCAACTTCCATCTCAGACGCGTGTCATGCAAATTACTATAGCTGTCAGACCTCTTGTAAGTCACACGCCTGTTCTTGATTGAAGACCATGACGCCTGTTAAAATATGCACATGGAATGTGAGAGGCATACACAGCCCGTCCCGCAGATACCTCATTTATTCGTATCTCAAACGGCACCACATACAGATTGCTCTTCTCCAGGAAACACACTTGCCAGGATCTGAGGTGAAACACTTGCAGAGAAGATGGAGGGGACAGTTACACGCTACAGGTTATTCAGCATACGCTAGGGGAGCTTTGATCTGGGTTAGGCCAGGCACTCCGTTTCACATAGAAAATTCACTTATTGACACAGAAGGCCGTTATGTTATAGTGCGGGGTAGGCTAGACGGGTGACCTGTAGTTGTTGCATCCATATACGCGCCCAACACCGACCAGGCCGCATTTCTAGATGCCCTGTCGAGTAAACTGGCTACCTGGCATGGGGTTCCGATGATATTGGGGGGGGACTACAATAGTGTCTTGGATGTTTCCTTAGACCGCTCGTTTCCTCCTCTCCCTGGTGCACCCAAACATGCCGCCATGAAGACGTTAATCAATTGGGCTACGCAATGGCATTTAACTGATGTGTGGAAACACAGACACCCACATGACAGGGTATACTCATTCTTCTCCGGGGCGCACGGATTACATGTTCGCCTCAACCGAATAATGGTGCCTGATGACCTTTTAACGGCCGTTGCGGAATCCCATTATCTTGGGAGGACTCATTCAGATCATAATCCTCACATGTTACAACTAGAAAGGAGTAGTAGCGCATCACCGGTTCCGAGATGGCGCTTGCAACCAGACACACTATTAGATGCAGCATTCCGGGAGTCATTGGAGACGGCTGTAGCACAATACTTTGAGGATAATACAGACACTGCCTCGTCACCATTAATAGAATGGGACGCCTTCAATGTAGTCACCTGAGGGCACTGCCTGGGCACACAGGCCGGTATGCGTAAACAGCTGGAAATAGACCTTACTACTCTAGAAAGAAATTTGGCATTCCTTGAGAAAGAGGCGGCTGAGGGTTCAAATAGGCAATTAACTCATAACAGGGAGGAACACACCCGGTTGCAAGAAAGACTCCGTTGCCTTATTATGTAGCGCATTCGGCACACACACATCATTCGGGTGACAAGGCCGGCAGACTTTTAGCTTGGCTGATCCGTCAAAACGATGCCACTTCGCCTGTCACTTTCCTCCGTACTATGCAGGGCACTATGATATATTCACAACAAGATATACACCGGGAGTTCACAGCTCATTACACCGGACTATACAGGTCCCATACTTTATTTGCAATAGATGATATCCGCAGGTATCTAGAAGCCATTGCTCAGCCACAGATTACGCCAGAGCAAAGGCTCAAATTAGTTGACCCTATTTTATTAGATGAAATCAGGGCGAGAATACGTTCCCTGGCAAATGGTAAAACCCCGGGCCCGGACAGCTTACCAACGGAGTTTTATAAGGCCTATGTGGAGGTACTAGCGCCTCAGCTCAAAAGGGTATATGAGGCCTCGATAGAAGACTCTACCCTCTCTGACACAGAGAATGAAGCGCTACTGATTTCCCTCCCTAAACCTGGTAGAAACACGGAAGCACTAGGCTCGTATAGACCACTGGCACTCCTTAACACAGACTACAAGGTTCTAGCGTCCATTATAGCAGCGCACTTGGCCCCACTGGTACGGACCTTAGTACATGAGGACCAGAACTGGTTTGTCCCCACTAGAAGTACAGCGCTTAACATACATAGGCTTTTCAGGGTGCAGCATTATGCGGCAGACATCTGGCCCCGCTCTGGCTGCCTGGTCCTGGACTTGGAAAAGGCCTTTGACTCCCTAGAGTGGCCATTTCTCTTTGAGGTACTGCAGGGATATGGATTGGCAGATACTTTTCTACACATGGTTCAACTATTATACACGCGGCCCTCTGTTAGGGTTCAGACGGGTCGACAGATATCAAATACCATACGGGTGAACAGAGGTACCCGGCAGGGCTGTCCCCTGTCTCCACTCCTTTTCTCGCTTGCTATGGAACCGCTAGCAGCGCGGCTCCGCAGGGAGGGAGCGGACTTGGGCATTCGTCTGGGAGATGGCATGCATACCGTTTCATTGTATGCTGATGATTTGCTACTATACCTTAGGGACCTCCATGACATCCCACTACCATAGCAGATATACTCCAGGACTTTGAAAGGGTATCGGGTCTCTGGGTAAATTGGACAAAATCAGGCCTCTATCCTTTCCGAGATGAAATCCCTGAAACGAATGTACGTAGGAATAATTTTTCCCTCCTCTGGTACCCATCTACGTTCCGATACCTAGGTATTTTCATATACCGGAACCCCGCTGATATTTTATAGGGAAACTTGATTAGAGCTATATCAGCCTTCAGATCTCAAATCCAATTCTGGAAGACTCTCCCCCTGAATGTGATGGGTAGGATCGCACTGACCAAGATGGTAGTGTTACCAAAATTGTTGTACTACTTCGCTAACCTCCCGGTTTATGTCCCGGCCAGCATATTCTGTGACCTTGAACGACTGATCCGAGACCTTATCTGGAATAAGGGTCGACCCCGCATAGCGCTGTGGAAACTTAATGCCCCTACTAGTAAGGGAGGCTTGGCGGTACCAAATATGGAGCTGTATTATCTGGCGGTGCAACTCCAATGGGTGACGAGATGGTTTGCAGGTGTGGGCTTAGACGACACAGCTACCATGCAACCGCCTTGGTCTCAATCTCAGATATATCACTTGTTTCATCCTATTACTCGGCCACCGTGCCCATCGCAAACGTGTCTTGCCCTAGCGCATTGCTGTTATAGGAGGAGCCTATACCTCACCTGGAGTACGGTTCCATATGCCCTGCTGCTGCCACTTCTGGGGACGCCCAGGGGCAGGGCGGGCACCTCTAGCGGGACGCTTGCATGCTGGCACGCAGCGGAATTATGTACACTAGGAGACCTTTATGCAGAAGGCGCTCTGATACCTTTTTATGACCCTGGCGGAGGATTACAACCTGCCCGCAGGTCAATTCCTACTACATAGTTCAATCACGAGATCGCTAGCCGCAGCATGGGGTGACATAACCTCTGAACCGGAGATGCATCTCCTGATTCAATACCTACATGTCATGGGCAACGGATCCCACATTGTACATTGGCTGGCTGAGGCGCTACTTGCTCACGCAATGAAACCCATGACGGCTCTCCGATTGTGGTGGGAAGCAGACAAGGGACAACAGTGGATGGACTGGGAATGGGATACAGTGTTAGCCAACCCCACTTGCATTCCGAGAAACTCTAAATTCAGGCTTATACAGACATACATAACGCAAAGGGCGTATCTCTCCCCGGACAAATTAAACAAATATTTCCACATTGTCACTTCGACATGCCCACGCTGTTTACAGACAGATGCGGACCTCCTTCATGTGCTCTGGTTCTGTGCCTCCTTGCATACATACTGGCGAACAATTACCGCGACACTTGCAACATGCACTGACAGACCAATAGCACATACATGGGAGGTATGCATATTAGGCCTTTTCCCCAGATCAAAGAACCACAAGGTTACATCCAGATTCATAGACTTAGGATTAATAGTAGCAAAAAGACTAATAACCAAGAGATGGAAACACACAGACCCTCCAGTTGTTAACAGTTGGAGAAAATCACTCATAGTGTGGGCACAAGCAGAAAGTACATCACTGCACAGAGAGGAAATGGCCGGATTGCGCAAATACCCCATTGCGCAGCACTGGGATACCATACTCGCGGATTTGAGACGCATAGAGGGGAAGGGAGGAAACAGTTCCTCACAGGTGGCTGATGCACGAGATGAGGACACAGACCCCCTGGCACACAACACTCCCAGCTCAGAATAGCTTAAGGACTGACACGGGACAATGAGCTGTACCCGAGAGACATGAACATTAACGAAGGGGCAGTCCGGTCGCTTTTCCTATTAGACACTTCTCGTGATGACGGAAAGGCGGATCTGATGCGGATGTGTTGGATGGGCATTACCTATATCCTACATGCGTTGACCCAGGCGTGGCGATTAGATGATGGCCTTGTTAGTTTGTTTGATTATAAAATAGTATCATATTTTGCTTTATCCTTTCTTTCCAACTGCATGTTCGGATACGGACAATCACACGAAGTGCCATTCGGGCGCATAGATACAACGGCAACATCACGGAAGGCAAGATAAGTATCTTGCTATCCCAATGGACATAAAAAATTCACCATTTTGGACACTTAAACGCGACGCAGTGTAAAGAGGTCATAATAGACAGCCATTTTCTTATTATATGGAAATGATATTGTGTTCAATTTGACATGTCTCAGTAGAGAAAATGACACCAATTATCATGTTTGATGTAGCCAACTGACCCCCGATGTTATATATGTATACTGTTATATGTAAGTTTGAAACATGTCTTTTAAAAGCAAAAAACAACAAATGCCAATAAAGATATTTAAAAAAAGAATTAGTGGGCCAGCGCCATGCCCAGACCACTGGGAGGCACAAAAGATATATTTAGAGAGTCAGGCCCTTTATTCTCAATACCGGGAGCGCTGTAGGAAGATTAAAATAATATCTTCAGACTTGCAACATGATGACCCTGGATACCACTGAGGGACGAATTAAAGCAGCCTATCTGCATCACAGAAATCAGGAAAGCACTGCGGGAGATATTTCGCACCAAATCTTGAGGACCAGATGCCTTCACAGTGTCCTTTTATAAAAACAAATTTTTTATACCTGGATGAATCTTTAGCTGCATTGTATGATTCGGTCAGTGGGCTTTTGGGTATTACTGAGTCCATGCAGATATTTCTATGGCTCATAAAATGGGTAAAGATCTGGAATCCTATGTGGCTAGGCCGACTGCATTGCTCAATTTAGACCTGAAGATTTTTCACTAAGGGGCTGACACCTGTTCTCCCAGGCCTGGTAGATGCAAAGCCATCGGACTTTGTAAAGGACAGTCAACGTATTAATAACATACTGATAATTAGTGACCATTTTGAGAAGGTGACCCATAGGAAGATTCTGGCCATCTTTCTCAGGCTTGATGCCGAAAAGGCATTTGACAGGTTAGCTGACAGTACTTAAAAGCTTTGCTAGCTAGATTGAATTTTGGGGCTGGAATTATAAGCTAAACTTGATCTAATTACAAAAATCCCAAAGAGCGGGTAAGAGTTAATGGAATCCCTTCACAACTCTTTACCCAGAAGACAATGCTGTTCTTTTGCTCCGCTTCCTTTTGACTAGCTGCAGAGCCCCTGGGTAGTGCCATGAGATGAGCAGATGAAGTGAAGTTAAAACATTTGGGGGCCAACAATACAAGGTCTGTATGTTTGTGGATAATGTTCTACTGACACTCACAGACCCTGAGATCTCCCTCCTAGCAGTGGTATCTATTCTGCCCAATTTTGGGGAAGTTTCAGGCTTTAGTGTCAGTCAGGGGAAATCAGAGATCTTAAACCTCACACGCCAGAGGGAAGACCTAGACAGGACAATGATGGTCTGCCCTTTTCAATGGATCCCCGATTCACTCCGTTATCTGGGTTGGTGGAATCTTTGTTTGGAGCTAACTGGTTGAATCTAAAAAAGCTACTTAAATCTGACCTCCATAGGTGGAGCTCCTTATATGTATCTAGGAGTGGTAGGATTCGGGTTCCTTAAAATGAATGTCCTCCCGCAGATACTCTACCTATTTTAATCCTTTTCGATTCCAATTCCAGAGAAAGAACTTGAATTCCTTGAGATTTGACTAGCTTTTTATGGACAGGGAAACAGGCTAGAATAAGCGGTAAACTCCTATGAACCCCTTCAAATGCCGAATGTCTGACATGGCCTGACATCATCTCTTATTATAGGTCATCACACCTAAGAGTTATAGCTGAGTGGACGGTGGGGGAAACTGAAAAGAAATTGACATTTATGGACAGGGCGGTGGTAGCTAGATTCCTATGGGATCTCCCATGGGTACCCACATGCCATAGACTCAGTCAAGCTTATTTATCCATGCCTGTGAAAACAGTACTAGAGATATGGGACAGGGTCTTTATGAGATAATAACACATTTCCATCACCAAATACGCTAATACATGTGAAACTGACTTCACCACTGGATTGTCAGGAGATATTTATAGGCCCTTGGAAGAGGTAGAATGTAGAACAATCTCAAACATATTCCAGAAAGGAAAGATGAGATCATTTATCCATTGTAGGAAGGACAACAATATCCTTGAAGGGAGAAGGCTTCAATACTTCAAACCTAGGCATTGAGTAATGCACCCTACTAACAAACAGACAGCCACTAGAGACTTGACCCCCATGGACAAATTTGTGGGAACAAACTTAATGATAAGGAGAATAATCCCGGGGTTATATAAACTGCTGCAAGAGGCCCCTTGAAGTTGTGGCTGGACATTTCCAAAGAGATGGGTTCGACATATTTTTTTTAAATATATTTTAATTTGGAAAGATGATTACAATAAAACAGAATACACTGATCTTTCTCTCAGTATAGAAAAAATACATTACACATAAATTACACTCCCAGCAATAATTATAATTTACGATCTCCATTATCTTCTTCAGCAACCCCACTTGCTGTCTTGTGCCAAATCAATGAGAGACTAAAAATGAAGCACTACTAGCCCTTCCTGACTCCCTCCTACCCAACCCCCCCAAAGTGAATGTGCCAAAAAGAAATAATAAAATCGACCGCCAGCATCTAAACAGATCTCTGCACCCTCATACCACCACATAAGGAAAACATTACACCGATTAAATCCTTCTTACCACCTGTCATTAAAGTGCCTATGCATACCCTTTAACATCCTACATCTTAAAATCCCAGTCTCTCCCATTTCTGTAATATGTGGAGCATCTATTCACCCTAGTGTGAAGCTAAGCTTCCCAAGCGTGACTAACTTTCCTCATTTTCATAGCCTATTCCTCAAAACTGGGGATGACAGGGAATTTCCAATAGGCAGTGATTAAAGACCGGGCAATTAACATTGCAATAAAGACAACATTCCCAGCCTGATGATCTTTTTGATAGTGGGAATCCAACAAACCCAGGAGGGCTACTCTCGGTGGAGGGAAAACATTCTCTTGAGCAGTCCAGATAACCGCTCAAAATATCCCTGCCCAGGGGTGTGTGGCCTAATTGGTCAAGATGGTTGACATCTCTCTGTGAGGTCTCCCCTCTCCAGATGAGACTCTGTACCCCATCCTGCTGCAGGCACCAACTAGTTGTCTCCCCCTCTCATCTCTACACTCGCCTTCACTCTCCTTTTCTTCACCTAGCCAGCAGTGGTGTGACAAATGACTTGTGGCATGGGGCGCGGCCTGGAGTGACTTGGCAGCAGCCAAGCGTGACCTCTGTGCCTGGCCTTGGGCCCTGCCTCCCCGGCCTTGAAGTGCAGTGAGGCCGGCGGGGGTGCCAAGTCACAGTTCCCTGGCATTTCACTCCCCGTGATTTGGGGTGAAGACACGGGGGTGTCCTGGACTGCAGAGTGGGGGCAGCCCCCTGGGACGAGCCTTCTATGGCCCCAGCTGGGATCTGCCACAGGTGTCTGTGTGGTGGGGGTGGCCTGCTGAGGGGCTCTGTGCCATGGGACCCTGGATACGCTGCAACCCAGGTGGTGAAAATCCATGGAGAGAGGGACCTCCATAATACAGGCCGTGATTGCCCCCAAATGGTGACACGTGGTGCTGAGCCAGCCCTGGGGATGTTACAGGCCATGTCAGGCTTCTCCTCTGCCTGCAGTACCCATATTGGCCCGAGAGGGATCAACACCACTTTTTCCACCCCCACGCCCCACATTCTGGACACTGCTCGCAACGGGGCTAGAACTGTGGGCCCTAAGGTTTGAGCTGTGCCACACTTCTCTCCCTGGTAGGCCAGGGCCCAGGTCACCCTCTGAATGCCCCAGCAAAACTCTACTGCAAAGGACACTGCTTGCCGTGGCTGGTGAGGGGGAGCTGACTGCTAATGATGCCAGGGAGGGGACCTCCCTCTGCACAAGCAGGTCAGGACTCTTTTCCCTCCTCTTTATCCTCTGCCTCCGCCACACATCGGAGGCCTACACCCAAACTTTGGCTCTCCTTCTTCGCTGCATTAAGTCTCTCCCAAGAGCTGGCTCTGTGGACTTCAGGCCGGGCACCTGTGATTGTTATGTGTGCCATTTTCATAATGGGGTGAGATGGCCCCCAGCCTCCACAGGCACAATTGAAAATAGACCATTTGATGGCTCCACAGGCCTCTGCAGCCAAACATGACACTGCTGAAGCACCTCCCCCTCCACAGGCGAGACAGCCCAACACTGCCGACATTCTTCTTGTCTTCCAGGCCTCTCGTTCTGCGCTGGAGTCCAGGATTGGGGAGGTTGGTGTGGATGTCACACTTATATGCAAGGATCTCTGCAACGTCCCAGAGTATGTCGCCGGCACCGAGGGTCTGATATCGGACCTATAGGATTCTGTGTTAACCTTAAAGGCAGAGGTGGCTCGCCTGACCATGGTGTCCCAGAGTCTGGAGATCCAAACTGAGGATGCGGAGAACATGGTTTGATGGAACAACCTCCGGTTCGTGGGCATCCATGAGGGGGTTGAGGGAGCGTCTCCTGAGGCCTTCCTGGAGAAATGGATCTTGCAATGTGTCCCTGAGGGGCACCTTTCCTTGTTTTCATGGTGGAACAGGCCCACAGGCCCTTGGCATCGGACCCTCCTCTGGGGGCCCCCGCCTCCATTCATTGCGAAGATACTGAACCTCAAAGATAGAAATGTGTTACTTCCCTTGGCCCTGGAGCTGGCCTCTACACACTTTCAGTAAGCTCAGTTTCCTGGTATTTCCTGATTACACACACCTGGTGCAGTGTCAACCAAAGTCCTTCAAGGCCATCAAGCAGAAGCTGCGATCGTTGGGCTTGTGATGCATGCTCCTCTTCCCGGCCCACCTCCAGTTGATTCACTCAGGCAAATCCTTCTTATTCGACACTCTGGAGGCAGCCGGGGAATGAGCCATGGAGACCAGGCCACTGAGCAAGAACTCACCTCCTCCGTGGGTGGAGCAGAACCTTAAAGGGTCCACGGATGGTGATGTCTGCCATAGCAGCCACAGCAGGCAAAGGGGCTCCTGCAAGCTCCATGTCCGAGCCAGGATGTCCCCTACCTCTTCTGCCACAGAAGCTCCCAGAACCATGAGGAAGGCACTGGGAGTGGCAACTGACACGGATGAGCCCACCACCTTGTCAGAGTTGGTGGTCCTCCCCTCTGCATCGCCGGTGGGCAGGAGGGAGCAGACAGAGCCAGGCCCTGAAGGAGATATTTCTTGAAGGACTTTGAAGCTGCGAGCTTTGGGCTTGTGATACATGCTCCTCTTCCCGGCCCACCTCCAGTTGATTCACTCAGGCAAATCCTTCTTCTTCGACACTCCGGAGGCAGCCCGGGAATGGACCATGGAGACCCAGCACCACACAAGAACTCACCTCCTCCATGGGTGGGGCAGAACCTCGAAGGTTCCACGGATGGTGATGTCTGCCATAGCAGCCATGGCAGGCAAAGGGGCTCCCAATTGTGCCGTGTCCGAGCCAGGGAATCCCTTGCCTCTTCTACCACAGATGCTCCCAGCCACACGAGGAAGGTACTGGGGGTGGCAACTGACACGGACACGGCCACTGCGCAAGAACTCACCTCCTCCGTGGGTGGGGCAGAACCTCGAAGGGTCCACGAATGGTGATGTCTACCATAGCAGCCACGGCAGGGGAATGGGCTACCGCAAGCACTGTGTCCGAGCCAGGAAGTCCCCTGTCACTTCTACCACAGATGCTTCCAGCCCCATGAGGAAGGCACTGGGGCGGCAACTGACACGGATGAGCCCACCACCCTGTCAGAGTTGGTGGTCCTCCCCTCTACATAGCAGGCGGGAGCGGACAGAGCCAGGCCCTGAAGGGGGTATTTCTTGAAGGACTTTGAACTTTCTTGTATTCTTGAGCCAGCAGCACTTTATCCTTATTAATGAGTGATTCCGACGGAGGACATGGGTTGTGTTGCTCCAAACATTGGTTTTCTTTTTGTGTGTGATCTTTAGTGTTGGGACGACAGATGTGCCTGGGGTGGAAGTGTGGTGGGGAATGCTTGGGGTGTGTGTTTGGGGTGGTTTGACATGCTGGGCTGTTTAATCGGTTCTGTTTCAGGCAGGCTGTGACTCTTGTTCTCTGGTATTCACTGGAGGCTTGCATAGGTATTACTCAGTCCCTAGAATTCCTTATGAAGTCTGATGGCTTTTAAATGAATGATGTGGAATGTCAACATCTTAATGACCGCATCAAGCGGAGTGCTGTCTTGTGATTTGCCATGCGCCATGCCCCCGTTGTGCTCCTTCTTCAAAAGACCTGCCTCCTAGGTACCCGATGCCCGTTCCTGGCTCAATATGGATATGAAAAGATATACCACGCAGGGCACACCAGGGGCTCTCAGGGAGTGGCTGTCCTAATTCATAAGCACCCTCCCATGGTTAGTACCCATAGTTAATCAGTCCCACAGGGCAGGTAAGTCTCTATTGAGGGGGTGATCAATGGGCGGCCCCATTATCTACTGTGTCTACATTCCTCCCCAGCTGCCTCGTCCTAAGTTGGCAGCAGTGCAACAGGTCCTGGTGGGGTTTTCCTGAGGGGTCATCATCATGGGTGGGGACTTCAATATGCCTTTATCATCCACAGCAGATACTTTAGGACCCAGACCGGGACCCAGCCCTTGGCCTCCCGCCTTGAGGACTGGACAGCCGTACTCGGTCTTTGTGATGTCTGGCGCACCTGGCTTCCCCATACTCGAGCCTTTACTCACATCTCCATGGCACATATGACTAGCTACCATATTGAATATGTTTTCATGCCAGCAACTGATATACTTCTCTGTAAGGGTGCAGAATTCCTTCCTCAGGGTATTTCAGACCACGGTCCAGTAAGTGTCTACCTGGGCCATGAGGTTCAGGGGGATCGCCCAATCTGGTGCCTTAACACGTGGCACCACGTGGAAAACGCTGCAGCGGAATTTCTGTCTCAGGAATTAGATGCCTTCTTGGAGCGAAATGTGCGCTCAGTGACTTCGCCGGGGACACTCTGGGCCATCGGCAAGGCATTTTGCTGGGGGTAACTTGCACGCACTTCCACAACCAAGACCGGGAGAAGGCATTCTCAGATTGTGGATCCGGAGGCACGCTTAGCATGGGTGGAGGGCAAGTCCACTGTGGAGACTGGCGAACCGCGTTAGCTCACACTAGATAGGCTCTCACTGTGGCATCTTTGCTTAGATAAGGCCAGACAGTGTTAGGTGGCCTCACAGAGCGGGGTCTACGGCTGGGGTACAATTCGGGCAAGCTCTTGTATTGACTCGCTTCCCAAGGCTTAACGAATAGGGTGGTGCCAAGTATCCGGGTCCCCAAGCGGGGATTGGTAACTGAGACCCGAGAAATTGAGACAGCATTCACAGATTATTACTGTGCATTATACACGCACTGCCCGCAGCCACCGCATGAGTACTCCTCACCTTTGATTGTGGACTTGCCATTGTGCTCTCTCATGGTGGCAGCCACCGCAGAGCTTGATGACCCTTTAACCCTCGAAGAGATCACTACGGGCCTCTTTGGCATGAACTCGGGCAAGACTCCGGTACCTGATGGTTTCCCGGTAGAATACTACAAGAAGTATCGTACAGCCCTAACGCTGCACTTGTTGGCACTTTACAATGACATGATAACCAAAGACTGTTTCTGACAGAACTCAACAAGGCAACAATTGTGGTCATGCACAAGGCTGGGAAATCCCCTGTAGACTGTGCATCCTAAAGTCCAATTTCCCTCATCAATTCCAAGCTCAAAATCTACACCAAAGTGCTGGCCATTCGCCTGCTTCGGGCTCTCTCCTCTTTGATCCATCCTGACCAATGTAGGTTCAAGCCATGTCATGGTAGGCATCACTACATCCACAGAGTGCAAGCGGCAGTGGCTTACCGTCATCTACTGCCCGGCTCCAATGCTCTTCTCCTCATAGACTTTGAGAAAGCTTTAAATTCCATGATTTGGGATTTTCTTTGCGATGTCTTGGCTCAAATGGACATTTGGTGCTGCTCATATCCTATGGTCAGACTGTACATGCTGGCCTCACAAAGCAGATTTGTGTAAATAGTTCCCTCTCACGGACGTTTCTAATTCAGAGGGGGACCGGACAAGGCTGTCCCATATCCCCCTCCTCTTTGACCTTGCAATCGAGCCCATGGTGACATGGCTTTGCTGTGACAAACAACTTAGGGGATTCAAGTGGGGGCTGGGTGTTGAGGAAGAACTCATCGTGCTTTATGCTGATGATGTGTTGCTTTACCTGAACAATTCAGAAGTAACAGGCCCTAGAATACTACACATGTGTGACCTCTATGGCCGAGCCACTGGTCTATTGGTTAACCACTAGAAGTCTCTGCTTTTTCCATTGACAGGCCCCTTGAAAGACCACGACTGGTGAGCCCCCATATCTCTCAGGTGGTTAAGCTTTCTTTACTATGGCATGTACATTTCGCCTCTCCCTGAGCTGACATGGTCTCTGAATCTGATGCCCCTCGTGACCCACATGCTTAGAGATCTGAAGCAGTAGTCCTCTCTCCCCCTCAGTAGCATGGGCAGGACTGCATTGTTTAAAATTATGGTGCTGCCTTGCTTCCTCTACATTCCACTGAACTTCCCCCATGCCATTCCCGAAGCTCGGTTCCATTCCGTTACATACAGACCATGGTGGGGCCCTGTTGTGTAGTTCCTACAAATCTATATAGGATCTGCGCATTTAGTCAACATAAACTAAGGGATTGGTGTTCAGACTGATTCCAGACACCCCCAAAGGATATGTTAGTCTGTAGACCAGCTAGGTCACAGTGCCATTATAAGCCCCACAACCTTACCAAGGAGCGAATCGTTTCTGGCAACTATCGAACATGACAACCCTGATCCCTCAGGAATCATGGAAACAGTACAGTACTTTTCGCTCAGTCACTCGTGCTCACTTTGTCTCAGAGAGAATACACAGAATAAACGGTGGGGGCGTTTTCAATAAGTATTTATTGAACCAGCGTCATTCTAGTATAAAATACGTGTGCTGTAACAACCATTAGACAGAAACAGATATATATGGTTATAAGCATCAGCAGAGTAAATAAAAGGTAGAATTCTACCATGGTGCTAAAACAGTGAATATATGCAGGCATTTAGATACATGGCAGTAATCATGAGTACTCCTATGATGTAAACCCTAACTAGATGTACCTAAGTGTATCTAGCATGTATGTAGGCGTATGGCCAAGAATCCCCCTAGGAAAGAGCCAACCCCATTACCTGATGTGAGAGAATGAAGAACCCCGTCTTGGTCTCGAGCTGGACACCCCGCAAGGGATGTCAGACCACTGCCTGCTGGAGTGTCTGCGTGCAGGGACTTCAGCATCTCGTGTCAGCATGGAAGTTTTTCTCCTCTACTTTGCCCAGCGAAGGTGCGGTACTTATATACCCAAAAGGTACCCTCAGGGATTCTACCTAGATGTGTCATGGTACTGTGGGCATGTCAGCCAAGGATGACGATAGTGGTGACTCTTATACAGAGTTATTATGCAGAAGATGGTAATCCTGCTGTGATACTGAGAATCCTCATGCATAATAAATTAGGCTGGTTTTCAGAGAAAACCACATGAAATTTATGCAGCACCTAACTAGGTAAAAGGTTAGTGCCAGAACCGTTATGTAGAGCAATGTAGGACAAATGTAGGTAAAAGGTGGTGCAACTACCTAGGCCTATATTGGGGTACATTGGGGTTCATAACACCCTTCCTGTGGCCACATTGGGCTCCCTGTATAGCGTTTTGTAGGTGTGTACAGTACACTTTTGAAGGCAGTCTGGCAGGGGCTGACCTGCACCTCTACTACTGGGCCTCGCAACTTGTGGTTCTGAATGACTGGTTGTTCGGAGGTCGAGAGGACCCGGCATACCAGGCACAGATGTCCCTTATGTCATTGGATGTGATCATGGACCGTCTGTATGGCTCGCAATTCCACAGCTCTTTCCCGGACTTGACCAAAGTGATTTTCAGGGCATGGTGCGTGGCCACGAAGTGGATCGGCTGGAGGGCCAGGGCTACACTCCAGACACCCCTGTGGAAGGGTACTTTGCTCCATGAAGTGGCTGGCTTGGAGGAGTTTGGCTCAATGAGGCTTCAGGGCTTGATTTTATCGCTACGCTACCCACAGAGTACTGTATAGTTAGACAGGATCACCAGAACAGGAAAGGGTGTGGGATTGCGATTATTTTTAAAGCACAGTATCAGTGCAAAATAAACAGTCTCCTTATTCCTGAATGTGAGTCTATCCTGTGCTCCCTGGCTCTACCAAACAAATTCACACTGTCTTGTGCACTGATATACCACCCACCAGGGCTGGCAGGTAACTGGCGCGCCCATATCCTAGAAGCTCTCTCCCCTTTTACGTTGAAGTATGCCAATTTTATTGTGTTAGGCGATTTTAACATTCATTTCAATAATGCATCTTGTAAAATATTCTACTCCCTGTTGGAGGATTTTATGGCTATAGACATTCATTTTATAAATAGTCTCCCTACGCATATCACAGGACATTTGCTTAACCCATTCTTTTCCAATCTGAAGGCTATCTGGACAGAGTGTCCAATTCCTCTACCGTGGCCAGACCATTTAGCCGTTCCTTCACTATTTCAGCTTCCACTAAGCCTAGAGATCAGCCACAAGAGCCAGTCTCCCTCTGTAGGAACTGGTGAAAGCTTAATATTTCTACTCTGAACTCTACGCTTCTAACAAATCCTCTGGCTTTGAGCTATTTAGTAGAGGCTGATTCCTCTAACATTGACAACTGGCTTAGATCCTCACTTGACTCTCTCCTACCTATCAAACATGTTACCCACTATCTATCTCTTCCTCCTGCTCCATTGTTTAATGATGTCCAGCGCAAATACAAAAGGAACTGTAAGCATCTAGAAAGAGTTTGGTACATATTTTATCATGAAAACAGAGGTATATATCGGCATTAAAAGTCTATCACAAAAACTGTTGTACTGCTAGATTTTCCTACTATTCTGAAAAAATTACTATGGCACAAAACTGTCCTAAAACTCTCTTTCAAGTGGTAAAAATCTTATCAGGTCCTACTAGCATCTACCCATCTTTATCTCTATCGCTTACCCAGTTTGACAAAATCATTCAGACATTCAGGCCTCTTTCTCATCTATGCCTGACTATAGAGTCGCAATGCTGAAAACTGATAATGCTTTTTATGAAGTCTGGGTTCATCTGCGGCTACAAGTGAGGAAAGTTTCCTTGGCTCTACCTTACCTTGGCTTTTAAAATCTTTCTTGCCTATGGCCCTCCAACCTTCACAATGCTTCTTAGCTTCATTAAATCAGGATTATCACTAGACCCTCTTTCTCCTTTGATTCTTGTCAAATTATGCCAACAACTTCTGGAACTAATCACCTAGCATCTGAACTCCTCACTTATGGAAGGTCAAGTTTCAATAGCATAGAAACATGCAATGGTTAGACCACTATTAAAAACCCTGAATCGGGACCTTCTAAACTGGTCCAATTATCATCCCATCTCGCTTTTGCTCATACTAGCTAAAACTCTTGAAAAACATGTAAATTGACAACTCACTGTCCTCATTGAGTCAAATGGTTTGCTTCATTCCACTCGGTCAGGCTTTAGGGCGAATATGTGACGTTACAACGCGATCAAAATGATTGCGGTACGTTACATCGCAGTTTTTACAACGCAAGTCGTTACAACGACTTGCGCTGGAGGGCGCTGGACTTAGGAATAGTATCATTTACTATTCCAACACCAGTCTACGTACAGTAGGGAAGGTGTTGGAATAGTAAATCATACTATTCCTTAGGTTAGAGCGCCATCCAGCGCAAGTCGTTGTAACGACTTGCGTTGTAATACCCGCGATGTAAAGGCTTTGCAATGCAATGCCCGCGTGGTAATGGATGTCTCCCTTTAGGGCCGGCTACAGTATGGAGTCAGCCCTACTTGGTATCACAGAACAACTAAAGCTCCATCTAGACAATGGAGGTACCATGGCCCTGACTTTATTAGACCTCAGTGCCAAATTTGATATGATAAACCAGAATATATGTCTTCAAGGACTAGATGAGATAAGTGTGCAGAGTCAAGCACTGACCTGGCTAAGTTCATTTGTGCATGCCCGCTTGTTCCAGGTTTACACGAAACAACATTGCTCAAAATGTTATCCTCGTCCATCAAGTGCTCTACAGGGTTCTACACTCTACCCAACCCTCTTTAATATTTACGTACAACCAGTGGAAGAGAGATTGTAGAGAGCTGTAGACTCTTGCTTTATTCTTATATGGGTAACACTCAGATTGTGGTATCATTGTCATCTAAAGAAAATCACAGGGATAATGCCTTAAATAGGGGCTCATGAAAGTGGTCACCTGGAAGAACAGTAATTCCCTCAAACTGAACAGACTGAGATTCTTGTGGTGGGCAACCAACCCCACCTTTGGGGGTCTCATCTGTGGCCAGACTATCTTGCTGTAGCTCCAAGCCCAGTCCATGTTGTTAAAAATCTTGGTAGTTGGTTGGATAATAAGCTCTCAAAGAGCCATCAGATTACCAAGGTAGCGGCCACCTGCTTTGGAGTGTTGAGATGGCTAACGAAAATCCTTGGCTGCCTTCCTGCTTCATCTCAGAGAACAGTAATCCAAGCATTGATTATTTCCAGACTGGATTATGGAAATAGCCTCTACTTATGGGTCCCTAAGGCATCACTGAGGTGATTTCACATAGTTCAGAATGCAGCAGCAAGACTATTACTTCACCACCCTTAATATGCTTCTACTGCTAGACTCCTACAAGATCTCCATTTGCTTCCAATTGAGAAACAAATATGTTTTAAAGCCTTGTGCTACATATATAAACTCATGTCGAATTCAGGTCCCCACCACCTCAGATCTCTGGTGCTGCCTTACAAGCCGAACGATGCCCTGTGCTCCTGCTCTACAAATCCATCAAGAGGAACTGTGTTTCTCCTACCTGGATCCTAAGCAGTGGAACTCCTTGCAGATCTCCTTGGATCATGCCAATGGTTCTCAGTTTTTCGAAAGCTGTTAAAAACCTGGCTTCTTTGAGATGTGCCTGGTATTAGTTTTTCAGATATAAATACCTTAAAGTTCTTAGCGCTGGGAAACCCTACTCAGGGTGGCCATGCGCTCTACAAAACTTCAATACAATACAATACATCAAAATCACCTTTCCATTTTTTTGGCTCTCCGACACATCCCAATTTTTCCACCCCCCCACCCACCAGAGACCACCTGATTGCCTGGCAGACCCTCTCCCCAACCAAATAGATGTGATTCTGTGCATCTTTGCCCAAACCTGGGGGGGTACCCACCACCCGCATCACACCACATCCATTTCCAACATGCAGAAAAGAGGAGAAAGCCTTCTTATATGGCTGAACTGTAACTCCCTCCCTAAAGAAACCTTCTGCAGCAATTTAGTGATCAATATCATTAACATCTCAAGCATTCTAGACACATACCTCAAACCCAGCTCATATACGTTGTTGCAAAGTCATTCTGTGCCCTGGGCACCCCCCAACTTTTTGCTTACTGGTACTGGTGGTAACTGACTCTGACTGACCCTGGACTCTGCATAACCAGGCCCAGGGCGAGTGCTATGCTGAAAACATTTAGAATACAGTGAAAACACCTACATACACTAGGGTATACTAAGGGTTGGGGTACCCCTGTGATTGGCATGACCTACCCCATAGGGCCCTAGTACATAATAGGCCAGGGGGATTGAAGCTACCTATCAGTCCCTAGTATATAATAGGGCATGGCAGTTTAGAGGCCAGCAGACCTCTCTGCACTTGCATGTGTGCACTGCTGAAGCCTTAGGTCAGTTTAAAAGTGGCTCTGTACTACAGGAATGCTTTTAAAAAGTAAATTGTGCCCAAACTCGATTTTGTGTTTGGGGCACTTAAAAATGGTTAACCTACAATGTTTGGGCATATTAGGTATCCCCAGGGTCTCCCTTAGGTGTCCCAGGGGTGGGGGGCCAGGTATCTATAAGGTGGACCCTTATAAAATGAGTTTTATATGCCCTGGGTAAAGTGATATTGCACATTTCACTCCCCACATTGTGATAAAGTGCTGGCCAAAATCGACTTTGGTGGTAGGAGCACTGTGGAGGGAGGATCTGCAATATTTTTACATATTCAGAACCCCTAAAGTCTCCCCAAGGTGTTCCTGGGGTGGGGGTCCTGTAGATATATGTAGAGTACTTATAAAATATGTTTTTAAAAGCCCTGGTGCTGGAAAAATGGCCCAAGTCACTTTTCCCATTGAAAATCCCATGCCAAAGGTTAACATTGGAAAAGGTTATTAGTTAATAACTGGAGAAAGAAAAGCCATGAATCTAGGATTAAAGGACTCAGTAGAATGGTAATGATAAATCCAACAATATGGTATTGCTGAATTTATTGTAAAATGTACAGACAAGAAGTTATAAGACTTTTTTTTTGTCTGTAAGCCAAAATTCAAGCCTGTACTGCTCTGCCCTGATTGGTCAGAGATAAGTGGGTGAGCCTGGCTGCTTTGAAGAGGTGATAAATGACCCCTGGGGTTAGGAAGCCTCTCGGGGAGGAGAGGTTGCTGGGCATAGGAATGCCAGAGCAGGGGGAGGAGCCGTAAACCATGGACTTCAAGAGAAGGGGAGGAGCCTAGTGTCATTTACAACCTTACCCTGTTCACCTCCAGCCAGATGCTAGGATTAAGGAAGGAATAAGCAGATGCAAGGGGGAGAGACTATGGAGGTTAGCCATCCTAGGGGTGTGTTTAGCCAGTTCTTCTCTCCCTGCTGAAAATTCTGACATATTGAATTTTGGAAGAATAGTGTTTCTGGGTTAGCATTTTGCCACACTCTGCAGGAAGTGGTCAGACCTTTGGGTGGAATCCTGCAGCTTATTGGACAGGAGTCCCCTCCTGCTTGACCCCAGAGAACACTGAATAAGTATCTGAGAGGGGCTGTGCCTCTCAGATCTGCTGCTTGAAACTTAAGAAAGCAAGACGGGCCATGCTGGAAGTTTGATGTGCATTTCCTAAGGCCTGCACTCTGAAGATTGCGCCTTTTTGCACCATTTGAAACTACAGCCCTGTGGATCAAACCTGCTTCAAAAGGACTAAAGAGTGGACTCCCTGAAAGCTACAGGTTAACAGAGCTCACCTGGGCCATCACCACAAAGAATACCCAGCCTGGAGTACTACCAGTGGATTTGTAAGGGTTTTGTCCAAGTGGATTGTGGGAATTGAAGTCTCACACTTTCAAGGACCCTCTTGGAGATTCCAGAACCTTGGATTGTGTGTTGGATACTTTGGTACCCGCAAGAAGAACTTCAGGAAGGAGTTCTAACAGGACCCAGCCTCCTGGAGGGGGCTGCACAAGACTGGTGAGAGATCCTCCAGAACAATTGCTAAAGGTGAATGTGTCCCTGTCAGAGCAAACGAAATGACTAAAAGGCGCACTGTTGGTTTCTAAGCACTAGAAAGTGACTAATCTTTAAAAATTCATATCTCTGGTTCCCTACAGTAGATTTTTTTCGTTTTGGTGTCATTTAAAAGATAAACATATTTCCTATTTTTATAAATTGCGGTTGGATTTTTATTTTGTGTTGTGTCTTAATAATTTACTGAATTGGTGTTTATAAATGCTTTACATACCTGTCTTTGAAGTTAAGCCTGCCTGCTCACAGCCACGTTACCAAGGGTTGAGCATAGGAATCATTTTCTAAGACCTATTCTGAGCCCTATACTGTGTTAGTGGCATTATTGCCAATGGCAGACCTACATTTGCCCCTACCAATAATCCACTTTCCAACATTTGGTGCTCAGCGGTGTGGATGAGGACTTGCGTTTAAAGAGTACACCTTTCAGTAAAGTGAATTGAGATTTTAAAAATCCTCTAAATTGCCTTAGAACAAAACTTTTGAGTTTGATTTTTGGACTAAAACTGTTTTTAATCCATTGTTTTGATTTTTCCAAATTGTTCTACGTCTGTGTGCCTAGTTGTTGTGACCCAAAACTAGGGAACCATGGAGCTGGACCATGATAAACGGTCCCAGTTCAGGATGGCTGATCTTAGGGTACAGTGTAGGCTGAGGGGGCTGCCTGCTTCTAACAAGATTAGGAAGGCAGGGTTACTTAAATCCCTAAAGGCCTGGGCTGGGGTAGCTGAGGAGATACAGGGGGGAATAGGTAGTGTTCCTCCCACACTCACCCGGGAGAGGGGTGAGGATGTTGCCTCTTCCATTTTTTCTGTTGTTAGCCCTGCAGTTCCAGATGGTGGGTGGAGGGCAGGATCCCCTACTCAGGAACCACCGCGGTCCCTTGCATAGAGACAGCTTAAGGCTCAATTAGCTTTGATAGCTTTGGAGCAGGAGAAATTGGAATTAGCTAAGAAAAAAAAGGGAGAGAGAGGAGGAGAAAAGAAATGGTGGCAGTGAAAATGAAGATTTTGAGACGTCAAGGGGTGGTGGTCTTGATCACAAACTTCCCAAGGGTATAGTACCCAAGTACACTGAGGGGGATGACATTGACAAGTGGCTAGCAGCCTTTGAGAGGGCCCTTAGAATGAGTAGGGTCCACTCTAAGTATTGGGATGCACTCCTGTAGGAGTTAATTCCAGTAGCTGGGAGGGATAGGATCCTGACCCTGAAGGGAGAGGATGCAGAATCATACCAGCAGATGAAGGCATGCTTAGTTAAGAGATTTGGTCTGACTCCAGAGCAGCACAGGGTGAAGTTTAGAGGCACCCAGAAATTGAGTTTAAACTCTTGGATAGACTTTGTGGACGTTTCAGTGAAGGCACTGGAAGGCTGGATTGTTGGTAACACTGTTGACACATAGGAGGGATTGTATAATTTGTTCTTGAAAGGACATATTTTGACTCATTGTGCAGAAGAGAAGTTAAGCCAGTATCTAGTGGACTCTAAGCTGACAGACCCCAGAGAGCTGGGAGAAGCAGCTGATGAGTGTGTGAGAACCCGGGTTTCCATTCAACACCAGGGGGTGACCAGAAGAAAGGAGGACAGGTCCCTCCCCAGGCGAAAGGCCAGGGAAAAGAAGATCAAAACCAGAAGGAGTCCTCCAAAGACCCACAAAAACCTGCACAAGGAAGGGGGACCCGAGCCAACCCTAATTCAAAGGGAGGGGGTATCAGGGAAAGAATGGTAGGTTCTTTGATCCCTCAAATGTGGATAAGTGCTTTGACTGTAACCAGTCATGGCACAAACAGGGAGATGCTGTCTGCACCAAGAAGCTCCCGCCTAAGGGGCCATCCACAGGGATTGCCAGTGTAAGTGTAGGGGTAGAGAGTGGTACCCCAGAGGGGGGTAGTAAGGTGGTGATAGCAACCTTAGTGTCCCTGGGTGGGGTGAATATTGCAACCTTTGCTGCCTCACCTCCAAACATGAACAAGTGCAGGCAGAGGCCTAAGGTGAATGGGACTGATGTTGAGACTATCAGAGACACAAGGGCTAGTGTAACTATGGTCCTGGATGAGCTGGTGCCTCCAGGGAGGTTGCTACCTGGTGTGTTTCACCAGGTGACTTATGCAGACAGCACTACCAAACTCCATCATATGGCTGTGGGGCATTTGGAATGGGGAGGTGTAACAGGCCCTATGAAGGTAGCTGTGTCAAAGGTGCTCCCAGTTCAATGTTTCCTGGGCAATGATATTGAAGCCTCTCATTGGTCAGAGGTGGAGAGAGGACTCCATTTGAAAATATTGGCGCTCCCTGAGTGGGTATGTGCTGTGACTCGGTCACAGACTAGCCAGAAGGGAGGAGCTAGATACTTGGACCCTGGAACAAAGGGCCAAGCATCCAAGGACAAGGGTCCTGGGCCTGGTGAGCCAGCCCAGGGAACTCCAGAGGTACAGGAAGAATCTAACCCTGATGGGGAGGATCTGGTCTCTGAGAGAGGGACTCCATCCCTGCCAGAGCTGTCAGATTTGGCTGAGCTGACAGGAGCAGGTGGACCCTCCAGAGAGGAGTTCAGTAAGGGACAGAGAGACTGTCCCACCCTTGAGAACTTGAGGCAGATTGCTTCTAAGCAAGAGGAGGGGGATGACAGTGGGTTTCACAAACTCTCCTGGGAAGATGGATTGCTTTATACTGAGGGCAGAAACCTCAAGGAGGGGGTCACCAGGAGGTTGGTGGTGCCCCAGAAGTACAGAGAGTTCATCCTGACTTTGGGTCATGATATCCCCTTGGCAGGACATTTAGGACAGACAAAGACATGGGACCGGTTGGTGAACCATTTCTACTGGTCCCATATGTCTGAAAAGGTAAAGGAGTTTTGCAGCTCCCGTGTCACCTGTCAGGCCAGTGGCAAGGCAGGGGGCAAGACAAAGGCTCCCCTAATACCACTGCCAGTGGTTGGGGTTCCTTTTGAAAGGGTGGGGATAGACATTGTTGGTCCCCTGGACCCACCTACTGCATCGGGAATAGGTATATCTTAGTGGTAGTGGACCATGCCACTAGGTACCTGAAGCAATCCCTCTTAGAACCATTGATGCTCCTGCAGTGGCTAGAGCACTGCTTGGTGTGTTCACCAGAGTCGGTTTTCCGAAAGAGGTGGTGTCAGATAGGGGCACAAACTTCCTGTCCAGCTATCTGACTGCTATGTGGGATGAGTGTGGTGTCAACTACAAGTTTACCACCCCTATCACCCACAATCAAATGGTCTTGTTGAGAGATTCAACAAAACCCTGAAGGGCATGATAAATGGGTTGTCAGAGAAACTCAGGAGGAGATGGGTGTTCTCCTCTCATGCTTACTGTTTGCCTACAGGGAGGTGCCACAGAAAGGGGTTGGTTTCAGTCCCTTTGAGTTGTTGTTTGGATACCCTGTGAAGGGGCCATTGAGCCTGCTGAGAGAGTCTTTAGAGAAGCCTCTTAAAAAATCAAAGGACAATGTGCTTGACTATGTGCTAGGCCTGAGATCTAGAATGGCAGAGTACATGTACAAGGCAAATAGGAAACTGGAGGCCAGCCAGGAGCTCATGAAGCACTGGTATGATCAGAAGGCTACTATGCCTGAGTATACTCAAGGACAATTGGTGTGGGTGTTGGAGCCTGTGGCTCCCAGGGCCCTCCATGACAAATGGAGTGGGCCCTATCCAATCTTAGAAAAGAAGGGTGAGGTTACTTATTTGGTTGACCTTGGCACCCACAGGAACCCTCATAGGGTCCTGCATGTGAATTGATTTAAACCCCACCATGACAGGGCAGATATGTTACTGGTCACTGATGAGGGAGTGGATGAGGAAACTGAGCCAGTGCCCGACCTCCTCTCCACTAATGTGCAAGATGGGTCAGTGGAGGGAGTGGTACTCTCTCCCAAGTTGACAGACCAGCAGCACAGACACTGTAAGCAGGTGCTGGAGCAGTTTGCTGGCCTGTTCTCTTTGACCCCAGGCATCACGTAGTGTTGTGTGCACCACATTGACACTGGTGACAGCCTACCTGTCAAAAAATAAACTGTACAGGTTGTCTGACCATGTCAGAGCCAGCATTAAAGCTGAGGTTGCTAAGATGATGGAATTGGGGGTAATTGAACTGTCTGAGAGTCCATGGGCCAGTCCAGTGGTGCTGGTACCTAAACCTAATCCACAGGGGGGACCCAAGGAGTTAAGGTTCTGTGTGGACTACAGAGGACTGAATGCAGTCACAAAGACTGTCGTTCACCCTATACCTAGAGCTGATGAGCTCATTGACAGGCTAGGGACTGCTAAGTACCTGAGTACTTTTGATTTGACTTCAGGTTACTGGCAGATTGCCCTCACTGATGGAGCAAAGGAGAGGTCAGCATTCTCCTCACCAGAGGGACATTATCAGTTCAAGGTAACGCCCTTTGGTTTAAAGAATGCACCTGCCACCTTCCAAAGGTTGGTGAACAGGGTCTTGTCTGGGTTGGAACAGTTCAGTGCAGCTTACCAAGATGATATAAATGTATACAGTTCTACCTGGAGGGATCACTTAAGCCACCTAATGGAAGTGCTTCAGGCCATGCAGCAGGCAGGCCTGACTATTAAGGCAAGTAAGTGCCAAATAGGGCAGAGTTCTGTGGTGTACCTGGGCCACCGGGTAGGTGGGGGCCATGTACAGCCTCTCAAAGCAAAAATCCAAACTATTTTGGATTGGACAGCACCTGTTACCCAGACTTGGGTCAGGGCATTCCTTGGACTGACAGGGTATTATAGAAGATTTGTTCAAAATTATGGGACCATTGTGGGGCCCCTAACAGAACTCACTTCTAAGAAGAGGCCCAAAAAGGTGTATTGGACCCCAGAGTGTCAGAAGGCTTTTGACACTCTGAAAGTTACTATGTGTTCAGCACCAGTGTTGCTGGCCCCTGACTACACAAAAGAATTTGCGGTTCAGGCAGATGCTTCAGAACAAGGGATTGGGGCAGTGTTGTCACAGCTAAATGAAGAGGGCCTTGATTAGCCATTTGCCTTTATTAGCAGGAGGCTTCTTCCAAGAGAGCAGAGGTGGAGGGCCATTAAGAGAGAGGCTTTTGCTGTGGTTTGGTCCCTGAAAAAGTTGAGACCATATTTGTTTGGGACTCACTTTCGTGTTCAAACTGACCACATGCCTCTCAGATGGCTCATGCAGATGAGAGGGGAGAATCCCTCGCTGTTAAGGTGGTCCATTTCCCTACAGGAAATTGACTTTACAGTGGAACACAGACCTGGGGTTGCCCATGCAAATGCGGATGGACTTTCCAGGTTTTTCCACTAAGCTGTTGAGGACTCCCAGGGTGTAGGTTAGTAACCTATCACTTTTCGTATGGGGGTTGTGTTGCAAAGTCATCCTGTGCCCTGGGCACCCCCCAACTTTTTGCTGAATGGTACTGGTGGTAACTGACTCTGACTGACCCTGGGCTCTGCCTAACCAGGCCCAGGGCCAGTGCTATGCCGAAAACACTTAGAATACAGTGAAAATACCTCCATACACCTGGGTACACTAAGGGTTGGGGTACCCCTGGGATTGGCATGACATACCCCATAGGGCCCTAGTACATAATAGGGCAGGGGGATTGAAACTACCTATCAGTCCCTAGTATATAATAGGGCATGGCAGTTTAGAGTCCAGCAGACCTTTCTGCACTTGCATGTGTGCACTGCTGAAGCCTGAGGTCAGTTTTAAAGTGGCTCTATGCTACAGGACTGCTTTTAAAAAGTAAATTGTGCCCAAACTCCACTTTTGTGCTTGGGGCACTTAAAAATGGTTAACCTACAATGTTTGGGCATATTAGGCACCCCCAGGGTCTCCCCTAGGTGTTCCAGGGGTGGGGGGTCAGGTATCTATAAGGTGAACCCTTATAAAATGAGTTTTATATGCCCTGGGTAAAGTAAAATTGCACATTTCACTTCCCACATTGTGATAAATTGCTGCCCAAAATCGACTTTGGTGGTAGGAGCACTGTGGAGGGAGGATTTGCAATATTTTCACATATTCAGAACCCCTAAAGTCTCCCCTAGGTGTTCCTGGGGTGGGGGTCCTGTAGATATATGTAGAGTACTTATAAAATATGTTTTTATAAGCTGTGGTGCTGGAAAAATGGCCCAAGTCACTTTTCCCATTGCAAATCCCATGCCATAGGTTAACATTGGAAAAGGTTATTAGTTAATAACTGGCGAAAGAAAAGCCATAAAACTAGGATTAAAGGACTCAGTAGAATGGTAATGATAAATCCAACAATATGGTATTGTTGAATTTATTGTAAAATGTACAGACAAGAAGTTATAGGATTTGTTTTGTCTGTAAGCCAAAATTCAAGCCTGTACTGCTCTGCCCTGATTGGTCAGAGATAAGTGGGTGAGCCTGGCTGCTTTGAAGAGGTGACAAATGACCCCTGGGGTTACGAAGCCTCTCGGGTAGGAGAAGTTGCTGGGCATAGGAATGCCAGAGCAAGGGGAGGAGTCGTAAACCATGAACTTCAAGCGAAGGGGAGGAGCCCAGTGTCATTTACAACCTTACCCTGTTCACCTCCAGCCAGATATGAGGATTAGGGAAGGAATGAGCAGATGGAAGGGGGAGAGAATATGGAGATTAGCCATCCTAGGGGTGTGTTTAGCCAGCTCTTCTCTCCCTGCTGAAAATAAATTCTGACATATTGAATTTTGGAAGAATAGTGGTTTCTGGGTTAGCATTTTGCCACACTCTGCAGGAAGTGGTCAGACCTTTGGGTGGAACCCTGCAGGTCATTGGACAGGAGTGCCCTCCTGCTTGACCCCAGAGAACACTGAATAAGTATCTGAGAGGGGCGGTGCCTCTCAGATCTGCTGCTTGAAACTTAAGAAAGCAAGACGGGCCATGCTGGAAGATTGATGTGCATTTCCTAAGGCCTGCACTCTGAAGATTGCGCCTTTTTGCACCATTTGAAACTACAGCCCTGTGGATCAAACCTGCTTTAAAAGGACTAAAGAGTGGACTCCCTGCAAGCTGCAGGTTAACAGAGCTCACCTGGACCATCACCACAAGAATCCCCAGCCTGGAGTACTACCAGTGGATTTGTAAGGGTTTTGTCCAAGTGGATTTTGGGAATTGAAGTCTCACACTTTCAAGGACCCTCTTGGAGATTCCAGAACCTTGGATTGTGTGTTGGATACTTTGGGACCCGCAAGAAGAACTTCAGGAAGGAGTTCTAACAGGACCCAGCTTGCTGGAGGGGGCTGCACAAGACTGGTGAGAGATCCTCCAGAACAATTGCTAAAGGTGAATGTGTCCCTGTCAGAGGCAACGAAATGACTAAAAGGGGCACTGTTGGTTTCTAGGCATTAGAAAGTAACTAATCTTTAAAAATTCATATCTCTGGTTCCCTACAGTGGATTATTTTCGTTTTGGTGTCATTTAAAAGATAAAAATATTTCCTATTTTTATAAATTGGTGTTGGATTTTTATTTTGTGTTGTGTCTTAATTATTTACTGAATTGGTATTTTTAAATGCTTTACATAGCTGTCTTTGAAGTTAAGCCTGCCTGCTCGCAGCCACGTTACCAAGGGTTGAGCATAGGAATAATTTTCTAAGACCTATTCTGAGCCCTATACTGTGTTAGTGGTGTTATTGCAAGTGGCAGACCTACATTTGCCCCTACCAATAATCCACTTTCCAACATGCGTCATAGCCAAAATCATATATCATATGTCACATCGTATAACTAAGCAGCCCGAAACCACACTTCCTCCCTAGAAAGCCCGAACATGTGCCTGCACAAACTGTCAGCACTCCATGTACTAGACCCAACTCCCCTTACCTCACCACAGAATCTCCCTTTCCAGCTGGAGAGGCTTTAAGTCGGAGATAAAGTCGTATTCCCCACTTGGATCTGTAAAATCCTGAAAGTTCCCTCCCAGTTAATTTTGCGCTTCAAATTGTGACTGGGATGGCTAAAACCTTAAATTCTGAGAGCAAGGCTCTCCGATGCTAAATCTGGAAAAATAGAGAAAGTAAACCCTCTATAACCCTCTATCAGAAATTATATGTTTTTTCCATTTAGCAGTACTCAAGATTAATTCTTTACGTGATGAGTATAGGGCCTTCCACCCGCCTTAGGGGTACCTGCCAGGACACAATATGTCCATGCGATTGACAGGTCTTGAATGGGTAATTAGCACAGAAAAAAGTGCCACTATCCAATCCTGACCTGGGAGCCTGGACCTGTTCGGGGGGAAGCAATAAGACACTCATGGCCACTGGTACTTCATTTAATGACTGTACCTCTCACAGGGTAAAAGTGCTTGCCGACCTAGCTGTTGAGTATGGAGAAAGGGAGAGAGGGAGTTGGTAGGGTAGCTGGGACCATGAGCCTCTCCATCCAACACTTAATGCTGCGGTCTCTGCAAATGTGCTGTCTCCGCTATCTCAGAGGAAGCTGATTGTCCGGCAACCTTGGCATAGAAGACAGCGAAGCGGGAAAGCCAGTGTGGTGAGAGGCAAACACTGTAAACAGCAGAGGAATCTCCTCCTGGGACACCGCGTGGTAGGCACAGCTGGCCCATCTCATTCTGAAGAAATATCCAGGCTAAACTCCATGCCGTATCACCACATCTGCATTTGCAGCAACTGACTGGTAGCTGAAATCACCTGCCGAGAGGTCCTCTGCATCCTCCGCATCCCAGGGGCCCACTCAGGATGAATAAATGAAGTTGGGTAAGGGGGAAACAAGTGGTTCCTGTAGCTCTAGGCTACCAGCAGCTCTGTGACCTAGATCTGACCGCCATGTTGGATCCACCTCCTCTACAGTGAGGAATCTTATGTCCAACAATGGCACCTTACCTGTGCACTTCCCTGGGCCTGATAGCTCAATAAAGAAATTCCTGAAGATGACTGGAAGAGTGTCTGGGTAACCATTCGAAAACATTATAGCTAATAGAAGTGTCCCACACAGATAAAGCGCAAAAAGAACAATTGATGGACAGAATGCAGAACAATGTCATACATTCACCCCAGTACAGAGATCTGGTCCTAAATCAATCGTTTTTTTGCTCACCATGCCATTCCAGTTTGGACCCAGCCATATGCAAATCAGTCTTGTCCCTGCGCCCAATGGGAACAGTCCAGCCCGAACTGCCAGGCCAGGTCCTCCCTGGACTCGAAACAAGCATCCTAGGACCGGTTTCGGGCTTTCAGCCCTCATCAGCCAGGATAGCTTGACTCCAGTGGCATGGAGAGCAAGGGACCCATGTCTGGGCATACCCGTCCCACTTGGGGTGACAAATGCAAAAAGAACAATTGATGGACAGAATGCAGAACAATGTCATACATTCACCCCAGTACAGAGATCTGGGCCTAAATCCATCGTTTTTTTGCCCACCATGCCATTCCAGTTTGGACCCAGCCATATGCAAATCAGTCTTGTCCCTGCGCCCAATGGGAACAGTCCAGCCCGAACTGCCAGGCCAGGTCCTCCCTGGACTCGAAACAAGCATCCTAGGACCGGTTTCGGGCTTTCAGCCCTCATCAGCCGGGATAGCTTGACTCCAGTGGCATGGAGAACACGGGACCCACGTCTGGGCATACCCGTCTCACTCGGGGTGACAAATGCAAAAAGAACAATTGATCGACAGAATGCAGAACAATGTCATACATTCACCCCAGTACAGAGATCTGGGCCTAAATCCATTGTTTTATTGCTCACCATGCCATTCCAGTTTGGACCCAGCCATATGCTAATTAGTCTTGACCCTGCGGCCAATGGGAACAGTCCAGCCCGAACTGCCAGGCCAGGTCCTCCCTGGACTTGAAACAAGCATCCTAGGACCGGTTTCAGGCTTTCAGCCCTCATCAGCCAGGATCGCTTGACTCCAGTGGAATGGAGAGCACGGGACCCACGTCTGGGCATACCCATCCCACTCGGGGTGACAAATGCAAAAAGAACAATTGATGGACAGAATGCAGAACAATGTCATACATTCACCCCAGTACAGAAATCTGGGCCTAAATCTATCGTTTTTTTGCTCACCATGCCATTCCAGTTTGGACCCAGCCATATGCAAATCAGTCTTGACCCTGCGCCCAATGGGAACAGTCCAGCCCGAACTGCCAGGCCAGGTCCTCCCGGACTGGAAACAAGCATCCTAGGACCGGTTTCGGGCTTTCAGCCCTCATCAGCCAGGATAGCTTGACTCCAGTGGCATGGAGAGCACAGGACCCACGTCTGGGCATACCCGTCCCACTCGGGGTGACAAATGCAAAAGAACAATTGATGGACAGAATGCAGAACAATGTCATACATTCACCCCAGTACAGAGATCTGGGCCTAAATCCATCGTTTTTTTGCTCACCATGCCATTCCAGTTTGGACCCAGCCATACGCAAATCAGTCTTGACCCTGCGCCCAATGGGAACAGTCCAGCCCGAACTGCCAGGCCAGGTCCTACCTGGACTGGAAACAAGCATCCTAGGACCGGTTTTGGGCAGGGTATTCCCAGACGTGGGTCCCTTGCTCACTTTGCCTCTGGATTCAAGCTAGCCTGGCTGATGAAGAGTGTTACCCAGAAACCGGTCCCAGGATGCTTGTTTCCGGTTCAGGGAAGACCTGGCTTGTCAGTTCGGGCTGGACTGTTCCCATGAGGCACAGGGTCAAGACTGATTTGCATGGCCCCCCTCAGCTACGAAAATGCTGATATTACCTTTTTCCCGGACTTCACACAGAGGGTGCAAAAGCAGAGACGCACGTTCCTTGTGGTGAAGAGAGATCTCAGGGAAAGGGGCCTGAAATATTCAATGTTATTCCCGGCGCGTCTCCGAGTCGAGGCGGAGGGAAGAACTTGGTTCTCTGACCATCCGGAAGCAGCGGCGGACTGGATGGAGCACAGGAAAGTCGGGAGCCCGCGCGCCCGCAGTAGCAGGGAGGGAGGAACTCAGCAGCCTTTCTGAGGACGAGACCGGGCCTTCATTTTATCCTAAATTGGGTGTTTTGGGCCTCGGGTGGGGTTGGATCGGGTGGTGGATTGGCTTGTTATTGGACTTTTTACAGATATTGACTCCTACGAACTTGGCACTTGTATCTTACTTGAGGAAGTACACTTAAGTCAGCTGGGAACAGGGAAGCGGAGTGCTCCACCCCCACTTTTCTTCTACCTTTAGTTTTTCACGAGGGCGATAGGCACTCTGCAAGTTTCCCGATGGGCAGTTCTACGCCCAGAGTGCAGGGCAGCGGGGTGGGTGGTTGTTGGGAGGGGGAATTTTGCTTGTTTTTTGTTGTAGTTCTTGCATCAGCAGCATGTACGACAGTGCTCACAGAGGATGTACTGACCTTTCCTAATCCATTATGGTTACACAGTGGGACAAAAGTGTTAAGATGTTGAGCTGGAATGTCAACGGGCTGGGGGATAAAATCAAACGCAGTGTAGTCCTCCAATACATTAAGCGTCAGGCCCCTGATATTGTGTTGCTTCAAGAAACCAACCTGATCGGCAATGTATGTAAGGCCATGCACAGATGGGGATACACCATGTTAGCACATGCAGGGTTCACGTCCAGCTCGCGGGCGGTGGGTATCATGACGAGAAAATCCTTCCCGCTTGCAGTACATGCCACTTGGACTGACGATAGGGGTAGATACATTGGGGTCTCAGGCATGTGGGAGGGACACCCCATTACACTCATGTCGATTTATGCACCGCCTGGCTTACAAGCCACCACTTTCAGAGACCTTGGAAATATCCTGCTCGCTATTCCAGAGGGCGTGTTAATACTTGGGGGTGACTTTAACTCGGTGGTCTCGGGTGAACTAGACCGACATCCCCCCCGGGAGGTAGGGTCAATGGCGTGCTGGCTTCCTGAGTTCCTTGAAACCATGGGGTTGGTGGATGGGTGGCGGACTTATCACCCAAACACAGTGCAGCACACCTTTCATTCAGGGGCGCATGGGAGCCTTTCTCACATAGACTACTTCTTAGTCCCTGCCTCCCAGGCCACTCACATACACGAGATTAAACACCTGGCCAGAGGTATTTCTGATCACTCCCCGGTTTGGCTTCACTTAGTTCTTAACTATACACAGGTGGGAAGAGTGGCCCCTATTAACCCATGGTATCTACGGAATCCCAAAACTCGCAAGGAACTTATCAAATCCATAGATGACTATTTTACGGATAATGACGGATCGGTGACCTCCTCTCAGACGTTATGGGAGGCCTTCAAGACGGTGATCCGGGGTCCAGCCTTGTCCCTGATCTCCGGAGCGAAGAAAGAAAATCAGAAATAGATCGCTAGCATCGAGACTGAGATTAATCGCCTAGAGGCTGACCTAGAATCGGAAGTCACACCAGACAAACTCCATTATCTGAATCTCCGACAGCAGGAATATAGAGCATTAGCGACCGAACAGGCCAAAACCTTGGGAAGACATACACAGGGAAGGATATACGACCTGGGGGATAAGGCAGGTAAATTAATAGCCTGGCTTGACAAAAAAGAATGGGCGAGCAGGCTGGTGCCTGAACTCCGTGGTGAGGGAGACAACCCTCTCACAGATCCACAAGACATTGTGGACATGTTTGCTGACCACTTTAGTACTGTCTACTCCGCCATCGCTCCCTATTCCGTAGATGACTCCCGTGCACTGTTAGTGGATATTGCACTTCCCAAGCTCTCGGTAGAGGACTGCGACTTTCTAGATAGCGCAATATCGAATGACGAGATAGTGAAAGCGATCAGATCCCTGAATTCTGGGAGGGCCACCGGTCCCAATGGTCTTCCTATCGAATTATATAAACTTCAACCAGACAAACTGGCCCCACATTTGCCATCCATGTTTGAAGAATCCAGAGACAAAGGGACACTCCCTGGAGACCAGAGGACAGCTACCATAGTCACTATTCACAAGGAAGGGAAACCCAAAACTGACTGTGCGTCGTATAGGCCGATCTCTCTCTTGAATGCTGAGCCCAAGATTCTGGCTAAGCTTCTGGCCAACCGCCTGGTCACTCCGATTGGGAAACTGGTCCACCCGGACCAATCTGGTTTCATCCCACATCGTAACACAGCTCTTAATCTGCGTAGAGTCCATGGAGTACTGGGCAGAGTATCCACCATCCAAGAACCAGCCATAATAGTCTCCCTGGATGCTACCATGGCCTTCGACACTATCGAATGGCCGTATCTCTGGGTGATACTGGAGAAAAGGGGGTTTGGCCCGAACTTTATTCAATGGGTGCAGCTCCTATACGCTAAGCCTTTGGCACAAGTGGTGGTCAACAATAAAAAGTCGGCCACTTTTGAACTTAGCCGTGGGACACGTCAGGGGTGTCCGCTGTCCCCCCTCTTGTTCGCCTTAGCGTTGGAGCCACTTGCGGCATGGATACGTAGAAACCCAGTTGTACGGGGACTGCGTTGGTCCCCGGAGTGGGAAGACCGCATTTCACTCTATGCGGATGACATCCTACTTTATTTGGCCTCCCCGAGGAAATCCCTGATAGCGGTCTTAGACATCCTGGTGATTTTCGGCAGATTTTCCGGATATTCTGTTAACTGGAGTAAGTCCCTGTTGTTCGTTCTGGCGGGAGAACCGCCTGTTCCACCGAAGGGATGCCCTATACAAATTAACACAGAGGGCTTCAAGTATCTCGGGGTCTTTATCTCCTTAGACCCATCGCTTTGATATGCTCGGAACCTACTCCCGCCCTTGGCCAGGCTGAAGAAGGATATAAATAACTGGAAGTCTCTCCCTCTCTCCCTACTGGGTAAGGCGGCTCTTTTTAAAATGATGTCTTTGCCTCGTTTTTTATACGCCCTGCAGAACTCCTTGGATCCTGTTCCATTGTCTTATTTCAAGGAGGTAGAGGGCCTTCAACGGGACCTGCTGTGGGATGGGACGCCGCGTATTGCCCTAACCAAGCTCAACTTGAACTGGTATGTTGGAGGCATCAGCCTCCCAGACATCAAAAAATATTATTGGGCGGCCCATCTAGCAGCCATCAATCATGGCACTTATACCCAACCGGATGACCCAGGTTATGCCATGGACAGGTGGCTTCTTCCTGGGGGGAACTTCAATAGAGCTCTTTATTCCAAACTTCGACACTCTAAATTAACTGGCCCCACCAAACATTCGGTTCATGTTTGGCATACCGCCACTAAATGCCTTGGCTGGGATCGCCGACTGACACTAGCGACTCCACTGTGGGATTCTGAACAACTGGGTAGCCTATGGAAATCAAAAGGGTTTGACAAGTGGGACCTTATTGGAATTTCACACATCAGGGACCTCTGGGAGAAATCGGATGTTAGATCATTTACCACCATGCAACAACAATTTGATCTTGCTGACACAGAACACTTTCGTTACACGCAGATCCGTCATGCTTTGCGTTCCCTTCTGCCACAAGGTACCACCCTTCCCGAATCTTCCCCGCTGGAGGCTAGGGTATTGGATGGATACCTTCCCGACAAAGCTATCTCCCTGATATATAAAAAACTGATAAATAATATGCCAAACCCTCTTCACTCATTGCGGGAAAAATGGACGGGGGATGGTATTGAGATGGATGACGGAGACTGGCAGGAGGCAGTATCCTCACCAAGAGTCGTGGCTATTCCAGCGAGGCTCAGATTGGTACAACTCAAAATCCTACACAGGGTATACATGACAGGGCCCCGGCTGGTGCAGATGGGAAGAGCAGACGAGGGGGAATGTAGATGAGGATGCGGCCAAGTGGTACTTTTATGCACATCATTTGGGAGTGTGACCTTATTCGACCCTACTGGCGGAAGATACATGACACCATCAATACAGTACTATCCATACATCTCCATCCTGAAGCCCGTAGATGCCTCTTAAATATATGGGAGCCGACAGATTTGAATGTTTCCCTGACACAATGGGTCACCCTGGGGCTAATGCTTGCTGAGAGGAACATCGCACAGCTATGGGGAGGATCTCATCCCCCCACAGTAGAGGCCTGGGAGAAAGACCTTGACTGGTCCATGTACAGAGAAAGGACAGTGTATGTAGCTCGAGGCTGTCCTAGAAAGTGGACCCGCATGTGGGGTTTGTGGAATTCCTACCGTGGTGATATATGCCAACTGCCTTGTACTGTCAATTATGATGATCCCCCCCTCCCCATAGACTTTCCATGCGATATATTGCTATGACTGATTTCACCTATTGTTTCCATGATGCCAGATCTTACTGTTTCCCCTTACTGAACTAATAAGCTGATGTATGTTAATAAAACGATTTATAAAAAAAAAAAAGACTGATTTGCATATAGCTGGGTCTGAACTGAGGTGGTGAAGTGAGCTAAAGAATGATGATGGATTCAACCCAGATCTGTGACTGGGGGTGAGTGTCTGAAAAGTTTCAGCGCTCCGTCCATCATCTTCTTGTGTTTGCTTTGTTTGTCCTACTTTCGCAGGGTATGCCCAGACGTGGGTCCCTTGCTCACTTTGCTACTGGATTCAAGCTAGCCTGGCTGATGAAGGGTGTTACCCGGAAACCAGTCCCAGGATGCTTGTTTCCGGTTCAGGGAAGACCTGGCTTGGCAGTTCGGGCTGGACTGTTCCCATGAGGCACAGGGTCAAGACTGATTTGCATATAGCTGGGTCTGAACTGAGGTCGTGAAGTGAGCTAAAGAATGATGATGGATTCAACTCTGTGACTGGGGGTGAGTGTCTGAAAAGTTTCAGCGCTCCGTCCATTATCTCCTTGTGTTTGCTTTGTCCACACAGATAAGCAGCACATAAGCTACTTAACCCAAAATGCCTGCAGTGGTTCTACCTTAATGTGCTTGATACCTGCTGGCAGTGTCTCCAAGAGAGGGGGATACTATTACATATTTGGTGAGTGTCGTTGGGTAAAGCATCCTTTTTGAAAGAAATTTTGAGTCAGATTAAGATAATTACAGTAAGGGAAGTGCCTGGTGATACAGAGTGATTTTGCTTGGTCTTCCAGAAGAACACTTTGAACTTACAACATCTAGTGATGTAACACTTTTATGGCATATTTTTGAGAGCTGCCAGAACATTAATAGCCACTTTGTGTCAAAAGACTACTGCACTGATTATGGCTCAATGTTTTTGGAAAGCTATGGCACCTTTTGACTCTTGAAAAACTGATGCTTCAATTGAGCCATACGCAGAAGAAATTTGTGGCCCCATGATTTTCTATGATCCAGTACTTATACAAGCTGGAGCACTAACATTTAGCATAACCTAGATTATGGGCCTTACAACTATTTCTATGATTTGTTGGTGAATATAGCCCAGTAATCTTGTGTGTTGTGACTTGAAGGGTTAAACGGTTTGGGGAGATCCACCCACGGGCGGATGGTATAAATGAGAGTAATGGATAGGATGGCTAAAAAGGGGTCAGATGGAGATTGTTGGGGGGATATGCTTTATGTTGATGATGTACTTTACTGTCATTTTGAAATACCCCCAAAAATATTTTGAAATAAAAATACAGGTAGGTGTCCAGTCAGAACTCATGAGAACAAGTGAAAAGACCTTCAAATAGTAATGATAATATGCAAATATTTCAGTTGAGCAAGACACTCTTTATTTTCTGGTCTCAGGAGCCAAGGGTTGGGAACAGCTTAATGTCAGAGTCAGGCATTTCCTGTGGGCAATGTTAGCATTACCAAGAAAACATGGCTGAAGCAATTTATACATATTCCACACCATAGTAAGACCACTTCTAGGCTGCCTGTATCTACATGAAGAGAGTTAGGTTTTTTTGTTGCATTTCATAAGGGATGCATATACAGCAGCTATCTTTGAATATGTTTGTAATGTTTGAAAACCCATTGAATGATGACCACTGCAGATGTGCATGCATGCCATGCAGTCATCTTTGAATACATTTTTAATTGGTTAACAAACCATTGTAAAAATGGATGATAGATGCAAGAGCATCCGCTGTGGCCACCTTTGAATGGGTTTATTGAAAACCCATTTGTATGTGTCCACAATGCATGTGCTGACATGTGCCGTAGTGGGCAGTCATCTTGAAATGGGTATAAAATAATTTAGAATAGATGTCCACCGATAGCGCAGTGGGCCTCAAAATTGAAAACAATTAAAAACGAAGATGGAGATGGGTGGAACAGGGGGTGACAAGTGGGGAAGGCTAGAGAGCCAGAGAGTAGCAGGAGTTGGGGAATATTAAAAAACTACAAGCTGATGGGGCGAGGTGGGGAGTACCAGATGAACTGGGGGGGGCGCAGTTCAAAGAACCACGGGCATTGAGGGAGAAGTAGCACATGAAGGAGTGAGCAATGAAACACATGCATTCCCATGGAGTGCCTAAAAAAAATAGTAGTTTGCTGAATGCAAGCAATGTCAGCAGATGGAAGGACACAAGTCATCCAATCAGAATACTGTGAGGCCGAAATGCTCCTGTATGGCAAAAACACAAGAATAGGGATGAATGGCATCAAATCAGGAGGAGATAATTAAGACAAACAACAAAGTCATCCAATCATGAGCAAGGGGTTGACGCAAAGTCCATTCCATGTATATTGGAAATGATAGTTCTAGCCAGCAGAACACTAAAGCTGCATGCAGTCAATTTCCAAAAAGGTTAACTAAAGACAATGTTAATATCATCATTTATATCTCTTAAAGCTCATAGTAGTTGCTTGAAGACCATCATCCAAAGATGCACCAGGCACAAATACTAATAAGACAAAGTTTTGCTTGATATCTATTTATGCTTTATTTTAAAACAAGTGACCTATGTTGATGTGCACTAATAAATTTCAAACCTAATATTGCTGATTTTTTTAATGACTGTTCCAATCACAAGAGTATCAGCAGATCTAATAATCTACTTTATATCCTTGCTTATTTCTTCTGATTTTACTCAATTGCATTTTCAAACCATGTGACACTAATAATGTTCTGAAATGAGTACTAATGAACAATGTATTCACAATAACATCATGCAGTGGCAACACGTTATAATAATGTAACTGTTTTACTAATTAAAAATGAAATTTTGCCCCACTGACAAAAATACTAAAAACAATTATTTAATTAAAGTTTGCTTTATTGGTTTTCAAAAAAAGTCCTAATCAGCCAGATACCCATTCAGTGCCAGAAGCCACCAGTCCCAATGCACTCACATACCAGGAACAGATCATAAGCATCTTCCAATATACATTTTGGAACTGTGACCACAACATTTTCTTGAATACCTTTTCACTTTTGGTGAACAATGCAGTCTAAAATGGTGTAATATAGACACCTTATGAAGTCACACATTTAATTAATATTGATGGAGATTATGTTGTTCAACTGCCCAAAGAGTCACTAATTGAATCTTGTTAGTAATGAATAAGTGTATGTCATAATTAATTCACCCTTAGGAGAAAGGTTTTACAAATACTTTCTCCCAGAAATATTCCTGGTTCGCCTTTTCCTGGAACTTCATTTTGGAAAATGCTAATCGGCTAAGGCCACCTCACACCTTTTGAAGCATTGCTTTCTACTCTTTGTATTGATTGTACAAAAGCCCTATAACAATCTGTAAACCTTCAACATCAAAAGACCTTGAGGGGTTGTCTTCAAACAAACAAATTTATTTGTCAACATTCCCATATAGATTGATGGTTTGAATGTAACAGGATTTTGGCTGATTTTGTGATTTTGTACCAAACTCTAGTACCACTCAACATATGCAATATAAAAAAGACCATGCCCATTGTTCATTGAGGGCAATATCGCCTGCATCAGCATATTAAGCTCTGAATCCTAGTCTGTATTTATCACTCCTGTCTGAATAGAACATTCAGAAGTATCAACATATGTCAGGAGCAGCAGACTACTATGCCTCAAAATGTATTTATTTGCTTGAAAAGCCAAAGGTTAGAGGGGCGGTATAGTTAGGTACAGATTTTAAACGCACAAAACCATAGAAATTCAGCACTTATTGTTACCTCAGCTAACTATAACTTACGCCCCCGCAATACAATGATGTCATCAGTGATGTCATCAGTGATGTCACTGACCATGTCATGAGTGATGTAATATGTGAGTGCACTGCTGGGCGTACATTATAGTTAGCTGAGGTAACTATAACTGCAAAATTTCTATGGTTTTGTGCATTACAATCTATACCTAACTAGAACGTCCCTCTAATCTTTGGTATTTTCAGTGAATTTCTAAGGTTTCAAAAAAAAAAATCCTAACTATAACGTCCCTGTAACCTTTGTTTTTTTCAGTGAATGCCTACGTTTTTTTTAAATGCTAATTCCTAACTATAATGTTCTCGTAACCTTTGGTTTTTTTCAGTGAATTTCTATGGTTTTTAAAATTTTATTTCCTAAGTAGTACGTCCTTGTAACTTCTGCTTTTTTACTGAATTTTGAAAGTTTCTTTTATTTGTATATACAAACTATAAAGTTCCTGTAGCATTTGTTTTTTATAATTAATTTATAAGGTTACATTGAGAGATATTTGTGCTCCTCAACAGAAATCGAACATAAAAGCCAAAGTAGACAGATGCATTCCCTTAGTGAAAATGGCACTATGTTTTGCTCCTCTTTCTATGTTTATTACATTATGTAGGGCTTAGTCAATATATTTAGAAGACATGGGTAATGCAAAAGCACCGCAAAGGCACAATCCTGCTCTACTACCATTCAGCACCACTTGTGGAGTAGAGCATGCAGTTACCCTCCAGGGAGAGTTTTGAGAAATCTCTCCTCATAGTTTCCCCTTCTCCGTCAATGTGGAGTCTGCAGGCTGGAAGTGTGAAGATTTCTGCTAATTGGTGCCTGGTATTTTTTTAAGAGCCCAAGGTGCGCTCTGAGATTGTGGTCTTATTGTCATCTTGCTGCTGGTGGCAGATAACAGGACCATGCAGTGATGCTCATCCAATTGTAATGCTCAGTCCTGGGAGATTGCAATTTGATAGGTTGTGTACAGGGTCCTGACTTGATGCCCTTATCCTGGAAGCTACTATGGAGTGGCCTAGGCTACCCACAGTGGTTCTACACCTGCTTTAATTTTTTTAATGGTTTTTTCAAATTCACAAGTTTATTGTGAATTTTTGAGTTATGACATTCTGGTGCCGTGAGACATCCTCGGAGCCAGTGTGTTCTTTAACAACACCTAAAAACATATATACAGGTTATAAAGTTATTGTTTGAGAATATGCCTGACAGTCTCAGCAAGTTACGAGAGGCATGGTCGGCCGATCTGGGAGACGTAGATGACGAAGAATGGAGCGAAGCGCTTCAGAGTCCAAGAGAAATAGTGATAAGGGTTAGGTTTCGACTAGTGCAACTACGAATACTTGATAGGTCTTACTTGTCCAGGAGAAGAGTGTTTAAAATGGGTTGGATAGATTCGGCCAGCTGTCCCAAGGGGTGTGGGGAACTGGGCAAATTTTTTCATACACTATGGTCTTGTTCAGTCATACAGAACTATTGGACCAAGATAATTACAGTAATGAGAGAAGTGACGGGTGTACAAGTACCGCTAGACGCCAAGTAGCTATTGTTGGGAATGTCAGTAGAGGAAAAATGGCCAAGGCATGTGGGTACCTCGCTGGGAGTGGCGGCTGTGGTGGCAAAACGTAACATAGCTAGGCTGTGGGGAGCAAGCAGGTCCCCAGCCATAAAAGATTGGAAGGAGAACCTGGACTGGTGCCAGCAGGCATAACAGACGGTTTACAGTGCCAGAGGTACTCTACGTAAATTTCAGAAAATATGGGGTCACTGGATGCAATACCGGGGGGTACTCAATATAACGGGAGAAGAGGCGGGAGGTGTGCTTGAAGCTTTGGGAGGGAGGTAAAGAATAGGGGAAGTGGGACTGTATCCTGGATCTTGCTAAGGGTTAATTATACCAGAACTGATAAGGTACAGGAGATTCAGCCCCCTGCGAGGGACCTGAATATGGAATGTGATCCGTACAATTGTTATGTGTCTTGAATCAACTACAAATAAAAAGATGTTTTAAATTTAAAAAAAAATATAGATATATTGTTTGAGGTCAGTGCTTTACTAAAATCACATAGAAACTTACATTCCAATAAGTACATTTATGTTAGAAGGGTTTTTTATTACACATTTCCGGATTCGCTGTGACGTTGGTCACCGCGAACCCCACGTGACTCAGTAATAAAGGGATTTGATTTGTTAAAAGTACTTTCATGGTTGTCTAAAGGCAGTCCCCATCCAGTTTTGTTCTCCTGTGGGTGTAGTTGGTGAAATTACACCTTTTATACATACTGGAGCTCCAGTTTTATTTTTTCAATTGGTGTTTTTTGCAATTTTGTCCTATAAAAAAAAATGACATCTCAGAATAATTCATAGCAACAGTAGCAGGACAGAGAGAGCAGCTCTTCTGAGGAAAAAAAAGCCCAGCTGAGAAACAATCTATTGCATGGGAATTTTTGACTATTCCATCTGGTGAGAAAACGTTGTGGCGAAGAACATAAAGTGCAAACTATGTGAGAAGGTGCTGTCCAGGGGAACTTTGAAAAAATACTCACATGGGACAAGCAGTATGCTTAAACATCTTAAAACTATGCATCCTAAGCACCTTGGAAAGGCAGAGACACAGCATCATGCTCTGCAACCTTCAAGATCATATGCAGCACAAGTAGCACCTGGTGATAGTCTTCCTCCGGAAGTATAACAACGTCTGCCTAAAGGAGCCCCTGAGCTGGCAAATATAGAACCATTTTGCACTGTTTGCAAAAAAGTGTTGACTGTCGGTGAACAGTCCATTGCTGCTGTTCTTAAGACTGTGAGAAGCCACTGTTATTTTTTTTTACAATAAAACTTGTTGCACAAGTTTGGGGCATTTTCTTTTAAAAGTTACTTTTTCCAGTTGCCATTTTACAACAAAACCAATTTTTTTTTAAAAACACAAAAAAACAAATTCAGAAAAAAAAATCAAAGGTTCTTTTTAGAACCACCTTTCTTGGTTTAAAAAAACAACTATATGTGAGTTGGTGTGTGAGTGAGTGTATTGGTGAGTGAGTGGCTCTGTGAGTGGCTGTATGGTTGAGTGACTGGCTATGTGAGTGGCTGTGTTAGTGGCTATATGGGTGGCAGGGTGGGTGTGTAAGTGGTTATATGGGTGAGTGAGTGGGTGTGTGACTGCCTGTATGAATCTGTGAGTGGGTATGTGAGTGGCTGTATGGGTGAGTGAGTGCGAGGGTGTTTGAGTGGCTGTATAGGAGAGTAAGTAGCTGTGTTAGTGGCTGTATGGGTACTGAGTGGCTGTGTGAGTGGCTGTATGGGTGAGTGAGTGGCTCTGTCAGTGTCTGTATCAGTGAGTGAGTGGCTGTGTTAGTGGCTGTATTGGTGAATGAGTGTCTGTGTGAGTGGTTGCATGGGTAATTGACTGCCTGTGTGAGTGATTGTATGGCTGGGTGATTGGCTGTGTGAGTGGCTGTATGGGTCAGTGATTGGGTGTGTGAGTGCCTATATGGGTGACTGAGTGGGTGTGTGAGTGGCTGTATGGGTGTGTCAGTGGGTGTCAGTGGCTGTATGGATGAGTAAGTGGGTGTGTGAGCAGCTGTATGGGTGAGTGAGTGGGTATGTGAGGACTGTATGTGTGAGTGAGTGACTGTGTCAGTGGATGTATTGGTGAGTGAGTGGCTCTATGAGAGAGGGAGTGACTTAATGAGTGGCTATATGGGTGACTGAGCACCTTTGTGAGTGGCTGTATGGGTGAATGAGCGGCTGTGTCAGTGGTTGTATCAGTGAGTGAGTGGCTGTGTAAGTACCTGTATCAGTGTGGGCGTGGGTGTGTCAGTGGCTGTATCAGTATGTGGCTGGGTGTGTCAGTGTCTGCATTGGTGTGTAGTTGAGTGTGACAGTGGCTGCATTGGTGTGTGGCTGGGTGTGTCAGTGACTGTATCGGTGTGTGTGTGTCTGTGTGTGTGTAAGTGGATGTATTGATGTCTGCATGGATGTGTTAGTGCCTGTATCAGTGTGTGGATGGGTTTGTAAATGCCTGTATCAGTGTGTAGTTTGGTTTGTCAGTGGCTGTATCGGTGTGTGGCTTGGTGTTTCATGCTTGTATCGGTGTGCAGTTGGATGTGTCAGTGGTTATATCAATGTGTGCCTGTATATGTCAGTGTTGAATCAGTGTGTGCCTGTGTGTGTCAGTGGCTGTATCTGTGTGCAGGTGGGTGTGTGAGTGGTTATACTGGTGTGTGCCTGGGTGTGTCAGTAGCTGCATCAGTGTGTACCCGGATGTACACCTTAAAAATGTAAAGTTATGGAACAACACTACAAGATGGAATTAGTAAAGTTCATTACTCCAATAGAGGGTGGCACTGATCTATATGAAAGGAAAAAAAATGCAGATATTAATTAGTATTACAATTTATAGCATAAAGACATAATTCAAAGAAATCAATAGATATTTGTCATTCTGTGAAGTATGTTATAATATAAATAGGGCTTCCGGTTTTATGGTATTTAGTTTTTTAACATTTCAGTCTGTATTCATCCATATTTATTTTTTGGCCATTTTATTGGTATTTTTCCATGTTTTGTTTGTGTTTTGAGAATAAATGAAGAAGTAAAATTGTATATTTCTTCATTTATTTAACTGATAAACATGCACTCATACTTTGATACCTGCCACGTTTTAGCTAATTAAGCAGCCAAATATAACAAAACACTACACCCACAGGTAAATATTAGCCTTAAATACAAATATTTATTAGCATATGCCTGTATGTAATTTTTTTTTTACTCTCCATGATGTCTATCTGCTCAACTGTAGGCCTAGAATTCATGAAGGGCAGCATGGAGAGTCACTCACAAGAAGCACAATATTCTGTATTTTTCCACTTTTAAAAAGAAATACAGACAGGAAACAAGTTGTATTTCTGTCTGTATTTATCTGTAAAAATCTGTAAAAAATGAACAACTGGGAGCCTTAAATATAAATAAGCATTTTATTTTCCCTTTTTCACTGTTCTTAGGTTCTATACTCATACACTGTAAATGATGTACTGTTGAAAGAATCATAATTGAACAGTGGGGAAAAACAATCATATAGAGTGTAGAAACAAAACCCAAAACTGCTCATTTATGTCACGGTAACTAAGCACCACTGTACATTGCACTCACTACAATTTTTTTAAATGATTGTTTTACAGATACTTGCACCACTAATTTGAGAAATCTTATGCTGAAAATGAAACCTGAATTATCAGAACTACCAATAGATATATAAGGCACAACAGCATATGGTTAGGCTTATAGAGACATCAACCCTGGTAGGCTGAATGATGTCATAAATACTGATAACGGATCTAGAACAAATACACTATACCAAATTCTCAACTGGTATCCTCCTGTTGCAGAAACAAAAGATAAGAATTTGGTAGCTTAAATGGCAGTTTTTGCTTGAATTTTAGGTTGTTATCATTGCATTCTGTCCAATTACTTTTACTTTTTTCATAGAGAGTAGTGACCAGATGTAACAGTACTTCATGAAATATGATAGATATTTGTCCTGCTTTGAAGTTTGTAATCTCTGTTTCCAATTTACTTCCATCTGCTCTGCATCATTGTAGCATTAAAATAAGATACTTGCCACTTCTTCGTACACGTTGTGTTGACATAAGATCAGATTGACAATTTGGGCAGGTATTTTTTCATGTAGCTTTTTTGAATAATCTGTCAAAAGTCACAGTTTTGCAATCTGGTAGCGTTAAATAAATAAATCACTCTGAATCTATTTATGTACTTGATGTGAATAAGCAGTCTTCACAGTCATGGTTTCATGAGTAAGTAAGTCCAAATAACTCATCAATGCATATTTCTTCTTCTTCTAAAAATCCAAAGATCACCATTAGAAACTCCTGTGCATTCTGTTGGGTATTTGGAGTAAACTGTACAGATCCACTACATATATCTACAAGGTCTCAAAAGTGTAAAGCACAGTATGTTACAGTCCTATCACTATGTAAATGTTGCAACAAAGTAGACAGTGCAGATCACAATCTTTTCAGTGGTTTTTGTTTAATTTCATATATAGAAAATGAGGTAATTGAAACAGTATGTTTAGAATAACATTTGCATAGCAGTTGACACCACAGAGGTTTGACAACTGATAACCAAGAATATCTCCTTCATTGTCAATTTTTTTCATAGGAACCTCCTTGTTCTCTATAATTTTTTTCTTTCCAACAACATCACTACACTCCTTTGAAAGTTTTTTGCTTTGGATAGATGGTGCGTTTTTCATAAATGGGATACTGTCCTAAATGAGGCGCATAAAGACATCTTAATTGATTGTGTTCTTTAACACAACTTGGATCAGTACTTACTTTGCTGTCATCAAATACAATTAGATACATACCGGACAATGTTCTGACTCGAGAGAAGGCTATATATGACATACCCTCCTTAAACACTGTACTCCCAACATTAACAAATGCTGCATCTACACTTTAATCCTTGAGATTTATGAAGAGTTACAGCGTATGCTAGAGAAACTGGAAACTATTTCAGTCACACATTTAAGTCTTTCACAAGCAAAAAACGTGCAATGGACCTTTCAATCTGCTTTACGCTATTAATCTGATAAAATTGAATTGCTAAGAACTGTGTCTCACTCCTGTTAGGAAAGCTAATGAAATCAATCATTTTACCCATAGCACCATTAACTAATCCTTCCTCATATTTAAATTTCAACACAAAATTACTTTACAGTTCTTTCAAACACTTAAACATTTCTCCAATCCTGCAGTTTTTGAAACATATTTTCCAATGAATCCAATTTTGAGTGCAATTTTCAATTAGGAATACTGTGATGCACTTGTGTTCCATTTTGTCTATTGTTATCAGCCCCAAAATGTCTTCTTTCTCCAATTCCAGCAATTCTTTGTTGAAAGAGGTGCACTCCGCTAGTGTAGGCATTAGGCACACAATTGGTTTTCCTTCTTGAATGAAAGTGAACATTATCTCTGCTGCTGTATTGTTCGTTGGAAACACTTTTTAAGACGATGACTTACTAGGTAGACGCTTTCCCTCTTTTGAAAGAACACCTATGCTAATATTCTTCAGAATGTTCAAGTATTCAATGTCAGAGGCTTGTTGCATACTCCTAAGTAATTCTTTGTATTGGAAGTTTTACCAAATATTGACATTTCCAATGCTTCCCAAAGAATTCTGAGTTTTACAGAGAAGCACTGTTGTAAACACAGGCTGTCCATTCATGGGTGTAAGTTGCAGTAGCTCTCCGAAAATAAGCAAGTGTTTTCCTCCAAATAGGACACGGTTGTCTGTTTTTAGAATCTGTTGCATTTTCAAATGTACAAAGGCAAGCATTTAAGTAGAGAGACCATGCTCACCTCATTGATGATTAGAAGCTTTAACTTTTTTAGCACTCTTGACACTTCATGGCAAGCTTCATAGGATAACTTTTATATTCTACTTTATTTTCATGGTCCACAGGTAGCATCAAAGGTCGATGTAAAGTAATTCCTTTGATATTATGTGCAACTAATCCAGTGGGTGTTGTTGCTACACAGAACAAATAATACTTTGTGTATTCTGTAGGAAAGCTGTGAGAACTTGTGTTAAAAATATTTTACCAGTGCTAGCTTGACTGCTGACATACAACAGTATAGGCTTAAATGATGTGTATGCACAGTCTTTCTTGTCATGGAAGAATCCATGCTCAACTCTGTCTTTTACTTCCATATATATTTCTTTTTGCTCGTCATTTAGTTGTGCAACTAACTCTTCCAAATCAATAGATTCCTGTCTTACTTGTTGCGTTGCAGTCTCCACGTCATTCATTGAAATTGCAGCTTCATTTTCAATTATTGGCTGTCCAAGACGATTTCGACTTAGAGGACCTGAACTTTGGCTGCTTTGTAAACTCTCCTTAGCTATCTCAGCAGCAACTGTTTCTTCCTGTTCAATTTCATCATGTAACATTTTCAAATAGCTAGGAAACACTGAATACTCAATGCTATCCTTTGGAGCATTGAAAGAGTCTTCACAGCAGTCAAACTCTTCTAGTAACTCTGATTCAGAACACCAAGGATTAAACAGCTACAGAAGTGCAAAATAGAAAAACTCTCTTTTTTCAGCAGTCTGGCAACTCAGTTTTATATGATTAATTAGACTGCCTTTGCTATGTAGTACCAAACGACCATCACAACCAACTACTGAAAATTAACCTTCATCTACATTTTCTGTGACATTGTTTCTATTTCTGTAGTTTTGAAGTATTTCATATAGACACACATTTTCAAGATGAGGACTCCTTGGCCTAGACTGACCCAAACAATTCCTCTCAACTTAGAGGATAAACAAGCTGAACACATAGGATCCAATTTCCCTGTGTGAAAGCATCTTCAAACTGAAGCTGTACAGTTTTGTGTTATAGATTTTTCTGCAGAAATCTCTTCCAATATATCTTTCATCTCTTTTTAGATTTCATTATGTATGAAGTAACATAACGAGCAACAGCAATGGAGTTGCCCACCACAAACTGAATATCCATATTAGCATTCCACATTTTCAGAATGACAGGGTAGTATTGGTTGATATATTTTGAAGCATCTGTTCTCCACAGTTTGTAGGTATTTTTGAGTGAATTTCGAGTAAGTGTATGTTTGACTGCAGACAAAAAACTGTTCACTCTTCCTTTGGAAATAACAGGTCTTTAAAATCCAAAACGACATTTAGTGTAAAAAAACTTCTTTCGCTCTGTACTTCCACCGACAGTACTTACCACATCTATGCAATTGAAAACACAGAACTTGCTGTTTTAGGTCTTTTTTGTGACTGTCTTTTGGGATAGTACATGTAACATACTGATGTGTGAAAGAAAGTACAGACTCATATGTGTCTGTTCCAAAATGTGGTGCATCTTTTATCCACAACAACATATGAATATGAGGAGCACCTCTTGCTTGGTACCCTTTATGCCAAACAAAATCAGTAACTTCTCCAAGAGGTGGATTTATTTTGTTGCAGATGAAGGCGAGCATGACTTGAAATCTGTGGTGAAAATACCTATAAACATTTGCAGGATCCAAAGAACAAAGTTCTCCTTGTGTCTTCAAATTGATGTTCTTAATGTTACAGTTTGCTTCTCTCAAAAAGTAATGTAAGTCATCTCATGCGTACTCTGCACAACTAAGGGTCACAAAGCAAGTTGGTGCACCTAAATTTTATAACATACATTTAAGTTCACCATGACGATGATACCAGTATACATTGGTGCCACGTTGGCATGCCATCAAATTTATCAAATTGTGTTCCAACTTTTCATCCTTTCCATGAATTTGTCAACAAAGTCTTTTGCAGACATATTTTGTAGATTAACTCCTGTCTTAAGAATATGTTTATCAGCATATGATAGTCCAGACAAATCACTTTTGAATAACAGATGGAATATATATGGAATACTTTGACAAAATCTAGGGTCTTCTGAATATAATCTAGTTGACCTATACTCAGCTGCTGGTATTTGCACAGGGTGGTCATCATACCGTCTGCCTACTCCAGTTGGAAATAGCTGTGGAAAACAGCGAGCCTCTAAACATTTTTCACAGACACTCATCAGACCACCTTTAGCTTGTTTCATCTAGTATATTTCAATGGCATCTCCCATAACTTCTTTGGAATGCAGTGGATGAATACTGTAGTGTTCATATATTTCTTCAGGTTTAGGTCTATCCAATTGTTCAATCCGTCCACTTGAAGGTAGCATTTCTTCCTCCATACAACTTTTATCTGAAAGAACATCTACTTCTTTGTAATTCACATTATTTTGTCTGTGGTAGAATGTAGCTTTTTTTTACCTTATACACATCCACTAGTTCTTGCCAATTTGTGGGGGGTTTTGTGATCATACCATTCACTAGAATAATAAGCGATTCATCTATATCCCTCTCTACAGCCACAATTTCAATATTACATTTAAAATCTCAAGGTAAGTACCCAACTCTATCTTTAAGGCCTTTCTGTAGTCAGTCGATGGTAGTTTCCCAGTCTTTGGTTCATATGAACTATTGCTTAAAAAGGGAGTATAGATTGTAGCAGTATTGGTTCATAAACATTTAGATGTTGAAGTTCCTCTGGAATTTGAACCAACTCTAGCTTATTATGTATTGCTCTCACAGGAATTTTATTGTCCTCTAATTTGGCACAGTGATACTTACATATGATCTGGTGTGTTGACAAATCATTTATGAGAAACAAAAGGGATCCACCCTAGAATTGATATATAACCGTGTTCTCCCAGACTTAGTGTGTCTCCTACAATGGTGGAAAGCACACAGCTTTGTTTAAATACCCCTCACACACCAAAAGGGCCCTTGGTGTCATGCTTCATCATAGGGGTCTTCCCGCCCCGCCCCGCTGCGGGACGGGGCATGCTGCAACCTACGACTGCGCGGGAGCACTAAATATGGAAAAAGACAAAACTATGTGTAGTGCAGGAATGTGAGTGGAAGGGTCAGGAGTGAGTGAATATAAGTTAAAAAATACCTGGCCCTTCAGAAAAAAACTTTAATATTCCATTGAGCTGGTATTATTAAAAGTGGGGAATGAGTTGGAGATACAATGCTATAATGAGCCCTTTCTCCTATGTCAACATGTTTCGAAGCCCTCCGCTGGCTTCTTCATCAGGACCGAAAGGATCCCTTCTACACTCAAATTTGTAATACAAAGAAAAGTACAAAAGTGTATATACATGTAGATAATACTACGTGGTGCACATGTCAAAATAAACATGCACTGTATACAATACCCCAATAGTTATGCTACTTTATGTGAATTTTGCAAAAAAGGATAGTACCCCATGAGCCTCGAAAGGGTGGGAAGGAGTGTCTATAGTCAAACAAATATCAAGATCACTGCCTCTCCTGGATACTACCTCCACGGAGCCGCGGGGAGGTAGTATCCAGGAGAGGCAGTGATCTTGATATTTGTTTGACTATAGACACTCCTTCCCACCCCTTTCGGAGGCTCATGGGGTACTATCCTTTTTTTGCAAAAATTCACATAAAGTAGCATAACTATTGGGGTATTGTATACAGTGCATGTTTATTTTGACATGTGCACCACGTAGTATTATCTACATGTATATACACTTTTGTACTTTTCTTTGTATTACAAATTTGAGTGTAGAAGGGATCCTTTCGGTCCTGATGAAGAAGCCAGGGGAGGGCTTCAAACATGTTGACATAGGAGAAAGGGCTCATTATAGCATTGTATCTCCAACTCATTCCCCACCTTTAATAATACCAGTTCAATGGAATATTAAAGTTTTTTTTCCAAAGGGCCAGGTATTTTTTAACTTATATTCACTCCTTCACTCACTCCTCACCCTTCCACTCACATTCCTACACTACACATAGTTTTGTCTTTTTCCATATTTAGTGCTCTTGCGCAGTCGTAGGTTGCAGCACGCCCCATCCCGCAGCGGGGTGGGAAGACCCCTATGATGAAGCATGACACCAAGGGCCCTTTTGGTGAGTGAGGGGTATTTAAACAAAGCTGTGTGCTTTCCACCATTGTCGGAGACACACTTAGTCTGGGAGAACACGGTTATATATCAATTCTAGGGTGGATCCCTTTGTTTCTCATATATTGACCAGAGGAGGACGTATCCACCTCTTTTGCTCTCAGAGCATTACCTCTTCACTCCCTATTTTGATTATTTACGTGTTGACAAATCAAACAGTTCGTCCACAAATAAATGCACAGCAATTCTAGCCACTTTTGGTGTTTTCCTACTCAGTTTTCGACAACACATCAACATTTTGTGTTTGGCCTTTGTAGTCAGTGCCCCGATAACAAATACAAACATAGGGGCCCATTACGATGTTGGGCGGAAGCACTACCGCCGTGCTGTCGGAGGCAAAAACCGCAAGTTACCGTCTGCCAGCAACGGCCCACACGCCCGCAAAATTAGGATGTGAAAAGTCAGCCAAACACCGCCCGTAAGCCTGCAACGCCGCCCGCCATCAAAGTGCGCCCGTCTACGTAGCGGCGCGGGCCAATGGAGACACACCGTCTGACGAAATGACGTACCGCCCGGCGTACAAATTACGATGCCACAACCAAACAGCCTCACCGGCAAAGAGACACCGCACGAGATACCAAGGCGGAAACCCGACTGTTGAGTACGGAGACCAAAAAGGCGGCCCACCCCGAAATGAATCCTGCACTCCAGGCCATCCCCATGCTGTACCTGATGCACCACCTAGGAGTGAACGCGCCACGACGACGCAGGTAGGCAGACACACAACAAGGGCACGCAAACACTGCACACAATGCAAGGGCGGAAAAACTGTACATGGCCCCCCCAGACACCCCTGTGTGGACAGGACACATCCACCACTGTACCCACACATGTCCCACCTGTCAAAATAAAACAACTCGCAACATCCTGGGCACCCACTACCCGGGACCAGGAAGTGACGTCCCCGTCACGGCACCGCAGCGCAGCGGCGATGACGCAGGTACACATGCGCACAACGCAGAGGCCAACGACAGCGCCACGCATGGGCTGCACACAAACACCACAGGGTCACAACTACACACCCCACATACCAGCCCCACCCTGAAGGCACATGTCACGTGGCCTTCCTGCATCAATCATGTCCCCAACCGACAACTCACAGTTGTCAACTGGATGTCACACAAGTGTCCCGAACAGGGGAGTAATGTGATGGCAAAATAGGACACACCCTTGTGTGCAAAACATGGAGAAGCACATGGCGGCTGCTACATAACAGCGCAGAATATGGACATTGTCCGTTAAAAGCACGCCAGTCTCATCCAAAAACACCTATACCATCCTGCTCGCAATATCAAGCCATGCAATGTACAAAATAGAAAAACCCTGCTGCCTGAGAACAGGTGTTTCCAATTACTACACCCACACAGAAGCCTCAATGTACAGCGGCAACGGAGTGTCCCGCCGACACACGGGAGAGCAGATAGCACTGAATGGCCTTCCATTCCTACTCTGAAATCACATTGCAACAAATTATGCAGGAGTATGGAGCTATTGTACCAACAAGAAGCCAAACATAGCCATGCAGAGGAAACCTTTCACTGGCAGATAGCGCCTAACATGAAAGAAAGATAATACTACAAAATACAATTATACCACTCCTCCATGTGGGTCAAATGCAAGTAATCTGGAAAGAGTCAGACACCACTGGCCTTGACCATTCATTGAAGCATGTGGGATGAGGGCCTGTGTCCTCCGCCCAAGCTATACCCCAAGTCCTGCCGCCGTACATCCATTCCAGAATTCCCAGCATCGTCGGAGGTTGCACTCTGCTGACTGCTCAGCCAGCCGGAGCACGCCATCACATCACCCTGTAGCAAAATGGCTGTTGTACCAGTGCTTCCCAACTACGCCGGACAGATGCAGCTGTACAGTGAGAGCTTGCTACAGATAGTGGGCTGTGCAAATCTGGCTATGCTGAATGTAAGTTACCGAGTAACTTACCGCATTGCAATGTTCAGCTGCGTCATCCCCGTTTTCTACTGTCGGAGGTGTCCGTTGCACTGTCCTGTGGATTTATGTCTCTCCAACCCGCCATGTCCAAAGGCGGACTTGGTACACTTGTTTGCACCCCTGGACGCCCACGACAGGATCTATTCAGTGTATGGGGGCATGGCGTATGTGGCTGCAATCGGACACACACTGCAATGGGACCAGTGTGCCTCCACACAACGTATTCTGGATCACAGTTTCATCGAATGTCATCCAACATGTACCATCAGGCTTCTACAAGGGACAACTTACGATGAACACGTTGCTACTCACCATCCGCTTCATTGGATGTCATCCATGTTTACCACCAATGCGATGGATGCCTTGCTGGAAGGTATCGCATACCTGACAACTTGTCAATTCATCGGTCCCCAACTCAATACCCCCAATTGAACATTGATGTTCAACACCGTACCTATGCTTGGCTTTCGCACGGAGTGGGCAGTTAGCTGTACAACAACTATACCATACAATCTGCAACAAACACCTTACCATCAACTCCACTGCCATGACATCTGACATTTTCGGGACATGCACTCTGTTCCTCACCATATCCCGTGTCTCTGCATGAACAGGGGGAGGCAGAGGTATGGGACTTGTGTACAGTAACCACATGGCCAATACTGCACGAACAACTATGCTATAATATGTATTCTGCGCACCTGAACACATGCACCTGTCAGTGCACACTTATCTGTCTGCTGTATTACGTGAGAACTGTCACCTCACCTTCATCTGTACTTCCGTGCCCGGACTTTTGCATGGACAACAAATGCAACCCCCTACAACATGGCCCTAGTTATTGTGTCATGTTCAGTAGCCACCACATAGCAACAACTTGTGAGACGCTGCTGCATGCATGTAGGCTCATGCTCTGATGTCACCTCTGATGCAGGTGTGTCGGAGTCACTATTGTAGTAATCCTGTACCATGGAACTGAGATGTACTGTGCCTATGATGTCAAGCTGTCTGGTAGGCAAAATGAATACTGTCTGTGTCAAAGTCTAGAGCTCTTCAGTAATGAGCAAATGTACTTTAGCATAGCAAGGGCAAGGCAGTTGTAACTCTGAAGCCTTTATTCCACAGTCAACAACTAATCACATCTACCTGTACCCCCTTTTGTATGTGTAATCATGCTAAGTATATCCCCCACATGCATTTTGCTGCCAGTAGTGTCCACTATACTGCATCACAGAGGAAGTAAGTTCAAATACATGCCTTGAAGCAAATATGTGACTCTGTAGAATTATTCATCAAAGACAAGTACGAATGAGAGAGGATGAGAGTGTGTGAAGTACACGAGAGTCGTGAGATGACCATGTAGTCTAGTGTCATTGGATGTCAATGCATATGAGTTGCCGCCACAGTGGACCTAGTGAAATACCAGAGGTCGTGGGCCTTGGCTTGTCAGACTCTGACGTGTCCCAACAGATCATCACATTAACACTGATGGCCTGGTCACTACAAAGCACAGTCCTACATATGTGTACAATTACCTTCACAGTCTGACATCACACTCATCAAGCAAAATTAGGAGCCACGCAAGAAGCATGCTACAGCAATGCATGACAAAACACACACACAATATCAGTGTGGGTGGGCAGGTCTGCACAGTGAGTACGAACTGCAGAAATTCACATACATGCTTAAATAAACAAGGCACAATCTTGACAGTCACACACCCTGCAGACCCACAATGTCCAAAACATATCAAGTAGGAGTCATCCTGAACTGCAAGGACACACCCACACACTGCACACTGTGCAACATACAATACACACATGTGCTCACATTCACAGACCTGAACACGGATACAAACACCCACCATGGCCCTGGGTAACACATGTGTGTAGTCGACATTGCCAGAGCGCACAAACACACACCAACACTACCCCAAAGTCACACCCTTCACACCACACATACCTACACCTCCCAAATGCACACATTGAAAGTAAGCCATGTGCCCAGGCTCAATGTTCATCACAAGATTAACATACACCTACACTGCTGGCCACACAGAAAGTAAGCTCACACATACCCGCACACTCTGCACATGCTACCTGTCATCCTGTGGCTAGACTCACACCCTGTGCTTTGCTTGCACGCAAACCTGACACGTATACATTTTCCCAGAAATACCACCAAATACATGCAGACAATCCGTGTCACAAAAATACTTCTTTATCACACACACAAGTAGCAGAGTCTGAAAGAAGTGAAGTCCCTGCCACGTGTAAAACACATTGGAATGTGAAACCAGACATTGCAATTGTTGAGGTACCATACACGGCATGTGCCTCACTTAACTATGCACACACAGTAACGACTGCAATCAGCAACTACACAGACACAACCGACTACAGGAACAACAGCATCCAGTCACAGATTACATAGAGAGGCGGCAATATTGTTCAACACCAGGGACAGTGGCCAGTCCGATGTGCAGAGTAGTGATACGAAAAGCTGCGTATGCAATGTGTGTGAGTGTACCCTGCCATGGCCAGCAACACTGCCATGGCAGTCACAATAGCCATTACAGCCACCACTGTGTCACAGGTAGTTGTGTGAGGGTGCCTACCATGCAAACAGGATGCCAGTCCGAATCGGTGCTGTCCGTGTGCTACGGGACAGTTGGAGCTCCGCCCCTGAGAGAGAAGCACAACTGTGGAAGACACACATGTGGCATGTGAAGCGGGAGGGCTGCTTGGCCCAGGTGGGTGGGTGGCATGGGTAGGTGCACTCATGCACTGTTGTAACAGACTGTGTGGGGAGGATTCCGGAGGGGTAGATTTCCACTGTGTTGGGTATTTGGAAAGCCTACCTGTCTGGGGATGAATGTGAACTCGTGTGGGCACAACAGGCGGGCACACGATCAATGCTGCATCAGGTGTAGACGTTAGCCCTCCCTCTGGGGACATGCTGGATACTGCTGTGCGTCTGCCAGGCCCTTGCCAAGGCACTTACATCCCCTGTCCTCCAGGTGTACCCCGTACATTGTCCACCTGCACAGGCTACCCAGGGCACGGGATGGCAGTGGAGCCTGGTGGGTGGTCTGTCATGGCGCCCTTCTCCTGGTCACATCTCGCAGGCAACACATTCTCAGTGTGCAGCAGGGTACAAGTCCTAAATAAGAAGTGGGGGGACGCTGACGTCACGACAGGTGGCTTGCACCATCAGACTCATTGCCGCCCGTCGCTCACCCCTTAGATGAGATTGCATCAGAGAAGCCAGCGCGTGAGCAGCAGCTCCATCTCGCCCCAGAGAGGCCAAAGAGTGAATGTGTGGCTCCATTTGCTCCAGTTATTGAGCTCACGGTAAAATAAGTGGGGGGACGCCGTCCACCCATGTGGTACCCCGACTCGAGCCCTGGGACTGTGCAGGCAAAGTGTCCTATTGGCTTTGCGATATGTGTGAGTTGCATGACACTCGTTGGCGGGGGATGGCTCGGAGGCCCATCACCCTGAGGCCCATATCTTACTACATGGGTCCCTTGTCAATGGCAGCGGATGTAATGACTATGCGCGCCGGGGTGGGTCTACCTTTCGTCTGGGATGGTGTTTGCGGCCTGGCCCGCTAGGGCAGCTACAGCTTCTGTGTGTTGCATGTGGTGTATCCGGACTCCGGAGACTGTCATGCATTGTCACTGTTGTCCAGGGCTCGAGTCGGGGTACCACGCGGGTGGACGGCGTCCCCCCACTTATTTTACCGCGACCACGATAACTGGAGCAAATGGAGACACACATTCACTCTTTGGCCTCTCTGGGGTGAGATCGGAGCTGCTGGTGCACGCGCTGGCTTTTCTGATGCTATCGCATCTAAGGGGTGGGCGAGGGGAGGCAATGAGTCTGATGGTGCAAGCCACCTTTCGTGATGTCACTTCCTGTCGTGACGTCAGCGTCCCCCCACTCCTTTTTTTAGGATTCGTGCCCTGCTGTTGTCAGATGTGCCACTTTCCAGGGGGGTGGAGAAAGGGTCAAGAATGTCAGCCTGAGATTGGCCCAGTTGAAGGCCCACCTTGACTGGGGAGGACAACCATTGGACAGTCTGGTGTAGCCCACCCACGCGTACATGTAGGCTCTCCATGAACTATGTCACCTGCGGCAAGGTGATGTCATGGGCAATGAAGTCATTGAGGAGAGCTGTCTGCCCCACGCAGAGATGCCGCACAAGCTCAACAGAAGCAGCACTGAGGGCAGCAGGGGTCACATGTGCAGGGGCAGCTGTGCCTGGTGTGAAGGACACTCTATCCTTCATCCTTGTGCCGACACGTGTTGCACCAGTGGAAGTAGATGGGAGGGCGGGCATTGGCCTCCGCGTGGCTGAAGAGGAGCCAGAGTCCACTTCCCCTGTGCTAGCAAACATGGATGCATCACCTCCGTCCTCAGATGACACAGAAGTTGGCGTCTCGGCCTGTGATTCATCCAGCACACGCCTGGCCCCTCCGAGGCGCTGGTCACATCTGTCTCACTCAGCTCCTGTGCAGCTGCTTCATCCGATGCCTCACCACTGTTGACCGTCCCCTGTCCCTCAGCACCCACGGGATATTCTACATGAGAGAGAGCGAGGTGGCCTCACTCATTTGACATCAATCAAACAGACATGTGCAAGGGAAGCAGCACAAAACATTCCCAAATCCACATGTTGCACGATACCTGTGCAATTGTATTCAGCCACCACAATCAAAAAGTAATGGCTGGCGTACAGAAATTGAAGCCGCTAATAAGTGGCACATGTGTTGTGCACATAGCACAACACCCGGCCTGTGTCACCCTGCGACCATAGCCACAAATCGCTGTGTGCACCCCCACTGTCCTGATGGTGGCAAGGATGACCACTACGTAATTAGGCCAAGGACATACCTGCATGGAGCAGAATGGGACACCACTTACACAGACTGCAACATGACAGTCCACAATGGTCATGAGCCCATGCCATCCACCTGTCGTTCACACGAGCACAACTACTGTTGCACAGTGTGCCGGATGTGTAAGTACCAGGAATATGAGGTGAGGCATCGCACACATATGTCCGAACGAAATCAGAGTAGGCACAGTGCCTCAAACATACATGTGAATTGCCACTCCAGCCTACTACAGGTTGTTCCTGAGGGCTACGACTCTGAATGCATTGACAATGCAGAGTGCTCAAATTACATCTTGACCCTCAGGAATCGCATATGCATGTCAGATGCACCCAGCACAGAGTACACTTACAACCCACTGCATCACACAACAAACATCACATTACCCAGATTATGGGTAGGCTGTGGACACATGCTGCCTCTCACAGCAAAAGACACCATCCCACAATACTGCACACTTGCTTGCTGCTGATGCCCCTACAAACGTGCATCCGGAACAGGCTGTGTGACTGTCAAGATGCAGACCATTAGTGGTGAAATGCAGCGCCGTGCTAACCTGACAATACGAGGGGGCATCCCCCGATTCGTCTCCGCCACGTAGTCGCTCATCCGGCAGATGACGTCACACCCTTTGTGGAATTGGCTGCACTGTCAGTTACACATACACAGAGGCATCAACTTGGATGCAATGGCTCATCACAAGGCCTTGGGCTGGAGGACTTCCAACTGCAGGGATGGTACACAAGAGGGTTGAAATATCACACATACACTTCTCATCATCACCCTTATCCACCAATCACAGTGGCATGATGCTGACCCATCCAAAATACTCAGAGATGTGTAACAGAGCCATGAAGTAATCGGACATGGCATGACAGCATGTGTACACCACACATGAATGCATGCTGGTGGGAGTGTGTACACAGTACCTGTCCATCCCATTCACATGCAGGATGCCAGCACATTGAGCAATGTGTAGTCTGCCCACATCTACTGTCCATTGTCAGGTAGACCAACACATAGATGACAAGGCAACACATCTTTGTGGGTGGACTCACTGTGTCCAACACTGCGCAGCCCTCAACGTACTCTCCCTGTGAATGGCTCACCCCACAATGGAGGTCACATTCAGTGCCACTATCTCTCACACACATCCCTATCACAAGGCATGGAGTGTTCAATCGACAGGGCTGAGTCTGCGCATTTCCGGAGAGTTGTGAACAAAAGACACATGTTACCCACTGTACAGTCAGTGTTATTTCCTTCTAGGATTGGGCGGTCAATGTGCAGCCCAGGTCTGCTGAGACTGAGAAGGCCAGCAGGGACCCAGCCAGCCATTCACACAAGCAATAACTGCCCTGAGTCCTGCATTGCCAAGTGGCTGCGTCACTGGATGTCTCACATGAAAATGCCATGTACCACCACTCGGGAGGGACATGCATGGGAAAGCGCCAGAGAGCCTACATACCCCTTCCACCTGTAGTAAGCATGGTAAGCAGTGCATGTTGGAACCCCACAGGCTCTGACTCATAGTGCTGCGGATCAACGACATGTGTGTCCCCCACATGCACTCCCACACACATTGTAGTTGTCTTACACACACAACTTTTGCAAGAAATAGCCTTGGGCAGTGTGCGTGGAGCTCGGAATCTAGGATCTCCAGCTCCTCGCTGGTGAGTGGACCTGGACATATCTTCAGAGTCGTCGACATGAAGGTGGACAGGTGGCAGCAGCAGCAGGTGTTGTTGAGGGATGCCAGGCAGCAGTCCCTGGAAGCTGTGGTAATGCCGGTCTCCCTCCCACACTCATATAGCCCCCTGGGGCTGTTTCAGTGGGTCCAAGCTGCTGCAATTGGTGTACCATGTCTGCCTACTTCAAATGCACCCAATGGCCTGCTCCGAGCTGTCCCGGTACGCTTACCTCTATAGTCGAACACGCAGGATGCAACCGCGAGGGCCATTAGAGTTGGCCTCAAGGGCCTGGTCCATGGCGGGTACCATGAGGAATCCACAGTTTAATGTGCGCCATGCATTTGCAGGTGTGGCCATGATTTGTGTGTGGGAGCATGTCCACACTAGACAGGGCCACTTCATGCTGTGTGCATAGGCATTGACGGACAGTGCTCAGCCTCCACATGTCTGTTGACACATCATGTACACATTAGCATGGGAGCATGGGATGTGCAAATGCACACACATGTCATATTACTCAATGTACATCTCCCACTTGGCACGTGCAACGTTACGTGTCACTTGTGATGTGTATTTGCATTCACACAGCTGTGTTGTCATGGAGTTGTCAATGTGTACACCTGTCAATGTGTGTTGGAGGTGTGATACGTACAGTGCTGTACATTGGGTGATCTAGGGACATCATTGACTGTCTCATATCCCGTTGTGCAACAGGACCCACTTGTTTGGGCCGCTCAGCCTGTGTACATTGTGTTGTTGGTGTGTGCCATACTCACCCAGCCTCAGAAGCTGTGTCAGGCACAGCAGCCAGGTATATTGCCGTGGTGTTGCCGCTTCCCACATATGCAGTGTGAAATCATCATCATGCCTTTCAAGCTATTATGGCCTAAATCCCCATGTGCATGCTCATAGCAATGGTTAGTGTCAGTGGTCATTGCTATTGGTAAGGGGACCTGTGTAAGAGTATTGTAGCTGTGCTGTCCCTACTTGTCAGCTGTTCTGTGATTCTATTGCTTTGTCAGTAATTTTAGTTTTGTGTATGTGAAAATGCCATGTGGTGTGTTGCATTGACATGTGTCCACTTCCATCTGTCCTAGGAGGAGACCAAACATACATCGCCCCTACCAATTGCTGGCAGACATGGAGGATGTGGAGGTTATATGGAAATTCCGTCTGGACCGACCCACCCTGCATCACCTATGTGCAATGTTGGAACCCCACCTTCGTCCTAGCAGGGTGTATCCTACAGCATTCAGCCCCACGGCTAAGGTGATGGCTGCACTGCATTTTTTCGCAACCGGATCTTTCCAACACACGGTGGGCAGTGGAGGTGGGATGTCCCAGCCCATGTTCAGCATGGTGCTACAGGATGTACTGTCAGCTATGATGCTCTACAGGAACCGGTACATCCGATTCCCCAGGGCTTGTGATTTGGCGGCAGTGAAGGGTGCTTTCTATGCCCTTGGACGCATCCCCCACGTTGTTGGTGCAATTGATTGCACCCATGTTGGCCTTGTTGCACCACAGGCCATGGAGCACATCTATAGGAACCGGAAACATTTCCACTCCCTGAATGTACAAGTGGTGTGCCTGGCGGACATGATTATCACACAGGTGTGTGCGAAGTTTCCCGGATCCGCCCATGACTCGCACATCATGCGCCACAGCATCCTCCCAAGAATGATGACCAATCTTCAACCGGACCGTGCATGGATTGTTGGTGAGTATGCATACTCGTGTAGCATGCTGGGTGTGACATGCTGTCTTGTATCCTGTTGGAATTGCGACGATTCTCTGTGTTTCTCACACCCAGGTGACTCTGCATATCCTAACGGGCCTTGGCTGCTGAGCCCACTACGTAATCCCAGGACACCAGCTGATGTCAGATACAATGAGGCACATGGGAGGACTAGACGTGTGGTGGAGCGGACTTTTGGACTCCTGAAGTCCAGATTCAGATGCCTGGACCGCACCGGGGTGCACTGGCATACTCCCCACAGAAGGTGTGCCAGATAGTTGTGGCATGCTGCATGCTGCACAATCTCGCGATTCGCAGGCAGATCCCCCTGATAGTGGATGACGGTGATCAGCCAGGGCCCCCGCCTGCAGACCAAGCTGTGTCCAGTGACGAGGACAGTGGAGAGGAGGAAGCAGTGAATGAGCGTCAGCAGCTCATCGCCCGCTACTTCACTTGACGGTGAGTGACCATGTACGACGGCTGATGTTGCTGTAGTTGTGTAGGTGTATGTGTGCATTGTCACGGCAGCCAGTGCTGTGTGGCAATGGTCCATGTCCAGGGTAGTATGCCACTGACAGTGGCTGTTACATTGTGCCCTGTTGCTCTGTGAGATGTGTGTACATTGCTTAAACTTGATGACAAGTACTGTGTGATGAGTGTGTGACACACACATTCAATGGACTCTTGTTCTGTTTTTCACCCCTAGGTCCCTACAGCCTCTCCTGGCCTATCGACATACCACACTCCAGATGCATTTCTGATCATGGTGACGGTTGCACATCCTTGATTAAAAACAGAGCAGATAAAACAGAATGTGATCCAGGTGTATTTATTTCAAGCGGTGACATGTGATTGTGGGCAAGGTGATCACAAAAGTGGTGCATGCTGAAACAATGAGTTGACGGTCATGTCCGCGTGATGGTCAAGGTGTACCCATGTTGTTCTGGGTCCACAGTCCGACAGACACATGCCATTCACATGCCAGTGTGGGGTAGGATAGTAGTCCAAGTGAATGCAGAAGATGGCCACCATGGCTGGCTGACTCACTGGCGTTTGGAGCGTGCAAAGTCTTCTCTGGACACCTGTTTCCTCTTCGGATGACCCCTTCCACGTTTGAGAGGGGGGGGTTGTGTTTGTGGGCTGCTGGTGGTGGCTGAGGATTGCCCACTCGCTGTGGACGCAGGGGAACTGGATGTTGCACGACCCTGCGCCCCAGCAGGTGGTGGCGGAGGTGGTGTGGTTGGCTTTGATTGGGCCCTCACCACCACCACTAGCTGGCCCATGAGGTCGACAAGTTGGCCCATACGGGTCACGAATTGGCCCATATGGGCGTCCATGGACCTCAACACCCCAAGGACTTCCCGCGTATCGGCAGCTGACCGGGCCCATTGTCCCTGGGCCTCTTCATAGGCCCCAAGGACTCTGGCGATTTGCTGCAGGGCTTGGCTCCCAGGCTCTGATGGCGTTGGCCTGACCCTGCTCCTCCCACCTGAACTGCTGCCACCGACCTGCCCACTCGCCACATTGGTCACCCGGGGCCTCGTTCTGTCTCCCAGGGTGGATGTCGACGTGCTACCACCCCTTGCACAGGGTGAGTGGTCAGGGAGGCCCTGGTGGTGGTGGTGGTGGTTGCGGCGGTGGTGGTGGCCGCAATGACCGTGGCAGCAGGGGCCTGGGACTGGTCACCAGCCCTGGGAGATGGGTTGGTGGGTAGGAGGGGTCCTGGGGAGCGGTTGCGCCCTGCCACACCAGATGTGCCTGGTCGGGAGTGCTCGTCCGAAGAGGTGTCCAGGTCTTCCACATCCGTGAGTCCGGGTGGAGGGCTTGTGGACTGGCTGTGATGGCTGCTGTCTCCCTCTCCAGCATCATGCTGTTCGTCACCTGTGGGGCGGAGACGAAAGGTTATTGAGTTGCACCTTGCAAGGTTTGTGTTAGATGTCTGACATTCACAGTTTGTGCACAGTTGTGCACTGATTTCACAGATGCGTGTGTATGGCTCTACAATGTGTGTGCATGATAAAGGCAATGGAATAGTGTGATGGGTGCATGTGGCATGGGACGGATTTGGAATGCCAATCGGTGTGTGTTGTAGTACCCCTACATTTTGTGGCTTTGGTGGAAACGGGGTACAGCCCCATGAATACTTTTGAGATGAAATATGTTTTTGGGGTTCAAATGAAATGCTTAGAAACGCAGATGGCAAAAGGGGTACAGCCCCATGAACGTTTTTGAGATTAAATATGTTTTTGTGGTTCAAATGAAATGCATGAAATGCTTAGAAACGCAGATGGCAAAAGGGGTACAGCCCCATGAATGCTTTTGAGATGAAATATGGTTTTGTGGTTCAAATGAACCGCTTAGAAACGCAGATGGCAAAAGGGGTACAGCCCCATGAACGCTTTTGAGATGAAATATGGTTTTGGGGTTCAAATGAACCGCTTAGAAACGCAGATGGGAAAAGGAGTACAGCTCCATCAACGCTTTTGATATGAAATATGGTTTTGTGGTACATACTGTGACATATGGGTGCAGAAGGGGACATGTGTTTTGGCCACACGACACTACAGAGACAAAGGTGTGTGTATGTCTGACATACCCAGCATATCTGCTCACTGTTGTCATTTAGGGACATTACACTGCAAGCATTGTAGTGAGTGAGTAATGGTTGTGTGCCACACAACGTATTGCAGTTGGGACAATTCCTTGGTGTGCGTGCTACCCTCAGCCATGTGCAGCAATGCAGTGCTCTTGGGGTGTTGACTATATTAGGTATGTTGTAAATCACAGTGTGACGTGCGCTTCAGACACTCCAGACACATTTTTGGTCATCGGCAGGAATCTTTGCTGAACTACTGTATATGGGACAACTGTTTAGATGATATACCTTTCATGACACTGGGGCTGAAAGATGAGATGGGTGAGATTTTGAATGTGCATTGTGTAGCTGTGTGGTTCATGGGTCCAGTGGTGTATGTGACATTACTGGGGTTCCACTCTGTTACATTGAGACAAGATAGACTTACATGGGTGATGTTGTACAATGTCAATGGAACAAGCAGACACGACTACATGGACAAGACTTCGATGGTGTTGCTGATGTGTGTGATGACTGGCACAGTGCACGCCATGTGGGTCAGTACTCCAGTGAGACTTGTGCATGCAGACGTGACTCCTTACGTGTTACTGTATTTGAGATGGCTCATGTGGGCTATGACTCTGTAATTCATGTCCGTGTGCACATTAGTCACATGATTATGACAGGGAGCAGTGCTACCTGTTCCTCTGCTACGTGACATGTCCCAAATGTTAGTCGTAGTACAGTCCTCATGCCTACAGACACCCCGCCCTGTACAGTAGTCTACCTACTTGTTGGTTTGGAGGGAGCAATGCAATGGCTACCACATGGTTATGAGAGGGAGGGGTGTTCCATCTTGCTGGTCTCTGGGAGTGGGGGCCGTGTTGTGAGTTGTGTTGATGGCTTACCACCCACAGACACCCCTCCATGTAGGGAAACATATCTACCTGTCGGGTGAAGGTGTGCACTGCAATGGCTGACACATGGGTGTGGGGAGTGCTCCATCTTGCTGCGCTGCAGGACTAGGGGCCTGGTGGGGGTTGTACTTCTGCAGTCCCCCCTCCGATACACGGACTTTGTGGTAAGGCTACTTACCTGTTACTTGTTGGTTAGTGCAGCTATGGCTGACACATGTGTGTGGGTGTGGGGAGTGCTCCTTCCTGCGCATCTGGGGTACAAGGGGACCTGGTGGGAGTTGTGGTGCTGGCTGACTGTACACATGCCCCCATGGTTTTGTTTGTTGGTACCTTTGGGCTGAGTGTGTGGGAGTGTCTGTTGCATGTGTGAGAGATGTCTTGTGGATTGTGTACTGGACATGGGGGTGTTTGTCCCTCGGAGCTGTGGCATTCTGGTAGTGCATGACAGTACATAGCGGTGTGCTGGTATACATTTGTTTGTACTTACCAGCCTCCACTCCCCCTGGTATTCCAGTGAGACTCTCCGGATGTAGAATGCCTCGCACCTTCTCCTCCCACGCCTTGAAGGTCTTGAATGGCGCGGGATTTCCGCCACCAGTCCTGTCAGCCAGCTCACGATTCTTGGCCTCCTTCTTCCTGACCACGCTTTTCAGGTCGTGCCACCTCTTTGCAATTTCACCCCGGTTGCATGGCACGTTCCCAACTGCATTCACCTGGTCTACGATCCTGATCCACATTCTGTTTCTGGTGGCTACTGGTGTCTGTTGGACCTGGTTCCCATAGATTTGTGGGTGCACCTTGATGATCTCGTCGACCATGACCGTCAACTCAGTGGCAGTGTACTTAGGCATTCTTTGTGTTGCCATGGTGTGTGGTTTGGTATTTGTGGTGCTGGTGTGGTGGGTGTGTGGTGTGTGGTGTGTGATGTGCAGGGGGTTAGTGGTGCCGGTGTTTCAGTGGTGATGGTGGTGGTGTTGTTGGTGATGAGTGTGATGTGTGCGTGCGTGTGGTGTGCTGCTTTCCTTTGTGGCTCTCTGGGTTCTCTGCTGTCGTCTTCGCTTTGTAGTAGTGCAAGGCATTGTGGTCTGTGAAGGGGCTGCTTTTGTACTTACCTATGTGGGTGTGTCATGATGGGCTGTCGTTTTCAGGTGTGTTGTGCCTGGTGTCCTGGGATTTCTAGTATTTTTGTTTTGCCAGGGGGGACGTGTCTTTGGGATGTGTTCTGTGTTTGGGTATTTTGGCGTAGTTTGCTGTGTGGACTTGTTGGCCATGTTGTGTGTATTTCTTTGGTCCGCCAATGATTTCTGTGCACGGACGTGGCCGCCAGGCCTTCAGCTGTGTCAGTTATTCATCACTGTTGTTAACCGTGGCGGGCGGGGAATATGTGGATTTTCCGCGCTCATGTCGGGGAGATCATAATTTCACGGCCGGTGTCTTGGTCGTCAGAGCGGGCGGATTTGGCTTGTCGGGCGGGATTGCGTCCGTGGCGGACGGATAATCTTCTACTCTGACATGGACGGGCGGAATTTTGTGTGTTTTTACCGCCGCGGGCGGAGGTTGCTTCGCGACATCATAATTGCTCGGTCGGTATTCCCATGGTGCAGGCGGGCGGTTTTTTCAGGCTATAGTAGATGGCAGATTTTTTAACGCCGGTTATCGTAATGGGCCCCATAGTTTGGTATCTCTTTAGAAATTGCATTAAACTTTGTTAATTCTCGTGCAAAGTTATTAGTACCGATATCTGTGTTATGTTCCTCTACAACTGAACATACCAAGTCCTCACTTTGCTCGGAATCCATCTCAGGACCAAAGAAACGTAACTGAATATCTTCACAAACACTTTCACCCTTTGATACTGTACTATACAAAAGTGCTTTGTTTAGTTGTCCTAAACAAAATGCAAGAGTTTTTTTACATAGGGGGCTTATTACGAGTCTGGCGGTCCACGGACTGCCATACTCGCGGGGACGTGGTGGTGATGGTCTTCCGTCTGCCCTATTATGACCAGGGCGGTCGGGCCGCCCTGGGACCACCGCAACAATCACTGGCAGTGGGGCAGCATTCTTGAGGCCGCAATATGCTTGGCAGGGCTGCTGAGGTCCCGTCAAGCATATTACGAGTTATCTCCTCCTCTATATTTCTACAAACCATCTCCTCTTTTGCAATGAAAGTAACATCTTGTACCTCATAGCACCATCCAATTGTTTCAACTGCATGCAATAATGTACTCTATTCAAGTAGCTTTCTTCATTAAAGAAGGCCTCAGTACTAGATATATGCTCCCATTCTCCTTAGAAAATTTGACAAGAGTTACTATTATTAATAAGCCTTTTTTTGGCATTTTTCTTCATACACTACACTGTTTTATTCAGGGTTTTCATTCTGTTTCCTATCAAGATAAATAATGTATGCTTCTAGGCAAATTCTTTATCTACCACACATTCTATGTGTTATTTTTGCTTCAATGCTGCCCTTCTTCTCCTATACTGCTTTATATTTCTTACCAAATTCTGTATTACCCTACTTCTAAACATTCTCATCATATTTCTTTGAATTATTTCTGTCTTGTTGTCAGGTGAGCTGTTTTTAGGACATTTCCCAGTTTGAACATGATTTACTCCTTTTTGTTTTTGAGTTGTTGTTAAAGCTCCCTTCTTATTGACATCATTTTCCACATTTTTTATTTTTCTAAATACTGTTTTAAGAAACTCCTTAGTTCTCTTACCAGCAGTTGTTGTTTTTCTTCTTTACATTCTTTCCATCATCTCCTTTTTCATCTCAGTTGTTTGCAGGTAGTACTGTTTCTTCTGTTTTTGTCTCCTCTGTTTCTTTTGTGCCATCATAAATCCTTCTCTTTCAACACAAGTAGTTATCTGAAAACCAAATACAGAATACATTTAACTTTACATTATATACTATTACATTACATACCTCAGGCACGTAAATACCCACAAAATTAATTATATCAGTATTTTTTATTTTTTATTTCTTTATTAAATTTTCAATTAAACTTGTTGGTGTTATTACAAGTAATGCATAAATAACAATTTACATGATATGACACATACACAGTAAGCGATATTACATTTGCTGACATCCGCAATCGGGGCCACGTTTGAATATAAGCTCACATGCGTGTGGTGTTGTTGGAGAAAGAGTGAAAAAGATACACTGGTTGAATCCCGAGTTGCCTAAGTGAGAAATTTTATTCGGACGGGCCATTTTGCGGGGGTTCTAGTTGACGGAGATAGTCAGTAAAAGGTTCCCAGATGTCGCGTGGGCGGGATCTTGTTGGCATTAATTCCCAGTAATTAGACAATTGTTCATGACAGTATGCGGTATCTTTGAGCCAGTCTCGGGTCAGTGGTGCCCGAGACCTCCCCCAGTGCGTCGCAACTCTGCGTTTTGCTAGAAGTAGCATTAGCGCCGCTAATTTCCTAATTATATCAGTATTTCATTCCATTGCTCAGGTACTTAACATAACAGCTCTACTCCCTCTCAAAATACATCTTACCTTCTAAGGACACAGGACCCTGCCCTGTGGCCTACCTACAGCCTACCATATGGGTGACTTCTGTGTAGTAGAAGGGAAGTTTAAGGTACTCAACCTGGCAGTAAAACTGCACACATTGGCTCTGCAGTAGCAGGCCAGAGGCATGTTTAAAGGGCTACTTATCTGGATGTGTGACTTGGAGTGTCAGTACTTGAGTATATATCTAAATAGGTGTATCAGTCCCTCTCTGGGAATGTCACTGGATGTGTAAGTAACTATGCTGGTATATGACCAGCTGTCCTAGTATGTCTATGGCTCTGTATATGTTTATGTAAGTGGCTCTATACATTGTTTACTGGCTGTATTAGTGAGTGTTGGGTATGTAACTGTGTACACAACTGCCTCTGTTACTGCTGGATACATAAGTGTGTGTTGGGGTGTGACTGAATGTGTAAGTGCCTCTGCTGACTGGGTATGTGAGTGGCTCTATGCTTTAGTAAATAGGTATGTGAGTCACAATAATGGTGCGAAACTGGATATATAACTAAGCAAATGGGTCTGTAAGTGCGCATGTGACTCACTAAAATTTCAAAATGCATGTCTTACCTTCTAAGCACGTAGCACCCTGCCCTATGGGCTACCTTCAGCCTACCTTAGGGGTCACATATGTAGTAGAAGGGAAGTTTAAGGCTTGGCAAGGGGTTTAAATGCCAAGTCGACTGGGTGTATGGCTGTGACTATCTCTCTAACTGTGTAAGTATTGGGTACATGAAAAGGTATATATGTGCCTGAGAGGATATGACAGTGCCTGCATACCTATGAGAATGAGTACCTAGGTGGATGTATGAAAGAATAAACGCGGGTGGAAATTGATTTATTGATGTCCCTCTCAGTGTGTCAGTCTCTACCTAGCTTTATAGGTGGTGCGTGCGTAAGTGCCCTGTTGGCACTGTAACTGAATGTATGAGTGCCTGCCTCACTGTGTGTGTGGGGGAAAATTATATACTATGAAATAATATAGTGTAAGCAATCTACTTCCAAACACATTCATCCATTGCAGCTTAATAAAATAACTATATTTTCTCTTCAAACACTTTTATTCTTCCTTTGCTGCTCACAATGGTTTTTCTTTATATCATCATCTACCTTCCCTTTCATTTTCCCTTTTGCTGTGGTGTATAACCTACATATTTAATTGCACCTTATATACTCATGTTTTTCCTATATATATACCTCTTAAAAGTACACCCCAATTGACATATCTGTGAAATGTCTTTGCTGTTCTGCAATATTTTTCTCAGTATCACTTATAATCTCTTCTCAGTGAACATCTGAAGTCACAAGCATAGGAATGGTACACCACTCGCAGTACATAGGAACCATTAATGGCAACTCTTCCCACTCTGCTTTCAGTGATACTGATGTCATAGGCAAATCACATTCTTCCTTTTGTTATATCACTACTGAATGGTCACTGTTTTTTAACCCTTTGTAAGACTCCTGTTGAGAAGCCCAATTTGCTAGTGGTTTTGAGTGAATTTGCGAATCCACACAAGAGCCCGTAAACCACTTAACAGTCTGCTGTTAAAGCATGACAATTATAGTTTACTTTGTAAAAAGTACTGACTTTCAACTCATACACTCCCTATTGAGCAAAATTCCCATACCACTCTGGGTTTCAGATTAACAGTCTACTCTTCTTTGTCCCCTTCCCCTCCAGCACTTTTGGCTTCATTTCCATGGTAACCATGTTTGGAACACTGACTGCTAGCACTAGGTCAAAAGTTCACAACACTTTCTGTGAGCAGCACACTAATATCAAATTCAGCTGTAGCAGGTGTGGTTGACTGTTTGGCCTTATAAGAATATCCCAAACAGTGCAACTGTTTTTATTTTTCAAAAGATAATCACAGATGTAGTTGCTTTTTTCTCAAAATCACTACCTAATTTTAGGTCCCAACGTATTAACACTATTCAATCAAATATGTTCTTTTTTAGTTTAAGTGCTGTCCTCCATTTTAACTGCCTTTCATTTTGAAAAGGATCTCATTCAGCTGCAGCCTTCTCCTGTGTGCTACACCAGTTTACCTCCAAAATGGTTAGAGTGTGGATTGTGGGCCATAGTTTTGTGTTTTGGGCCAGAGAGAGTACTGGAAAGAGTGGCATTAACAGGGACTTAGGTTTCCCTAATGTAGACATTACTTGGCTTGTCCAGAGACGACGGCTTGGACGCGAATGTTTCATGTGTTTTATAATGTGTTTTATTGAGCATTACATTACAATGGTTTTTATTAATCAAGCACTAAAGATATTTGATTTGTCCAGAGAGGATTAATTGCTGCCTTTGCTTGAAAGCATTGCGTATTGCCAACATCCAGACATCATTATTGTGCACTGTGGTGGCAATGACCTTGGCACACTTATTGGGTAGGAATGGAAATCCTAATGAAGGATACCTTTGGTAAATTAATGGCACTTTCCCTCATACTGCCTTGGTGTTCTCCAACATTTGCCAAGGGCAGAAGTGGTCAAATCAATGTCCACAGACAGACAAATCCAGGAAACATGTTAATAAAATTGTTTCTGCATTCCTCAGGGACCACAACATGGGCTCTATAAATATATCACAACAATTTACGCTTTGATACAGACGGTATATCTAAAAATGATGGCGTTCATTTCACGGAGAAAGGCAACAGGGTGATCCTCAACAACCTGAAAGACTACATCCTGTTTTAAGTGTAGTTAGCATCTACACAACATTTATTTTCTTCAATTATTTTTATTTTATTTTTTATTTTATGTGTCGCCCTGACCTCGCTCACCCGCATGACTAGGGGAGCCTGAACAGAATCTCCTGAACAGATTCAGCCTGAACAGAATCACTTGATCAGCTCTCCAATCCATCACCGCCCAGCTACCACCAGCGCAACCGGTTGCTAAGCAACCATCAGGCCACCATTCTCCTGGCCTACGACGCTATCGCATCGCAGGCCTTGCCGCCTGACCTGCTGTGCCCGACCCCCCAGGCTACTTAATGCCAGCCGCTGTGCAGCATCAATGAGCCTGTTTCACCCTGACCCGCTCTCCGTGACTTTTTATTGCGACTCTCAATAGAGAGACAAGAGGTGGCGGTGTCACAGTTATTTTTAAATCCTGCTACACCTGCACCTTTGCAAAAGAGGTCTTGGTTGGTTGTGAGTGCGCGCGTTTTGGGATCTCCTTTAATGCCAGCTATACTATGTCCGGGTTACTGGTCTACCGCCCGCCGGGACCGTCTAAAGAGTTTAGGGCAGCACTCATTGATGCAGTTAGCTCTTTGGCTATGAGATCTGCCAATTTTAGCATTATCGGTGACTTGAACCTGCATTTGGATAGTTCACATGACTTGGAAATGGGTAATTTTTTAGCAGATCTTGCTGCATGTCAGCTGACTCAACTGGTTCTAGGCCGCACCCATTCTGCAGGCCACTTGCTTGACCCAGTTTTTTCTAATCTTCCTGCCCTTACAGTTAATACTCCTATACCGATGAGTTGGTCCGATCATTATTTGATACCCATGACACTCTCGGGGGTAGAGCCCTCTCAGAGAGTGGTTCAGAAGTCATCCTTTAGACGTCCCTGGCACAAACTGAACATTGACCAATTTCATGCCCTCCTCTCTATGAATACCCTCAGCATGCCTGATGACCTCGATGCAGCCGATAAAGCTCTATCAGACTGGATTCGGCAGCCTCTTGACACACTTATCCCTGCTAAGTGGTCTAAGAGTCGCAATAGTAAATCCAGTCCATGGTATAACAGTAAGCTTGCTACTATGCAGAAAGCATGCAAAAGGTTGGAATGGGCATGGAGACAGGATTACGACCCGGTCCTGAAGGGGCATTATCAGGCAGCCATCAAGAACTATCATAGGGCCATCCAGAAGGAAAGGGTGGCCTACTTTGCGGACAAAATCAGGAGTAGCAGCAATCCCACTAAAAGTATTTTTTCTATACTTAAAGATCTTAAAGCGGCAGGGTCATCTACAGCGCCTTTGATTTCGTCTGATCAGCAATGTGAGGATCTTGCCACCTTCTTCATCAAGAAGGTAGAGAACATCTATAGGACCTTCCCACTCATCTCGATGAGTTTAGGTCCCGTTCATAGACCACTCTCCACCCGCACTCTCGCTGTCTTCCCTTCGATCTCCCAGGATGAGTTGCATACGTTATGTAGCAGGGTTAAATCTGGTTCTCCAGCAGATCCTCTTAAGCCTGAGCAATTTTTGAAATCTCTGCCTGTGCTCCTTATACCTCTGTGTTGGTTGATTAACATGTCCCTGTCCATGGCGGTCGTTCCTAGGGCTTGGAAACAAGCCAGGGTGGTCCCTTTGTTAAAGAAACCTATATTGAACACCGCCAAACCGGAGAACTTTTGCCCCATTTCTCTCCTGCCATGGGTGTCCAAGATCGCTGAGGTTTACATCAATTCCATTCTGACAGGATTCCTGGAAAACAACAGCACGCTTGACTCCTCTCAGAATGGTTTCCGCCCGGGTCACAGCATAGAGTCTGCTCTCCTAGCGGTGACTGAACATCTGAGGGTAGCTCTAGATGCCGGACGCACTTCGGTGCTGATTTTATTAGAACTCAGCGCCGCGTTCGACACTGTATCCCACCATATCCTGCTGCAACGGTTGGTGGAGGCTGGCATCGAGGGCCCGGCCCTGGGATGGTTCGCCTCTTTTCTTTCTGAGAGAACCTTCCAGGTGGCGGCCCCTCTTTCGGGGGTTGTGGGGATTCTGCACATATACAGAACTATGCGCAGGAAAACAGGACCTCGGTGTATGGTGGTGTACCAACCAGCCACCTTAGTGCCCAAAATCCCAATCCAACTAGCTATAGTGTCTCATTCGTTCTCCGTACTACAGCGAAGCTACCAATGATTAGACATCCCAGAACACGGACTCTTTCAGGAATCGCGGGAGCAAGAACACTCTTTCATTACTCACTCATACTTGTCCACAACGTGCGTTTTAAGAGACACAGTATAGTTTAAAATGTTTATTTCAACTAACGTGCTCTAAGACACAGTACACGTGCCAGTACTAGCAGCATAATGCATAAAGACAAAATAGTAAGCATTGTTACAATTCCATAGAATACAAACGGGGACAGCATTTTATAAAGACAGTGGATAAAGGACTATAATGCCTTGCCACCCTCCCCGTTCTAGTAACTAGTTTATTATAAAAATAGAAGACCTCTGGGCTTTGTCAGGGGGACCCCCATACCTCAGGAACTAGATGCAAGGTTTACTTCATCGGACAAGCACAGCTCTTCTCCCAGGAAAGGTTTTTCTCCAAGTGCCTCTAACAGGTATCTTGCAATATTAAAAGCACTCGAATTTCAGCAGTGCAGCTGTGCTTCGTGTTATGTCTAAGTGCGTGGGGCTGACCAGAAAAGAATAACAAGGGACGTTGTTTTTCGACCTTGTACATCGTGTGCAGACGAAAACCACAGAGAACAGCAGAAAACGTGAAAGGCATAAATGTAGACAGTTCTCATGAACATAGGCACAAGCAGAGTCTGGAAAAACAAAGTCACGAAGTAACGTGTGCAAAAGAGGCATCATGGCAGCTAGGCCTAAGCTAACTTAGCAATGTCGACAATGAGGGCACAATCCACACTACACCCTCCCCTGGTCAGTCCATAGGTCAAGACATAGGACGAAAACAGAGTTCAAATAGATGGAGCAGAATGCAAACGTCTGTAGGTGGGAAAAATGTTTTGGAAAAAATGGGGAAAAAAAAACTTCTAAACAGGGCCAGAAAAAAGGCACTCAAAGAGAATAAAAAAAATCCGGATATGCAGTTTATTGAGAGCCAACACAACTAATCCATCAGAGTGTATGCGCAGAAGACTGCAACACCTTCCAAAAAGACGTCATTGTCATCGTTTGAAAAAAGAGATGCCATCCAGTTCAAGAAATCAAAACTGCATTCATGTTCCTTATAATAGGGAGCAGCGATCAGCATTGCGGGACAACTTGCGTGATATTCAATAGAACTTTGTTGTAGGAGATTCTGAGCAGCCGCACAGATATCCCATTGTGCCAAGACTCCAAGTACAGCCGCACGCGCCATTAATCCATCACCGGAACATTCCCGTTCATGGGCCATTAAGGGGCCCATCAACTGGTCGAAATCCGGGTCCGAACAAGATGTATTGGAGAGGCAAACATACAAGGACCATGAGAACGGACATCGTAAACAGGACAGCACAGGTTGCACGCAAGTGAAATACGCAAAGCGAAAAGATAATCCATATGCCACGCTGAGTGTTGCCAGTGGCAGTGTACCGAAGCTTTCATGCATACGGTCACGGAGTATCCGCAGTCTCCCTGGGCTGTGTAGGCCCACAAGAGGTGCAGCCATTGCGCAGCAGGCAAAGCAAAAGCAATATTCCAGCAGCTAAGGCTAGGATCAATGGGAAGCCACCAAAGACGCTGGAAAAAATGGAATTAATAAAAGCCGGTATTACACCAAATATTGTCTGAAAGGACGTCAGAAGGCCAGAGCCCACAACTTTAAAAAAGTGTACAAGGCCGTCGGTATTAGATGCATTAAATATACGGTGACTCAGTTCACCGAAATGTTGGGGGAGGTTAGTATTTAAAAGGGCCTGTATTTCACTGTGGGCGCTGGCCACCTGGAGGATGAAGGTCTCCCGTGCTGAAGTTAGCATAACCTCCTGGTTTAATAATAGCGCCTTTATTCTGCTCAATTTATTGATATCTGTCTTCAAAGTCGGTATGTAAGGCCAAATGGAACTATCTAACTTCCCACGTGGGGGTGGAAAAAGCACATTTTTGCAGCAAAACTGTTACAATGTAGGTTATGCCAGCTTGCAACCCACAGCAATCTTGATTATTCAGAAGCAGATAGCTACCGTTAGCAAGCATAGTGAATGTAGGTGATATAGCTGGAACAGGAATACCCTTTAAAACACATGCAAGATTCGGGGCGGAAACATTACAAGCCCCGTGCAATTTAATGTTTTTACAAACAAGGGAATGACCTACTGTAGAATCGCAAGACTCCCCTGTAAGGTACACCTCTTTGTCATCCCTAAGGCATCTGTATGTGAAAGGCAAGGACCACACTTCATGCAGAAAGGTACTGCCCAAAGGCTCAAAACGGCCTATCGGGTAATGTTTCATGCAGGAACTGAATTCAAACAAAGAGAAAGGCAAAGAGATAGCCCCGTGTATGAGCCAAACTGCAGAGTCAGTTTCCGCCACAGAGAGAGGTAAAGGATCTATTTTTTCGATATGTAGAAGAGTGTATGTTGCATCTTTCATGGACATGAACTACTGTTTCTCAGTCAAATTAAACGGCAAAAACAATGCAGAAGCGTTTAAGTAATCCCATGGTACCTTCCCCATTTTCAGAGTTTGCAAAGTCCATGCAAACTGCATTACTGAACGCAATTGATTCTGATCATGATATAACACAGACACTTCATCTTGTACAATATCAACAACAGAAGAAACAATATTATCTAATGTGTAAATGCGGGAAGACAGCGTGTTAATACTATTGTCAACAACAGCAAGTACTTTTTCTAGATTTGCTTGGTCTATTTCCCGTAAACGGGAAGCAGCTTCTATTTGTGAAAGCTTCCAGATTTCATTGTAAGTCGCATAAATGCATCTTTTTGGACTCGGACCTCTAGGTCCCAGAACAAAGTCGGCCAGATCGATGTTACTGGATAACAGGGATAAATGTTGTTTCAAGGACTCTAGTGTAGAGTGCTGCAACCACTGTTTACATAATTTACCAACAGAATATGTTGTAACCGAACTTGAGTTCGAAAAACGTGCATCAGGTCTATCCTGTTTGTAACCAGGAGCAGAGTTATGAAAACGCAGTTGGCAGGCATTAGAAGCTATCGGCCACACCAACCATTCTGAGGGATCTAATGCAGAGACATTAAATGAATTATTTTGAAACAGAGCTTGCAACTCATCAAAGGAATAATTTAAATGCAAGCTCAATTTAGGCAATGAAGACAGCGTAGGAATGGCAGGTGCATTCAAATGTTTGGAAGTCGCCAAACCAAAACAAGTTGTTTGGTATATAGTATTATTTAAAAATAAAATTTGGGTCGGGATAAGGCAAGCGCGATGTAAGGCCTCGGTACCGCGTACCTGCCAGGATTTAGTGCCCCAAATAGATTTCAAATCAATGGTGGCTCTCCAGTGCTCATAGCCACCGACAGCTAATGCGTCCATAAAGGAACTGGAATACAGTCATTTGGTGTGGGTTAACATCACCTTTGGATTGGAAGAAATGTTTAATTTAAAATAATAGGACCCTGGGTTTGACCTATCAAAGTCTGTAAAATAAGTAAACTTATTTATCAGAGTTTGGGAGCTCCCTTGCCGAGGGGTGGGGCAATGTTCCCACTGGGTATAATTAAAACTATCTCGAAGAGTACTAGATTTATGCAGGAAATGGTTACCATAATGTCGGTAACAATACAAATCGGCATAATTAGCAGAATTTAAATACAAATCCTCAGCATTAAAAGCAGCATAATATTTCAAATCGGAAAACAAGGATTGAATTGCATGAACATCCCAATCATCTGAACTTATGTTTCTTTTTACCACATCACCCATGGAAACACGAAGTACATTTGATACATTGATAATTTCTGTCGGTCCATGAATTTGGAAATTCACTGCATCCCATACGATGCCATCTGCGACTGGAAAGGCGGAAATGTTCACAAATGTCTGGTCACGCTTCATGATGTGTGAAGAAGAGTGTGGAGCTAAAGTTCCAGCAACAGAGTTCACCGCAGAGCGCTCTGGCAAGTAGTGACCATTGATGAGTAAGAAAAAAACTGTCACAAAGCCAATGGACATGAACAGGAAAATCAGGAATAGCACCAACCAGATGTATGTCCATGGAGGGACCAAAAAATTGTCTCTAAACCAGGATACAAAACCACTAAATTTGGTTGGGACTAATGATGAACTGGAAGTCAAGTCAAAAGAAAAGCGGGACTGGTTCAGTGGTGTTGTAGGCAAACCAGTCAATGACTCGCTTGTGGGATAAGCATACTCAGTTTCCTCATTGCAGGAGGAAGCTGGTGGGATGAGCAGGCGATCTGGTAGAGAGACCATCCCAATGGCAACATCGTTGCACGTGGTGACCGGAGGGCCACCAGCAGGATTCCTTGAAATTGCTGGACATGATACAGCAGGTGTAACACTATTCAGAATCGGCCAGATGTTTTAGCTTGACATTGTCCACTGAGATGTATCTGTTGTCTTTGCAACCAGGAAGCGGTGGTAATATGACTGTATGAGTACCCTTTAAGCCAAGGACTGGAACCGGTGCACGATAAGAGGGGCCAAATTCTTTTTTGTTCTCCACCTTCTCTCGGACTATATCTCCAATCTTCGGAAGCCAGCCGGCAACCGGAATCTGCAGCGCAGCGTCAGTGGCAGAGGGTAAGTGTTCAGTTGCAAGTCTGTAAGTTCTGTAACATAGTAGAATGATTATCTACGTCAAAGGCTGCGGCAGCAGCCACCATGACTAGACCATCAAGGTCTGGCACAAACATCTGTATGCCAAAGAGCATTTCATATGGGGTCCGCCCACCCAGAGATCTTATAGGGAGATTATTAAGTGCACGTTGCACGCCATACAAGTGGGCCAGCCAGTTCCTGCCAGTACCTAAGACTCTAGCTGTCAAGGATTGCTTTAAGTCACGGTTCATCCACTCCACAATTGAGTTGCCCTCAGGCCTGTATGGAGACGAAAAATGCACCAGCACCCCCAAAGACCTCATCGCATCCTTGTACGCCTTAGAGGCGAACGCCGGACTTTGGTCGGAATGGAAGGTGCCACAGGCAAAAATTCTCACAAAGACACGCAAATCCCTGATGACATTTCGAGCGTCAGCACTGCGTTGTGGCCAAACCCAGATGAAACGTGTGCACGAATCAACTACAACTAAGATGTGTTTATATGCAGTATCAGAAGAAAATGGACCGCAGTGATCAAGATATACACAACCAAAAGGTTTATTAGAAATGCAGAGCCATGTTTGTGGCGGACGTGTAACCGTAGAGGGCTTAATTTGCTAAAAGATGTCACAAGAAAGGACATAATTACGGGTCTGTTTATATAAACCACGCCACCAATAACGCTGCTGCAAGATTAAAACAGTTACAGACACACCAGCATGGGCCGAAGCCAAGCCTTCGTGCGCGGCTGTTATCAAAGAATTTCTGCGGTCCGCGTTGGGAATCAGCCGATCACCAACGTCTGGAATTCTTACATAAGGAACCTGGTCGGGCCTTAAGTGATAAGAGTACTTGGAAGGGAAACCCTGTGGGTAATTAGAACTTTCTGTAGTAGCAGCAATAGCTGCCAAAATCTCATTAACTATTTTTGTCATGGATCTTGTAACGGCTGCTACTGAGCACGAGGCTACTGCTGATTTGGCAGCTTCGTCCGCCAAACTGTTACCAACCGCGTGTGTGCCCACACACTGGTGGCCTAGAGTGTGAATCACCTGTGTGAGCGGCAGACGTCGTTTAAGATCTGCTACTCGAACCCAAAGCATTTTATGCTTAATTGTGCTGGCTTTAGAATCTCGATAGTCGTTTTGAGACCAAAAGAATAAGTTGTCATTAAAAGACTGAACACAGTAGTAAGAATCACATACAATGAGAGTAGTCACACCTGGGTCTGCAAACTCAAGTGCGAGCACCAAAGCACGCAGCTCGGCCAATTGGGCGGTACTGTCCCCCAGTGCCTGCGTGTGCACAACACTCGATTTGAACTCACCGTTCACCATGGTACCTGCCACAATAGCACATGCTGCTGAATAAGCATGCTTAGAACCCGTGGCAGGTTGCGCCGAACCATCGGTGTAAATGATACATTTGTACTCCTCAAGCGGCAGTAAAGACAGAGGAGGCGGATGAACAAATTCATACTGCAAGAACTCCTGTGTCTGAAGAGAGGAGTCAAAGATAAAGGTGACATCCGGAGACGTCAAAGAAGTAGCCCATTGTATCCAACGGGGGTGCAAAGCCTTAGAGTTTGGTACACTTGCCTTTGTCACTGCCTCAAGGGCAGGGTATGGTGTTACCACTAAAATGCGTTTTCCCTGTGTCAGTGCGTGTTCTTTAAGAACCGCCATTTGCACTGCAGTCAAAACTTTTTCCACAGTTGAAATGCGCAACTCGGCAGAAGTGTAAAGATGCGACTTGCATGCAATAGGGACTGTGTCACCTTCGTTAAACGTCAAGTATGTGAAACCCACAGCGCCTGGCACAATTCGAATCACCAGGTTTGTGTGGTTATCACGAGTCAACAAGAATTTAGATTCAAGTAGATCAGAATGCAAAGATTGCAGAATAGCCGAATGTTCCGGAAGCCAGCATGACTTTGAAAAGGTTGGTTGTATCAAGGCATAAAGAGGCTTGATACACTGGGCATACTCGGGAATGTAAGAACTCCCGAAATTCAAAAATCCCAGCAAAGACTGAAGTTTTTTCAGGGTTGTTGGAGGGCGCAGAAGTGCGCACTTCTCCAGGAAGTGGGGAGCTAAGCCCCTATCTTCATTGTTGAGCTCGTAGCCCAAGAACAACACCGCGTACTCTGCGATGTGTGATTTGGCAAAATTAAATTTGCAACCGTAGTCCGCAAATTCAAGAATAATGCGGTCGACTCAGGAAATATGCGGCCATAGTTCGTCGTCTGTCAGATATATATCATCCACGTACGAATACGCATCTGGGTCTATGCTGTCCAACAAAGAGACAACACGGGCGGCGAAGATCCCCGGGCTGTTCTTGTAGCCCATTGGCAAACGCTGGAATTTTATTTGTTTACCACCGGAAGTGAACGCGGTCCATTGACTGCATTCAGGGGACAAATTGTGTGTGTAAAATCCATTGGAAAAGTCAAGTGTCGTTTTATATTTTTTACGAACAAGACTGTCTACTAGAGCAGAACTATGGGTATTCTGTACCGCAAAGGTTCGACAATGAGAGTTCAAATGCCGGTAATCTAAAACTAAGCGGTACGACTCATCGGGTTTAGAAACCGCGAAAAGGGGGTTATTCATTGGTGACACGCATGTCTCAATCACTCCTTGATACTCTAACTTGGTCAGAATGTCTGAAACGGGACCTTTAGCTTCCCGCCGGAGGGGATATTGGGGTTGAGCCTGTGGCATAGACCGCAAAGGTATTTCATGGGGGGGAGAATCTTTATCCCAGCCCACGTGATTACGGTACAGTGCCGGGGCCTGGGCCACAGCCCATTCTGCTGCGAAAGCCTCCGCATGCTCCTTGGGGACATAACATGAAAAACTCGGAAGTATTACTTCCTCCCCTCTAGGAGCAGCGAGTACAAATGGTGGTGGCCAATCCGCCTCTGCCAATAATATGTCGTAAGAAGAGGACAGATTTTCCCCAAAAATCCCTTTAATAACACGCTCAATGTCACCTTCAATTAGAAGGACCATATTATATAGTCTGTCAGGGGGTGCCACTCGGGTGTCAGCTGTCTCAACAGTAATGAAAGTGTCAGTTGCTGTCGCCTCCACATGAGGACATAGTGCCCCCCGCACTATGGTAACTACTGCAGGGCTGTCTAGCAGCGTCACTGCCCACGTCCAAATCAGGAGTCTCGTTCTCACCTCTGTGGCATATCTCGCTGTTAAAGCTGCAACTTTTATCTTCTGAAACTGAGGACGAGAACGTGGAAATTCTTCTTGTTTCCCCTTGCCTCCAGTCTGACAAGGCTGGTCCCGTCCTTGTGGAGCATCGCGACCCTTGCCTCGATCTTGGCGATCTCCTCCACCAGCCTGTGAGCTCGATGGTGCCTGTGAAGAACGAGGAGAACGCTGTTCAGGGACCTGAAACGTGTCAGGAGACTTAATTCTCGCTCGGTCGCGCAAATCATAAGTGCGTTCAGAAGACTCAGAAGCCGGTGACGCAGCACACGACCCCTGATTCTGTTGTTGCTTCCCCTGCTTCTTTAGTTTCCAGTTCTTTTTTTAGAAAAGAACGGTTTCTCGTCTTTATCAGACTGAGATTTTTGTTGTGTTTGTGTCTGAGTTTGCATTTAGCAAATGGCTTAACTCCCAAACTATTGCGGCCAATGGTTTTATAAGCTTGTGCAATAATTTTCGGTAATTCGCGAGGCTTGTCCAGCTCTGGGACCAAAGCCAAAGCGTTAGCTACTTGAAAGTTAACTGCTTCACCCTTGACATTTGCAAGGATTAGATCAGCCACTACATCGAACACCCCCACTAGTCAGATCCCCAATTCTACAGCCGCTTCAGGGCCATGTTCGTCTTGAACACGCTTATCACGGCGGGGAGGACTGTAATTGAGGGAGTGCCGAAACACTTTGCATACACTGCCGCAAATACCGTACCCCAGTTGTTGCATTCTGTCAACTCGGGAATTAAGTCTTTTGGCAAACTTATATTCAAAATCCTGTGTTTTTCCACAGGAGAGGTATTCGGAACCACCGCCTACAGCTGGTCAAATTTCCCAGCAAGCAAATAAGGTAAATCATCCTTATTCTGTGGGCGCTTGCCCATCACCGAATTAACCATGACGGGACTTATAGTTACACTGCCAGGCCCAGCTGGCTGCGCTGCAACTCCAGGAGGGGCCATCTGGACGTTGCGTGTGACATATTGTACTAGAGCTCTGTGCTCACGTACCAAAGACGTATGCAGCATGCGCAGTTCATCTACCGGAACCGCTAAATAACGTGGATGCGGGGTGTATCTGGCCAAAACAGGCCAAGCAGCCCCATCTATCGATAAAGGACCTAAACGAATCAGGGTGACCGGGTGTGGGAGGGCGCCATTAAACCAAATTCGGTGTTGCCATGCCGGGAGCGGAACCTCAAGAGCCTGATAAGGCCGATAAGCATTAGGAAGGGCCGTGGCAGTGTACACATGGAACAAATTATCAGCTCCATCCACCGCCGGAAAAGTGACCCATGAATAAAACACCTCAAAGTGGTAAGCCGGATCAGCTTGCACCACAAAGATTAGAGCGACACCCGCGTCAGGCACTCCATACGCTGTCAAATGAGCTCGGAGTGCAGTGCAGCTATGCGCCGGGATATTTATATTCACAGCCATTAAGACTAAGAATGAAGAACAACCTAGTGTGTTGCAGCGCAATATAGGGTTAACATTAAAGAAAACACCTTTTAATAACTTCAAGCTTGAAAGAACCTATAAAAACATCAATATAGGAGGTTAAACCCTCACATCCGTTTCCGGAAACAGAAGTGAGGGAATTGTGGACAAGCACAAGCACTACTCAAGCGTCTCGCAGATAAGAACCAGACCAAACGTTGGTGGCGCCATGTTGCGGGGATTCTGCACATATACAGAACTATGCGCAGGAAAACAGGACCTCGGTGTATGGTGGTGTACCAACCATCCACCTTAGTGCCCAAAATCCCAATCCGACTAGCTATAGTGTCTCATTTGTTCTCCGTACTACAGCGAAGCTACCAATGATTAGACATCCCAAAACACTGACTCTTTCAGGAATTGCGGGAGCAATAACACTCTTTCATTACTCCCTCATACTTGTCCACAACGTGCGTTTTAAGAGACACAGTATAGTTTAAAATGTTTATTTCAACTAACGTGCTCTAAGACACAGTACACGTGCCAGTACTAGCAGCATAATGCATAAAGACAAAATAGTAACCATCGTTACAATTCCATAGAATACAAATGGGGACAGTATTTTATAAAGATAGTGGATAAAGGACTATAATGCCTTGCCACCCTCCCCGTTCTAGTAACTAGTTTATTATAAAAATAGAAGACCTCTGGGCTTTGTCAGGGGGACCCCCATACCTCAAGAACTAGATGCAAGGTTTACATCATCGGACAAGCACAGCTCTTCTCCCTGGAAAGGTTTTTCTCCAAGTGCCTCTAACAGGTATCTTGCAATATTAAAAGCACTGGAATTTCAGCAGTGCAGCTGTGCTTCGTGTTATGTCTAAGTGCGTGGGGCTGACCAGAACAGAATAACAAGGGACGTTGTTTTTCGACCTTGTACCTCGTGTGCAGACGAAAACCACAGAGAACAGCAGAAAACGTGAAAGGCATAAATGTAGACAGTTCTCATGAACATAGGCACAAGCAGACTCTGGAAAAACAAAGTCACGAAGTAACGTGTGCAAAAGAGGCATCATGGCAGCTAGGCCTAAGCTAACTTAGCAATGTCGACAATGAGGCCACAATCCACACTACAACCGAACATCTGAGGGTAGCTCTAGATGCCGGATGCACTTCGGCGCTGATTTTATTAGATCTCAGCGCCGCGTTCGACACTGTATCCCACCAGATCCTGCTGCAAAGGTTGGTGGAGGCTGGCATCGAGGGCCCGGCCCTGGGATGGTTCGCCTTTTTTCTTTCTGAGAGAACCTTCCAGGTGGCGGCCCCCCCTTTCGCCTCCTCGATACATACTATAAAACAAGGGGTTCCACAGGGCTCAGCATTGAGCCTTACGTTATTCAATCTGTATGTCCAACAGTTAGCAGCTGTGGCCAGGAGCAGAGGACTAACGGTAGTATCATATGCTGATGATACTCAGTTGGTAGTAACACTCTCTAACGACTCCACGCAGGATGCTCTCAAGTTTCAGAGCGATCTCGCAGCTGTCGCAGAGTGGATGACTGCCAACTGCCTCCAGCTTAACACCAGCAAATCTGAGGTTTTGCTGGTAGGGAGAGACCCTGAGCTGTGGAGCGAGCGCTGGTGGCCTGCGACATTGGGATGTGCACCCTCCCCCAAACAGGTGGTTAAAAATCTGGGTGTATGGGTAAACTCGGCCCTCAGTTTCCAGGTCCAAACCAAAAAAGTTGCGGGGACCTGCTTTGGACTCCTGCGTGGGCTCAAATCGCTGCTGGGTTTCTTTGATCCTTCTATTCGTCAAGTCATCATCCAGGCCTCCATCATGTCTAGGCTAGATTATGCCAGTTCTCTTTACCTGGGGGTCAACAAGGCTGAAATTCTACGTCTACAGAGGGTTCAAAATGCGGCTGCTAGAACTCTCCTTGGCCTTCCTAGAACTTGTTCTACGACTAACGCCATGCACCGACTACACTGGTTGCCGGTGGCTAGGCGCGTCGAGTACAAGTCCCTCTGCATCACCTTTAAAATTATGAATCTCTCCTCTCCAGGTATCCTGGCAAACCTGCTCTCGCCCTATACTCCCACTCGCCAACTTCGATCTATGGGCCAGCATCTGGCGGTTGTTCCCCGGGTGAGGAGGGTGCGGGCAGGAGGACGCCCTGGCTGCTAAACTTTGGAACTCTCTTCCTGTGCACATCCGCAGTATGGACAACTACCTGCCATTCCGCAAGGCCATTAAAACACACCTTTTCCCTTTGCTTTAGGCTCTGCCTTCAGTTAGTAGCCTCCCAATTCATGCCTGTTAGCGATGGGCCGCCCCTTTGCTGGGGCAGCTGTGCGCTATACAAAACTCGCAACATAACATAACAGCATAACTTTGGGAGCCTGAACAGATTCTCCTGAACAGATTCAGCCTGAACAGAATCACCGGATTGGCTCTCCGTTCCCTCGCCACCTAGCTACCACCAGTGCGACCGGTTGCTGGGCAACCAGCTGGCCACCATTACTCCTGGCCTATGACGCTAGCGTGTCGCAGGCCTCACCACCCTGACCTGCCCACCGCCCGCCCACCCCCAGGCTACTTAATGCTGGCAGCTGTGCCAGCAGCGCGCCAAAGACAAGCCTGTCTGTGCCCATCCGTGCACCGACCGTGCTCAGCACCAGATCCCCTGGCCCACCAACCGTCCACTGCTACTCCAGCTCCTCTCTCTGTGGAATAGACCCAGGACGCTGCAGCACCCTCTGCTACACCCACTCACCCATAGACACCGAAGGAGCCTTCAACTGCCGCCACTCACACTTCGCATGTGACTACACTGAACCACAGACCCCTCAAATACCACTGACCACCAGCCCAAACTACGATGCATGCTACTCAACATCAGCTCCCTGACCAAACACGCTATAGAACTCTGGGACATCATCACCACCACCAGCCCCGACGTAGTATTCCTCACTGAGACCTGGCTCAAGGACTCATCAGCCCCCAACATAGCCACCGCCATTCCAACTGGCTACAAAATGACCCGCAGGGACCGGCCAGTCAGACTCGGAGGAGGAATTGCCATCAACCATAAAGACACCATCAGACTCACCACCTCCAGCGACCCCCCTCACTAGACATGGAACATCTCACCTTCCACCTCCAAGCCAACACCCACTCAACCATCAGAGGTACCCCCACCTACAGACCACCAAGACTCTGACCCCCCTTCTACAACTCAGTCTCCGAAATCATTGCCTCCACTTGCCTTGGAATCCAGACATTACCTCTTTCTCGGTGACCTCAACTTCCACCTCGAAGACCCCTCAGACACCAACTTGGCCACCCTGCTAGACTGCACGGACAACCTAGGCCATAAACAAATCGTCACCAACCCCACGGACACCACCACCCACACCCTTGACCCAATCTTCACATCCAGTGACAAAATCCGGTTCCCCACACAACTGAACTCACCTGGACAGACTACAGCATTGTCCATTTCACCATCGCTGTCAACCGACAGGCCACCGTCACCACGCCTCCCACTGCCCGCCACAGCTGGAACACCATTACCGAATCCTAATGGACGACCACCCTCAACACCACCACCTGCCACACATCCAAAGAGGTCAATCAAGCCACCACCCACCTATCTGAATGAATCACCACTAGCACCAACTCTATCGCACCCATTAAAGCCCTCAGCAACAGAAGAACCAACAAGCACACCAACTGGTTCATCCCAGAATACAAGGATGAAAAACACAAATGCAAACCTCTAGAGAGACGCTGGCGCACCAACAAAGACACACGCGACTGTACAACCTTAAAGACGGCCTCAAATCCTACCTTCAAATAATCAAAGAAAGCCGCACTCACCACACACCTCCAGCCCACCAACCGCACCAAAGAATTATTACACATCGTCAGAGAATTCTCCTCCCCAGACACCATTTAAAACACCATCCAGCCCTCCCAGGCCCTCTGTAACTCACTCTTCAACTTCTTCCACACCAAGATAGCCAACATCTACAAGAACTTCGAACCTCAACCGCCACAACCGGACCTCCCTGCTCCTCCCACCATCCTCCCGCCCCACTTCCTGACCGACTGGACATCTCTCAGTATTGAAACCACTACGTTCATCATATCTTCCATTCTAGAGCCCCGACCAACCCCTGCCCCCACCATGCCTTTTAACGTCGGACAAAATAAATTGGACCACCACTCACCAGCATCATTAACTCAGCATTCAGAACCACCACATTGCCGGAAACCTGGAAGCACACTGAAGTCAAACCACTTCTGAAGAAACCCACAGTAGACCCATCCAGCCTCAAGAACTACCACCCCATCTCGCTTCTCCCCTTCCTGGCCAAGGTACTGGAGAAAGCTGTCAACCACCTACTCACCGACTACATGGAATCTAACCACCTGCTTGACCCCTCCCAATCCGGCTTCCGCTCGAACCACAGCACAGAAACCACCATTATAGCACCCAAAGACAACGTCAGAGCCATCTTTGGCTGCGGCGAATCAGAAGCCCTGATCCTCCTCGACCTGCCAGCGGCCTTCAACACAGTCTTCCACCACCTTCCATCATCCAAAGACTTCACCACATTAGCATCTATGGCAACGTCCTCAAGCTCCTATCCTCGTTTCTCACCGGACGTTCTCAAAGAATCCACCTCCAGCCATGCACCTCTGACCCCAAGAGCATTATCTGCGGCGTACCCCAGGGCTCCTCACTCAGCCCCACACTGTTCAACGTCTACATGACTCTGCAAGCACCCATTGCCCACAGCCACAGTCTCAACATCATCTCCTATGCCGACGACATCCAACTCATTCTCTCCCTCACCAAAGACACGAACACCACTAGAGCGAACTTCGAGAATGCCATGACAAGCGTCACCGACTGTATGAGAGCCAATCTCCTATCAGAAGACCCCCCTCACCGTGGGACGACTCCTGGTGGCCCTCTGCCCTCAGACTAGCACCCGCACCCACACCCGCCCCCACCCCCACCACCCACACCTGCAACCTCGGTATCATCCTAGACAGCAAGCTCTCCATGAGATGACAGATCAACTTGGCTGCCTCCACCTGCTTCAACACCCTCAGAATGCTCCGCAAAATCTTCAGATGGATTCCAACTGACACCAGAAGAACCATCACAATTGCCCTCATCACCAGTCGACTTGACTACGGAAACAACCTCTACACCAGAACCACCACCCTCCTCCTCAAGAGCCTCCAAAGCAGCAAGAATCATCCTGGACCTACCCAGACGATCCCTCATCACCTCCCACCTCTGCAGCCTGCACTGGCTCCCCATCAAGAAGAGATGCCAATTCAAGCTGCTCATGCATGCCTACAAATCCCTCCACAACACGGGGCCAGAATACCTGAACAGGTACCTAATCTTCCACCAGCCCCCCAGACAGCTGCGGTCCACCTCCCTGGCCCTCGTCACCGTCCCCCGCATCCATCGTACCTGAAGTAGAGGATGCTCCTTCTTCCACCTCACTACCAAGGCATAGAACGACCTCCCCATCCACCTCCGAACCTCTACCTCCCTCACCAAATTCAGGAGCAGACTGAAGACCTGGCTGTTCTTGTAGCCCCACCCCACACAGTGCCTGTATACCCCTCGGGGTGATTAGCGCACCCAAAAATTCTGATTGATTGACTGATTGATTTACCGATTTATAAAACGCATGGCTACCCTAGAGCTTCCCAGCGCTGGAGAAAAAATAGTGGAGCACCAAGGTGGAATGGCTTCAAAGAGAAAATTATTGGGGGTACAGCCAAGCCTTAAGCATTTTTCTGGAATGAGGTTCATTGTCTAGGCATCTTAACTTGATGGGTAACAAATTCCATAGTTTAGGAATGAGGTGAGAGAAGGACCATCCACTCCACCTGGATTTGTGAATTCTGGGGATTTTCATGAGCTGTCCTGTGGTGGACCATGGAGTTCTAGAGGGCATGTAGAGGGTAAGAAGTGTCCTGATCATGGGGGCCCTATGTGCCAAGCAAAGCATTTTGAATGTATCCTCTCTTCATTGGGAAGCCAATGTAGCAAAGCCATGGACTCCTTAACTGAGGAAGATTTAGGGATCTTGTCCTCGCAGCAGCATTTTGGACAACCTGTAACCTCTTTATGATATATTTTGGGGAACCTATGTAAAGTGAGTTGCCATAGTCCAACCAGGACAAAACCAAAGGATTGGACTATAATTCTTCTCGATACACTTGGAATGAGATCTAAGATTTTACGTAACGTTCTGAGAGTACCAAAGCAGGCAGACATAAGCTTTTTTGCCTGTTCATCCATGGAAAGGGATTTATCTAACCATATTCCAAGACTTTTTTGGGGGGAGGCGGGGTGGGAGTATTGCCAAACATTCAGGCCAATCGATTGCCAGTTGGGGGACTAGTCTGTTCCCATGGATCATTTGCTCTGTTCTTTCCCCATTTAATTTGAAGCAACAGTTTGCCATCCATTTGGCCACTTTTTCCAGGCAGGGAGGCAACTGGTGCTGCAGTGACCTCTTCCCAGGAGAGAGGGATACAACTATTTGTTTGTCATCATCGCAAGAGAATATTGATAGTCCAAATTTCTGCACAATATCTGCCATATCTGTTACAAAAAAGTGTGGGACTGAGCTCTGTGGCACCCAACACTTCAGTGGCAAGACATCAGAGAAATAGTAGTTCTCACAGATTTGAAAAGATCTATCCTTCAGAAATGAGGTAATACATTTAAGCGCATAATTCTAGATTCCTGCTTTACTCAGTCTATTAGTAAGTATCACATGGTCAATCATGTCAAACTGTAAACTTAGATCTACTACGATGATAGCAGCGATTCCTCCCTGATCCATCATCATTTTTAGCTCCTCTGTTACTGCTAGGAGGGCTGCTTCCATGCTGTGTTGGGGCAGAATCCCATCTGAGTGATGTGCAGGAGTTGATTTCCTTCGAGATAGGCCGGAAGAATTTGATTGACATATTTTTTTAATATCTTCCCAATAACAGGGAGCATAGAAATTGATCTATAATTCCCGGGACAAGTGGGATGGAGGTGAGGTTTTTTTAAGCAAGGGCTTACCTACTGCATGTTTCCACTTCAAAGGTACGATTCCAGTGGAAAGAGAGAGATTGAGACGTTTCAATAAAGTAGGAAGAATTACTTGCATTCCTTGAGACATTATGTGTGGAGGAGTGGGGTCCAGTGGGGAACCTGAATTAAACTGGCCGATTAATGCAAGTAGGCAGTCCTCAGTGATGGAGGAGAAGGACATAAACACAAAGGCTCTATTCAGTGCATCTGTGAGTGTCTGAGTGGGTTTCTCAGTAGGTGTGTGATTGTGTAAGTAGGTCTGCGAGTGGAAGTGTGAGCGAGTCTGTAAGTGGGTGTGTCAGTGTCTGAATGGATGTGTGAGTGGGTCTGTGAGTATGTGTGAGTGTCTGAATGGGTCTGAGTGAGTGTGCAAGTGTCTAAATGAGTCTGTGATTGAGTGTGTGAGTGTTTGAGTGAGTCTGTGAGTGGATGTGTGAGTATCTCTGTGGATCTGTGAGTGGGTGTGTGAGTGTCTCATTGGGCTGTGAGTGGGTGCATGAGTTTCTGTGTGGGTCTGTGAGTCGGTGTGGGAGTGTATGAGTATCTGTGATGGTCTTTGAGTATTTATGTGTGTGAGTGTCTGAGTGGGTCTGTGACTGGGAGTGTGAGTGTCTGGGTGGGTGTGTGATTGTCTGTGAGTAGCTCTGTGAGTGTCTGAATGGGTCTGTGAGTGGGTGTGTCAGTGCCTGAGTGGCTCTATGAGTGAGTGTGTGAGTGTCTGAGTGGGTTTCTGAGTGGGTGTCTGAGTGTCTGAATGGGTCTGTGAGTGAGTGTGTGAGTGTATGAGTGGGTCTGTGAGTAGATGCCTCAGTGTCTGAATGGGTCTGTGAGTGGGTGTGTGAGTGTCTAAGTGGATCTGTGACTGAGAGTCACTATGTCTGAATAGGTCTGTGAGCGGGTGTGTGAGTGTCTGAGTGGGTCTGTAAGTGGGTGTGTCAGTTTCTGTTTGGCAGTGGCAGCTTGCACAGGTAAATGCTGTGGGGCGGTGAGGTGGGCTGGGGTGGGGCAGGGTCGGCTGGGGTGGGGCAGGGTGGGGGGGTAGTGGAATCCGACATATGACGGGAATGTGAAAACTAACTAAATAAATAAATAAAACCACTTACCTTGCGCTCGCCGCATTGCAGAATTCGGCGATGCGGCGAGCGCAAGGTAAGTAGTTATATTTATTTATTCAGTTCACAGACCCTTATACTGCACCCATGGTGTCGGGAAACCTCTGCCCTGACCCCTTCAATTACACTCCTTGTGTATTTTCATACTCCATGACCGTTCGCCCGATATCTAAAATGGCAGCTGCAACTTTCTAATCAGGTTGCAGCGAGCTAATCATAGCATTGTTAGTGGTGCACGAATCCATGAAGCCACTATGGGGGCTCCGCAATGGATCAGTTTCCATAGATATACAAATTTGTTTTTCCTTTAATATCTCAAAAACTACTGGACAGATTTACACCAAATCTCAAAAACACTCTTTTGGAACAAAATCTAGCCTTCTGTTAAAATTGGTGTCAGTTTCAGTTTCAAATAGCTTTATTCGACAAATTAAGTCATAAAAGCATATAGGAACCATCCATCATAAAAATACATAACCTAAAAAGACTATTTTTAAAATATATACAATGTTATAAAAAACGATATATTAAAACCAACTTTAAAACATGTAACATGTACATTTTATAATACATTAGAAGGACCTTCCCTTCAAGAGTATTTATGATTACAAAACCTGCGGGGCAGCTCTTGGTATAGCTCTCTTATACATGTCGTAGGTAATTTGATCTTAAAGCCCACGACCACCCTAGATATTTCGCCATTGCTATGACAATAGGTGCTGTTGTATCCGAGCGCAGTTATGTTATGTTATGTTATGGGGTATTTGTTAAGCGCACGGCTACTCCGAGGAGTGTCCCGGCGTTGTCCTGACCCCAGAACAGAGCAATTAAAAGACCGGACAGCTAGAGCAGAGAAACTACTCACTGTTGGAAAAGCCAGGTCTTTAGGTTTCGCCTAAAGCTAAGGAGATCACATTCTTGTTTAAGGGAAAGTGGGAGACTATTCCATAACTTTGCAGCTAGTACTTGAAAGGAGCCTCCACCTTTGCGAGATCGGCAGAACTTAGGCACAATTGTCCTTAGCTGAGTAGATGATCGCAATGTTCTGGACGGTTTATAGGGCTGAATCTTATTCCTGATGTACGGGGCCCCGATTCCATTCAGGGCCTTAAAAGTCAGTACCAGGGATTTGAAACTGACCCTTTTTTTCATTGGTAACCAGTGCAGGGATCTAAGGTGGGGAGACATGTGTGATCTGGGTCCTACCATAAGTACGGCCCTAGCTGCCGCATTTTGAACTACCTGAAGACGATTAAGTAAGTAGTCCGGAAGGCCCAAATACAACACATTCACGTAGTCCAGCCTAGACATAATCAGTGCTTGGACCACTGTTTTCCTATGAAAAATAGGCAATAGAGGGAGGAAATTCCGCATCATTTTTAAAAGTCCAAAACAGGTACCGGCAACCGATTGAACCTGGGACTTCATAGACATGTCAGAATCAAATTTCACTCCTAGATTTTTTGCAGTAGAGACTGGGTATTCTTTCAGCCTCCTGCGCCCTTCTTGTGCCTATGAGCTTACAAATTGGCCGTAACCAAACACAACGTGGTATTTTGTATCCAACACAAACAAATAGTAAATGTGTCAAAGACTCAACACTATCTTTGCAAAAAGGACAAGTTTTATCACTAGATACTTTCCATCCCGCAGCAAAAGCTCTCAAAGGCAGGGAGCCTACCCTAAACTGGAAATACAATTTCCGGTCCAATGGCTTTGTAATGAGGTCCCAATAAGACTCCATCCTCGGGGTGGCTTTGAATTCCAAAAAAGAACCAGTCAATGTGGAAGAATCACTAGATCTAAAAACATTGAGATAAACCCATCCCCAATACAACTCCTTCATACATTGTTTCGAAGGGAAGGCAGAATTTTCCAGATCATTCCACAACTGGATCATGCCAATATTAAATAAAATATCTCTAACTGTCCGTAGCCACTTTATAGAGTGAAAGGTGTCGGCTCTAATTATAAATAAGAACCCTGCTGCATAACCTGCAAGTTCGGGTACACTCCATACTCTACGCCAATACAATAAAGGATGCAATTTCGCTAGGGCTGCAATCGGTTTTCTCCCCAAATCTAGCAATAATGGGCACATTGGGGTGCTTTGGGGTAGTCTAATAATATTCCTCAAGAATCTATTTTCAGAGGATGTAAGCACCACCAGATTTTCACAGCCCCACAGCTCCGAACCATAAAGGGCTGAGCTAATAACTTTTGTGTTATAAATCTCCAGGGCAGGACTTATGGGTTTTGTATATGAGGTATTGTATTCGAGTTGAACCGCCCCCGCAAGTTGTCTATGCTTAAGGGATGCCAATTCTATCTGATGATTCCATTTCAGATTATTTTGGAAGTTGACCCCCAAATAAGTGAACTCTTTTACATATTCTAGCGGTCTATTATTCATAGCAATTCCGCCCTTCAGTACCTTTTGTGTATTAAATGCCATCAATCTTGTTTTCGACACATTAACCTCTAACCCACGCAATGAGCAGAACTCCTCAAATATTTTGAGGGCCTTTCGCAGTCCGCTAGGGGTCTTGGAGATAATTAAAGTGTCGTCCGCAAACAACAGTATGGGGATTTTTACTCCAGCTAGACTGGGGCATCCGTAGGGGTAGAGCTCATACTACTCACTATTCCATTAATATATAATGAGAATAGTGTCGGGCCATCACACATCCTTGTCTCACCCCTCTTTCCACAGGGAACGACTCAGTCACTTCGTCTTGATTCCCCCATCTTATCTTGGCACTATTCTCATCATGCAGCCTAATAATAAGTGACAAAAGCTCATGTGGCATCCCTAACTCATGTAGCACCTTCCAGAGTTTTGCTCGGGAACTAGATCGAATGCCGACTTGAGATCAACAAATGCGGCGTATAATCTACCCTTGCCCAAAGTAACAGTTTTCCAGTAAAGCAAAACAAACCTAAACACCTGATCAATGGTGCTGGTTAATGCCCTAAACCCTGCTTGAAGGGGAGATAAAACATTGAACTCATCGATCCAGGTCTGTACTTTATTCAATACCAATCTCCCCGTGAACTTTTGCATACAGTCAATCAGACTGATTGGCCTGTAACTCCCGGGCATGACCTATCCCCTTTCTTATAGACTGGTATAATTATTGCTCCTCTCCAGGATTCTGGTATTGGCGCCCCCTGAGCGATAGCATTTGTCAACAAGAGGATGTAACGATTCCACTTGTCTCTATCATAAAGGAAAACGTCCCCGGTATGCCATCTGGCCCTGGTGCTTTTCCAACTGAGATTGCCCTAAGTGCAATGTCGACCTCTTCCTCACAAAAGACTGGGCCTTGATATGCTGTAATGGTGAAGCCACCTTCATCATAGACTATTTCTGAGGCATACTGGGGTCTAAAGTGGGACACCCAGTCCTTTTGGGAAACATGATTCAGGGGCTGCTGAGCCTCCCCTCCCCCATTTGTAAACATTCCAAAATACCTTAGAATTTTTTGAGGCGCAGGCCACCTTTAGCTCAAGCCATCTTTTGTCATCCCAACTTCTCTTCGCTGAAGCCTGAGTTCCTTTATAAACACTTCTTGCCTTACGTACTACTATAGGGTCTCCTACCTTAATGGCTTCCCTAACGCAAGCCGAGCTTCTCTGCACTCTTTGTTGAACCAGCGCTCACCTTTCTGTCTAAAGACCTTTTTTGTCTCCCTGCTTAAAGAAATAGGTGCGCAAATCAGCAAAAAAAGGTTATGAGTACTTGTTATTTCGTCTAGTCCATTAGAACTTTTCACCTTCCTTTCAAGTTCGGTGGTAGCACTATCCACTCCCTTCTTTATGCAATCTAGTAATTCTGGTGTTTCGATAATTTGAGCCCATTTAAGACGTCGCATATCGTTTGAACAACTAACTTCATTCGCCACACTACTATCACTAGATCCTATTTGTGTCTTAGGCCCCCACGGGTGAGTAGTTATGCACAGCGGGTTATGGTCACTTTCCTCCCTATCAATAACTACCATATCATTTAAAAGATGCCATAGATCCAAACTCAACAATACATAGTCAATTCTACTGGAGCTAAATCCATTATTAAAAGTATTGGCCCCAAACCTATCGGAGTGCGTACGCCCATTGACCGCCCTCAAACCCCTTTCCATACAGTTAGTATTGATTTGAATGACCACATCAGTCCACTTTCTTATAGGATCCAGTTCCAGCTTTGGGATGCCCCAGAAAATATCTGCATCTTCTAGGTGGTTACCTCCCTCCTGGACTAGAGGCTCGAATGTCATATTAAAGTCCCCAGCAATAATAACTTTAGTAATTTCCTGGTAAGAATCTAGGTGAGCATCTAGAACATCCAGGACTCCCGATTTCTTGCCTCTTGTGCCTCGCACATAGATGTTATAGATATCTATTATTTGACCTGCGCTTAAAATCAGCCTAACTACCTGGATGTCTTTACTTTGGATTTGGATTTCCTTTATAGTTAACTGAAGATTTTGTCGCACCCAAATGGTCAAACCCCCAGATGGCCTCCCTTTTCTCCCTGCAGGCTGGTATGTGATAGTTTAAATACCCTTCACAATACAGTGGATTCTCTGCCCAGGTCTCTTGGAAAAGGCAGATATCATATTTTCTAATGAATGCATGCCATTCTGGAGAGACCATCTTTTTACTCAACCCTGCAATGTTCCATGACAGGATAGAATTCTTATATGGTGAAGTATTCCAAGTCAAAGCCCCATCTATAGAGGGATGGGACAAATGACCCTCCATCGAACTACTGCCTGCCTGAGCTAGGCTGGCTAAGCTTAGGATGGAAGTCTGTGTCATTTCCACTGATGAGACCTTAGGGTGCACAGAACTACAATTCTCATACACTTCGTTTACTAGCAATGTTGGAGCTTTATTAAGCGGAGTAGATTGGGCCAATTCTGTCACCTGGTCTTGCGGGCACACAGGGTTCTTCCTTATGGTAGAATTCAGGATTATGCGGTCTTGTTTTCTTAATGCTGAACCCTTAGTGAGTCAATCATTACTATCCAACGCAGAGCTCCCTTGCAAACTGGAAGGCCTTTCTTTTGCCAAACAGTTGCTGTGATCATTCGAAAGGAAGCATCTAAATTGGATAGCTGAGTGGCCTGGTGATGTGGTGCGAAACTCAAGTGTAAAAAGATTTTCTACTAGATCTACACTTTTCATTAAAAGTTCAATACAATCAAAGGGCTGGGTAGGTGAGGATAGCCTATGTGCTGGAACTATGTCATCCCTAATTACAGATCGGCAACCCCTAACATGCCTTATCCAGTGAATAGCCTTATTGATTACCGACTCCCTGTTCTCTATGCCTCTTCGTGCGTCATATTTTGGTACGTTGGTCATTAAGATTCTATTAGGGTTGGAAGTAGGATATGTGTTGGGTATATTCTTTACCACAGCACCATGCTGAAGTGAACTAGGCTGATTGTCCTTCTGCTGCTGTTCCACTAATCCAGGAGGGTTTCTAGTAGGTAATACAAGTACCCTCCTGTCGCCCAACCTCCTAGTACCAATGCAGTTACTTGAGACGGTATTCGGTAAATTTTTAGGCATCAGCTGAGGTCGTGAGTTTCGACTGGCATTATCTCGCTGGGGAGAAGGCCTACGTGTCAATGCTGGCCAAGTGCCTATTTCCCTCACTGGAGTAACTCCTTGCTGGCGCGCTGTATGGCAGTTATTGTTTACATTCCCTATCCTACTTTTGGTTAAGTCTAGCACCAGCGATTTAACCAGTAGAGTTAATTCCTCTATCGTACCTCTCATAGACCTCACTTCCGTTTTTAATGACATTACCAATTCCGTTAAATTCTGTCGACTAATGTCTAAGTCTGTGTCTACATCCTGCCTTTGATTCGTTTCGGCCACAAAGACCCGATCTGGCATTAGCCTTTCACCCTCATCACAAACTGGGTTTTCTAACGTTAGTAATGGCTGAAATCTATTTGAACAGAGGACTTGGGGGTCTTCGTAACAAGTATCTGACGGAAGTATCACTGGACTGGCACTAAAATCTAATACCCTCTCCTCCTCTATTGCTTTATCAATACAGTTTACTAGGGCCTTAGTACTGTTTTGTTTAAGAAACATATCCGGTATTGACAAGTTAGAAGGGGGGCATTGCTTAGATGTGTTTTTCTTCTTACTAGCTACTGGTTTCTCCGAGGCAGGTTCTAAAATGACCTCGCATTCATTAATTAGACTATCGATGCGATCCATCACACAATTACTACCCGATGATTTGATTGCCTTTTTCGCCCTTTTGCCCTTATTGCCCCGGCCAGGTATCGCTCCCCCTGCCTCCCCGCCCTCTCCGCACTCTTCCAACTGTTTCCTTTTCCCCATCAGATTGCCTTAGCTACCCTGGTAGCTGTATCCCACAAATAGAAACCAAAGCGTAACAATATTAGGCAGTGTAGATTGAAAAATACCAAAACTATTTGCTTTTGTAGGTCCGGGGGTTCATCAGAGCAAAAAAAAAAAATAGAGTACAGTACCTTAGGACGCCCCTTAAGTCAGTTCTTCTCCCTAGAGTCAGTTGTCAGAGGGGTGGCCCTGTCCTGTCTCTTCCTGGTGCTGACGGGCGCAGGATGGGCCCGCCCTTGGCCTGGGCGCGGCCCGCGCATGTCCCGCGCCACGGGAGGCGAGCCACGCTGATAAGGACACCACCGGCCCCTCCCTCTCAGCTGACCGATGGACGTCTGTGGCGGGAAAACACACGTTGCACTCTGGGACTTGGAGTCCCACCAGAGTGTGGAAAATGCAGCAGTGCACTCGCGGTGGCCTTAAAAGTAACTGGCCAGGTTCAGGAAGGCACAAAGGGCTCGAGATGACACAGCCTCGGCTGGGAGGTCCAGGGACAATGGATTTGCCCGCAGTTTTCCTCAAGCGTACAATACAACAAAATCACACTGCAATAATCCATCTGAATACAGCATGCCTCGCAGGGCAGAGCATGCACTGCTCAAACTCGACCTAGAAAACTGTGTGCAACCTTTCACTTCTTTGAATCCAAGTAGAGCTCCATTTTTGAGCATTCTGGAGTCTCAGCCGTGGGTGACTTCCTCCGGGACTCGCAGGAACAGGTGTCATTCCGTTCAGCGGTTCGGGCTGTAGTTCTGCCTAACATTTCACTGGAAAATAACATTGGAAATGCAAATTTTTTACCCCCTTTTTCTCAGGCCCTGCTTGACAGTTCATCCCAAAACTTTTCATGCACAACTAGAAACTGGAGGTCTTTTTTCTTGGAAAAGTTTGTGAGATTCCTTAAACGGCGCCAAAGTTATAAGCAAATGAAAAAATGTTTTTCCTCTGGAAACTAGGTCCTAACTATAACTACCTACTGGTGACCACCAGTAGGTAATATATATATGCTTCCTGGGTGTGGATGCAGGCATGCTTCCCGAATGTCAGGGGTGCCGCTAAACCAGCACTTCCGCAACCGCGCAAACCTACCCAGAATCTCGGTCCTCAGTATGATCACGAACACAGCACTTTAGGCTGCTTCATAAGTTACAAAATTTATTACATGGCAAGAGGACAAATAAATTTGTCCTCTTGCCTAGTAATACATTTTGTAGTTTATGAAGCAGCCTGGAGTGCCGTGTTCGTGTTCATATTGAGGACCGAGAGTCTGGATATATATATTACACACACACACACACACACACACACACACACACACACACTCACACATATAATATATATATATATATCAACCCTGTATCTTTGTATTTTTGTATATTTTTTGTTACCTCCATCTGTGATCGCCCATTCAGGGCTCTATTATGAAGGCAGGTTGTTTATTGAATATACGACACATAGATAAGGATAAGGAGTGGGAGGAAGAGGGATGAATATAGAAGATGGTATATTAAAAACACCCTCTGGAGAAATCATGAGTAGTAATATTAACAAATTGAAATGGATCAATTTGATAAAGGAGTAATGTATGAATTTATCTGATAAATCATAAATGGACATGTATCTTTCCTTTATCTCCCAGACCCCCGCTCCGAAATATCCTTCTCTTTTACATTTGTCTTACACTTGAATAATTTTAAAATTGTTTTTACATTTGTAAAATACCCATTACTTTGCACGAAAGGGACGCTTTAAGATGGCCACCACAATGAGTATAGATTCATGGCGAAGTAAGGCCATCTTCGCTGTTTATGATTTTGTTGATGCACACTGAGCACTTTAAATTTGGTGTTTTTGTTTAGGGTTGCCAACACCGAGGAAGGCGGTAACGCCGAAACGCGTCTGTTGGCACGGGGGAGGGTTTCTGCACTCAATAAACATCAACATTGGAATTCCCGCGAGTGCCTTCTCTTTCTTTGGGACCAGGATTGTCTCGAAATGTGGCTACATATATATATATATATATATATATATATATATATATATATATATATATATATATATATATATATATATATATATATATATATATATATATATATGCAAAAGAAGAAGCAAATAACTCTGGGTAGTTCTCAAGCTTAGGTGGAAAGCAGCTCCTGTATAGAGCACTCTCAACACCAGCGACACTCTAAATCTGCTCACCTCAAATGTCTGCTTTTCTATCAAAGTCTTTAAGCATAGGATTAGCACAGTGCCATCCACGCCGAGATAGAAGGGGACAAAGTCTTTTGCCATTTCTACAGCAAGTCTTTAAGCATAGGACTAGCACAGTGCTGTCCCTGCCGAGCTGTAAAATGACAAAAGCCATTTACCACTCCAGGCACAGTATTACAGCTTTGAATTGGTAAAATACCAACCAAGCCAACCTGAAATGAGTAAAAGCAACCCCTGACACAGTGTTTCGCTCTACTAAGAGCTAACCAGAGTTCTCTGCTTCTTTTTTGCATAATTTATGTGTCATTCTATGCCTGAAAGGCTATTGTTTTGAATAATACTGGGTGCATTTCAAGATGCGTGTGAATATTACTTTCTTTATTTGATGGATTTCTACCACTCCGACGTGTTTCGGTTAAGACAAGCCTTTGTCAATGTGGAAAAGCCCCATCACCCGTTGGAAAATAAATGCAAAACATAATGAACACTGAAGAGAAACTATGCATCACTGTGAATCAGTGTCGCACCATCTACCTTAATACACTATAACACACATTTCATGTAATAATCCACAAGTTTAAATGATGAAAATAGAAAAAAATTATTAAAATGCCTCAACTCCAATTTTGCATATTATAACATGATAAAAAATAATTCATATTGCAAAAACAAGGACCCCTGCTTAGAATCAGACAACAGGCAGGGAACACAAACTAAAATGTACCAAAGAAAACACCCGTCTAACCTTATTCGTTATTCGTTATAAGTCTACACCTTTATGTGAATGTGTTAGAGGCTCAGAAACATTTTGATGGGTATCAATCAATATTTATTTCCTTGCTTCAAACGATACATCCATTTTTTAATTAACAATAAGATAATCATTTCCTTTGCATCATGTCAAGATATAAGCAAATCTTTGAAAAATATCAAAACTGTAAATACATCGAGACAACTGCAGACAAATTACTTTCATAGACACACTTACAACAAACATAAATAGAGGAATTAACAAGTTGTAATCACAAATCTGTATAGTCAAAAATCATATATGATGTGCTGCATGTAATAATTGCTGGATTGGATACAATAGATGGATACAGAAGAAAAAGTCACATCATGAACATCAGCAATGAATTTGTGCTAGTCTAGACCCATATAAATTGATCAGAAAAGTTGTTTTACTGCACATGTTAGTATTGAGTGTGAATGTGGAAGAAAGATGAACAAAAGTGTGTGTATGAAAGTAATTTGTCTGCAGTTGTCTCGATGATTTTATAGTTTTGATATTTTTTAAATATAGAGAATTAATATATTTCCAGTTAATGTTGCAGAGGAGCTGAGTGGTAATGAATCACGCCCAAGTGGGCACATGCTACTTCCACATAGCTCATTTGATAACATTACATCTATTAGGATGTCAAAATGATGGGCAAGTGCCCAAACCTTTTTCACATAAATAAATCAATCTCAAATGTGTTTGTATATCTCTAAAAAAAGAAGATATTCGGTGTACATCGCATAGACTACCCAAATTTATAAAGTTCCTGTGATACCGTCCTATTCAACAACATAATGATACTAGAACAAATAAAGGGACAGCCCTCATCCCAGCAGCATATGGACTCCCCAACTTCTGTTACAGCTGGGATGCGGCATCAGGGAAAGAGGGGCGAGGGCGGGGATAACAGATGAAACATTTTCCCCCACATATACTTCTCATTCCTCATCCTTGTTTAACCCGGATGGGAATTTAGTATGTAAATCCAGTATCTATCTCATCTCAAGTTGTCTTAGTCATCTAATCCTATCACCTCCCCAGATGTTCTTTTCTGCCCTATCTATGGCAAATTTATATATTTATATAATTTATATACATCACATTTGTGTTACTGTAAAAATGCCTTGCCACAAGATAAGCAAAATCTAGATTTCTGATGGTGTGCTGATATTCCAAAATGCATTTCCTTAAGGGGGAAATTTTGCTTCCCACATACATGAGCAGACAAGAACACAAAAGGACATAAATGCAAAAGTCAGGCGTGCAGCTTAAAAATTTATCAATCTTCCTTTTGTGGCCGCTGGGCATTAGAAATCCTGCAGTATTTGATATATACCTGCAGGACTTGCAATGTCTGAACTTATAGAATACCTTTGATTTAGTTAACCAATTATTTTGTTTCTGGGTCCTCGTGTGGTAGCTGTGTGTGAGATTATCCCCCAAGGTCCTCCCTCTTCTATATGTGATAGAGGGTTTAGATGATAATTCAGGGTCTATAACATGTCATTTTTCAAAAACGCCCAATGTTTGCACATCAGATTTTTGTTTCTGTGAGAGGAGACATTATATGTAATGATGAAACGTATACATTTTTACTTGGGGTTCCTGTCCTCATTGGGATATAACAGTTGGTCCCTTGTGAGGGGCTCTTCCTTCGTTTCAGCTATACTCAACACCTTGGCTGTGTAGCCCCTCTCTTGAAATCTTTGCTTCATATATGTTGCCTGTTTTATAAGCTCGGTGTCAGTGCTGCAAACTTTTTTTGTCTCAATAGCTCCCCATTGGGGATACTGTTAATCAGATTTTGGGGATGGTAACTTCTATAGTGCAACACACTATTCCCAACTTTTTCTTTGCAATGTATGGTAGCATGTACTACTCTCCCATATTCTACCTATAAGCAGTGCTTTAAATAGGCCAGTACTGTCCAGTACGGAGTACCAGCACTTTTTTATTTTGAGAGGGAGAGTACCGGCACTTCTCAAGAGAGACCTAATACATTGCATTGGAGAGTACCGGCACTTCTCAGAAACAAGCAGGTACTCTGGCACAGAGTACCTGCACTTGTATTTTTCCATTTCAAGCTCTGCCTATAAGTTGAAATCCAAAAAATCTGTCTCCCTGGAGCTCATTGTGGTGGTGAACCTCAAATTAAAGGGGTTATCATTCAGTCTATCAAGGAAAGTGCATGCTTTCTCTCAGGGGCCATTTCAAAGTAAAAATAAATCATCGATGTTATGGGTCTAAATCAGGATATGCTGGATATATTCCTGATTGCCTTCCATCCAGGCCACTTGCTCCTCCCACAAGCCCTTCACAAGATTCGCAAAGCTGAGGGCCATAGCAAGTGCCCATTGCGGTTCCCATCTTATGGCGATAATACACACCATCATGCAGAAAAATGTTTTCCCTCAGATAGTATTGAATCATGCTAAGGAGAATTTTATTATGTTCATAAAAACACACTGATCAGAAAATGCTCACACGCTTGCACACCGAATTGATGGTCAATACATGTGTACAAGGATGTGATGTTCATGGTAATCATAAGAAAAGAAGCATACCCCTCCACATTGTGGGGTATATTTACAAGCCAAGTGTGCCCGCCGGAACATCACTTTTAATGATTTTCCGATGGCGCATTGGGCTTATCCATATCTACGAGGCCAGATAAAGCCACCCTTTGTGGCTTTTCATGGCCTTGTAAATATGGTGTGAGGCAATGCAGTGCCAGTCGCTGCATTGCCTCACACTGCGATGGGGAGGTGTGCCATAGGCATTATGGTGGGTGTTCCCACGTAAAACCCAAGGGATTTGACACATTACCAGATTTACAAAAAGCTGTAAACCTGACAATGTGTCAAAAGCCTATGGGGCATATCATCAAGGACCGGCGATAATTATCGCTAAGCGAACTTAGCGCTAGGATAATTATCGCCTGGTAACGTGGAATTTTATCGCTGAGATAGCGTGCTATTAGCAACGCTTATCTCAAAAGCGATAAAATTCCTAGCGCTAACTGCCAAATGTGAGATTATCGCTGGAAATCCAGCGATAATCTCACAAAGTTTGGCGATAGCTTGATGATAGGGCAAGGCATACTTAGCCATGATATCCACCTTACATAGGATATCATGGCTAAGTCAGTCTTGAAGCAGGCGTAAGGAAAGTAGCGATAACAGAGGTTATCGCTACTTTGCTTGTCGCTCTGCAGGTTAGCGTGCCCATTGATAATTGGAGAAATGTCGCTTAGCGACATTTCTCCAGTTATGTCAGGGCAGGAACGCCCACTTTGCATCTCATTAGATATGCAAAGCTGGGCGTTCAGAGAACAGGCGCTAATGCAAGGTTTCACGCGATAGCATGACCTTGCTGATTAAGCGATAAAATTATCGCCGCTTTTCGTCCGAAAACGGACGCAAAAGCGGCGATAATTTTTTATCGCCTCGTTGATGATATGCCCCTATGTCTCCCTAGGGGTGGCGTAAGTGTTGTTTTTGTGAGGGAAGGTGTTCCTTTCCCCACAAAAACAACCTGATTTTAATGCAGAAGCCCTTGCACCATGTTGCATGGGAGCCTGTGTTGGCACACAACAGCTGTTTGTGCGCCAGTACTGTGAAAGAGGACAGGAATGCGTCATATCCCAGAGATATGGCACACTCCTGCCCTTTTCTTTTGATGTAGGGCAGCGCCGCAGGAGGCTTGCGGCACTGCCCTATGGCAAAATATTGTAAATGAGGGCCTGTTTATCTTGGTAAGAAAACCCCCACTGTCCCTGCAAGATGCTGGTGAAGCAGCGACAAATGGGAAATGAAAGGAGCCGATGTATATGGCTATGTTTTCAAGACATCACTCATTAGAGAAGATAATCAGCCTCGGGTGGGTTGTAATTCTCTTTGAACTTTGGGCAACACATAAAATAAAGGCACCCTAGGATAATCCTTTCTTAGAAACCCATAATCATCATACTCCAAAATCCCTCAATCATGCCACTCAATGAGACAATTCTGATATTGGCATACAGAGGACTTGTACATTTCAGATGTTATGAACTCGTAAGAATCAGCCTGGGTAAGCTGTCACATTACCTCCTGCTCATATATAGCAACATACAAGATAACCACATTCCCCCCTTTGACGGGGGCTTGATAACTATAGTGGGGTCTGATTTCAATGTTGTCAAAGCCATCCTTTGATTCAAAGTAAGATTGTTTGGTTCCCTTCCCTATCAGAGCAATCAATTCTTTGATCATAATGTCATGGAAAACATCTATATTGTCATTCCGCTTCTCTATACAGTGCTTCCAAGGCAAACAGTCCCTTCACATCACCAATCTTGATATCGCATTGCGGTACATCAATTCCCTGCACACCAGTTTTTAGTTTAGACATTTTATGTAATTTGCACAATTTCAATGTCCTGATAAACAGATACATATCAATCCTTCGTTGACCAAATTCAAGTTTAAACGTGGGCAAAAGGATAATCAAATCAAATCATGGGATATTTATTTAGCGCACATATCACTCGAAAGTCTCATGGCGCTGGCGGATAAACTCCAAGATAAGCTAGATTTAATACAGTCAGATGTCAAACAGCCATGTCTTTAACTTCCTGCGAAAACAGTTATGGTCATTGATGATGCGTAGTTGTGGGGGCAGTTTGTTCCAAAAAGACGGAGTAAGGAAGGAAAAAGATCTCCCTCCATTTGTGGCAGTACGAATTCTGGGAGATACATTTCTAATAGAGATGTTTCAGAATCAGTCAACTTGCGGTTAGATAAATTTAAGACTGTAATTCTGGGGCTCAATTTTTTTTGTTCGGGCGGGTAGTTCTTCCTGGTTGCGGTGCTTCACCATCCATCCCTTTTAATCCTTCACCTCTGTTTCCACCTTTTCCTCTTCTCCTGCCTCTTCCTCTAAGTGGGGTCTGTCTTTTCTTGGTTTCTTGGCCTGATGCAGAAGGCGGTACTCATTGTGAAAACCTGAAATATCACCCGTCTTAGCGCATTTATCAAGTCCTTATTATCAGTGCTCACATCTGAGCTAGACTCAGTGGAAATGCGTTCCTACTTTTTATGCATTTCCTCCTGCCTCATTTCCTTTTAATACACATCGTACTTTCTTGCAAAAGTTAATATTCTGCCCTCCACGTAGTCTCTTTTATTGTGCTGGAATTTCTGTTGTTTTTTCAATTTTACCTCTTCTTCATATTTTGCAAGTCTATCAGTCATTTTTGTTTTTAAGTCCTTCAATCAGGTTTGGTCCTCTTCACTCTCGAGATCTTTTTTAAGATCCTTAATTTTGATGCGGATGCATGCTAGATCTAATTCAGCATATTTCACTAATATCTGCTTCATCCCCTTACAAGATTTGGCCATAAAGTCAGCCCATTCCTCCAGGAGTCCTGGATAGGGAGATTCATAGGTTGGGACAGTGAATATACATAAGCCCCAAGGGACTCGGATGACTTCAATTTGCCTCATGAGTGAGGTTAACTGCCACCACTTGCTAATATCCTTTTTTATATGTATACAAAAATGCAAAAAAGGAAGCAGAGAACTATGAGTAGTTCCCAAGCTTAGGTGAAGAACAGCTCCTTTATATAGAATACTCTACAACGCCACCGACACTCTGAATCTGCACACCTCAAATGTCTGTCTCTCTAGCAGAGTTTTGAAGCATAGGATTAGCACAGTGCCATCCACGCCGAGCTAGACAGTGTCAGGGGTTCTTTTATTCATTCTAGGTTGGCGTGGATAGTATTGTACCAATCCAAAGCTGTAATACTGTGCCTGGAGTGGTAAAAGGGGTTTGTTTTTTTTCAGCTTGACGCGGATGGCACTTGCTAATCCTATGTTTAATGACTTTGCTGCAAACATATATATATATATATATATATATGTATATATATATATATATATATATAAATATATATATATATTTATATGTAGCTATATACAAATATGCACATATATTTTTTTCATGGAGATACCTTTGGCTGCGCTCCAGAGGAGTATTTATCTCTCACTTCATGCTACTAGCTGCATGCTTTATCAATTCACCTCCTTGGGTGTTTTCATTGCAATGCATGAGAGAATGTTTTATATCTTTAAAAAGTAAAATCGATCTTCATATTGAGCCTGTATGTCATACATACATTTTAACTTTTTTTACTGTATCAGCCTTTTTTTAAAACATTTTTTGCAGCTACCGCTGTTGTTTAAACATTTGAATCACTCCATGTTCATAATGGGAGTGTCTCTCTGTGCTACTGTGTGATTTCCCCTTATCTCTGGGAGCTCTTCCCTGTGTTTAATGCCCTTGCGCATCATACCTGTAGGGTGGCCAAGCATGTGTCCTACCTCCTGTCATTCTGGTTGTGGTTGGGTGAGTCATGACTTGGGTTACAAGGAGGTAGACTGAGGCACAAGCGTGGACTTTGTGCCAGTTTTCTGATGTGCTGCTCTTGCTTTTCCTGAAGCAGTTGCAAGGGAACATTTTGACACACCCCTTTTTAATCTCCTGAAGCTTTACTAGGATTAACAGCATGTCCTGGAGGATGGAGTCTCTGTGGTACGTACTTAAATTTGTTGTTCTATTTCCGGAACTAGAGATGAATCAACGAGCTGTGTGCATTCCGATGTCTGCCTAAAATATACTACGTGGTGGCAGTGGTGGAAATGAATCACCCTCTCTAGCTTTGGAAGTAGTGATGGTCCCATAGTCTATTGACACACACGTCCTCTGCAAGGCACAGTGGATTGCTCGCTTGCATTTTCTTCTTATGTTTTAGGTTACTATGTGTTGGCTGACATGAGTATTGGAAGGGAGAAATGTAGGGCATGACGAACAGGCAAGTTGTGGACACTATGATCTAATGAATGCAACACATGTTGTATCTAGTCATTTATATTGTATCATATGTTTGAAATATGCAGCGTCATGTGGCCCATATGGGCATTGTTGTCTTCCCTATGTTAGCATGAGCACACTGCTGACTGTCCGCTGCTTTGCGCACATTACTACACGAGTTTATTTCGCTTGTGCCACACTGAAACTTTCACATAGAACCTGCTGATGTTTTTTACACTTTGCTCGTTCCCGGGATTTAGTCTGAACATTGTGAACAAGGTCGAACGACAATGCTCCTTGTCATTCTGTTCTGGTCAGGCCCTAGCACCAAGACAAAACATGCAGATGCAGCTGTTATTTGGGAACACGTACTTGGTTCATATGAGGGTGCACAGATATGTAAGAGACACTTGGAGAGGGACCTTTCCAGGGAGACGAGCACGACAACACCTGTGATGTAGATCTACCATCTATAGACTGAGGTACGGGGTCTGCTGATAACTCCCAGAGATCTTCTAATATATAATCATCTTGCTTCTATACAAGGGGAGGGAGGTTAGGCTACGCTGTCAGTCATAATGACAGCTCCTTTTATGATTTACGGACTACTTGCTATGCTGACCATATTTGTGTTAGGCATTTTTCTACTGATTGTTGAACGTATACTGCATACTAGAGCACCTTAGTTAAAATAAATATTTTAAACTTGTTTGTGTCTCTGCCAGATCTTATTGTGGATGAGTACAAGAGCGTGAGCGAAAGGGTGTTACTTGCAACCACGATTCCTGAGAGAGTCGGGAGTGTTGTGTTCTGGGGTGTCTAATCACTTGTTCCTCTGTGAGTGAGTAGGAGGGCAAGTGAGACACTATAGCTAGTCGTTCCCGGGCTCATGGGTACTAAGGTGGTAGGATAACCCAATACCTGCATACTAAGGTCCCATAATCCCAAGCATAGTTCTGTGATTGCGCAGAATCCCTGCAACAGCAGCAAATGGAGTAAATCAGAAATTTTTCTCAGAATAAAGGGGAACCAGGACGGCCATGGAAAAAATAAAGGATGGTTTTCCCATAAGTTTATTGACAGTTAGATATGTAAAATGATATCAGAAAAGAAAACAAAAACAACATTATTACATTGCTTGGGTTGAAATACTAGACGTTTTTCAGCGTTTATATGCCGGTAGTCAGGAATGTGACGATTTAGATGCATTTGAAGACCTTGGCTGCACATTTATTTTTAGATTAAGAAGGTTTTTAAAACGATTTGTGAACCTGATCCACTCTACTTCGCGTGCTCCTAGTAATAGGTACTCTGATTCATAATTTTTAAGTGATTTTCACATTTTGACCTCATTGACGTTTACATTTGAAATAATTATTGTGCCATAACGTTGTTGTATATTTTGTTTTAACCATACTAGTGTTTCCACAATTTTAAAAGTGTAACTTGATTCTTTTTTTGACCACGACAAGTTGGTAGTACAAAGGATTGTTTTCCAGATCCCTTACGCATCGCAAAAATAGAAGTAACCTAGTGGGTCCTGTATATTCCGAATTATTATTCTGCCATGCTTTCCAGGCCTTCTATATACAGATAAATATTCATATGTTTGCTAATGATTGGTGTTTCACACATAACCGTTTTCAAGCACGATCGCCTTAAAAAAATTTAACATTTGTTTCGTAGTTCATAAGTGCATTTTTCTCCAGTAGCTTTAAGCTACTGATCTTCATTTCGATAATCAGGACATGCATATTGCAGGCAGTGTGAGAGTACTCTGCCAACATTAAGCAATTAAAGCTTGCATAGCATCCTGTTGGCTATGTTTAGTTTCCAATATGTGTGTTTGTGTGGTTATGTGTGTGTTTTTTTAAGTGTGTATCCTCTACAGTGGAGGTTATTCTGTTTTAAGGTATTTGTCAATTTAAGGCCTGGACTGACCTATTGTTAATAATTCTTTAAAGTATGCATATAGTGGCTTTTGCTCCACTCAGAGGAGTATTACTTTCTCATCTCAATTTATTGACTGTTTGATGTAAAATTCAGCTGTCTATGGAGAGCTTGCACTGTAATGCTCCAAAGTACACTGAATCATCACACATTATATTATTTATCTCATACATGAATTGCATACATTACAATTCTATTTTATTTCATTTTTTCATTGCAGTGGGCTTTTACAAAAAAATGTTTTAGCCAAGAATCATGCGGATGTCGTACATACATGTACAACTTCATTATCAGAAGTTTTTTGACTCAATAGCCCAGTGCATTATGGTATTTGTAGTGCATCAAATATTTTGAGTGCAATTCCTGAGACATATTTTCCCCAGATGAACATAGAGCAGCTTGGGCCGTATTACACAAAGTGCCCCGGGGGAGCAACTGGCGTTTGCGTCCACTTTGCGTGGCCCTTGGCACTTCTTTGGTACTACAGAAGGGGCCGCAGACACTTGTGCGGCCCATTCTGTAACACAGATAGTGCTGATGCACATATAGCGCTGATGCACATATAGCGCCAGCGATATTGAGAGAGGGCGTTTCCTCATTTACATGGGAACATGGCCTTAGGAGGCGCACTGAAATTGCACCACAAAAGGGTGGTGAGCTGTCAGGGAAGCCCTCTTTAGGGATGAAAGGATGTCCCATGGACCCCAATACATCCCCCTGCAGGCGGGTGAAGTCACTCAATGCACAGTTGTATGACGTTATATTGCATTGCGTTGTAACCAATGCCTTTACAACGCATGCGTTACAACACGAATGCCATTATAATGCAAACCGGTACCACGCATATTGTTTTAATGAATATGCCTTTACCACGCATGCCTTTACAGCAATATTCGCTGTAAAAGCATGTTTGGTACAAGCATATGCGTGGTAAAGGTTTCCTTGACCCCTATCTTAAACCCTGATCCCGATCCCTGGCACACCCCAACCCCGACCCCCAACTCTTCTAAAATAAAATAGCCTTTCCCTGCCCTAAACCCTACCCCAACGCAACTCCCCCTGGCCCCCAGCCCTTCCCCTAAACCCTAAAACCCTACCCCTGCGCAACCCCCCGCGCCCAGCCCTTCCCCTACCCTAAAATACTACCCCTGTGCGCCCTCAGCCCCCAAACCTTTCCCTACCCAAAACCCAAAAAACACTACTCCTGTGCGCCCCCCCACCCCCAAAACTTTCCCTACCCTAAACCCTAAAACACTACCCCTGCGCACCCCACCCCTAGCCCCCAGGCCTTTCCCTAACCTAAACCCCTACCCTTGCATGACCTCCCCTGCCCCCAGCCCCTAAAATAGTAGCCCCCCAGCCCCAAGCCCAATCCCTCTTACCTCTCTCCTCGTGGTTCATGTGGTGCAGTCTGAGGGGGGGTGGTGCACGTTGTTGTGAGGAAGCGGAAGAGTTTCTCTGTTTCCTCTAACGTCATTGATCGCCTAACAACACTGCTGTTTCCACGATTATGCCTATATTTTTACTATGCATATACTTTTACCATACATACCTTTACAACGAAATTCTTTGTAAAGGCATGATGGTTAAAGCATATACGTAGTAAAAAAATGCGTAGTAAATCTACGTGTTCTAACAACGCATGCGCTGTAACGCTTGCGTTGTAATGGCATGCGTGGAAACAGCTGCGTTGTAATGGCTGTTTCCCTCACTGCACCCGCCTGCAAGGGGATCGCTAATCCCCTTTGTAAATACAGATGGGTTGCAGCCTTCACAAAGAAACACAGAGAAGCTTTTAAACAGCCACCCTGTATTTCTCTTGAATGCCCTGCCCTGGGGGCAGTCTGAGTTTGCCGCTGCCATAAGGACAGTGCATACTTCATAATAGAACACACTTTCCCTGGATTGCACCCGCCACACCTGCTTACAGGTTCTCTGTATTTAAGTAATACTGGCCCCGGTCTGAAAGCAGTTAAATATCCCAAATTTACACAGAATAGTGTGAGTACCTGTTCAATAACAGCATTCTTCGAAGGGACCTTCTTCATCTAGTGATCTGCCACCTTTTTTCTCCTAGGAAACCACAATGGAAAATTAAAAGAAAATGACAAGTGCAATTCATGGTTTAAATAACTTTCTCTCTGTAACTAATCTTGCTTTGGATTATGGAACATGTAGTTATGAGCCATAGAGTTCAATTTTCACAACTTCATTATATCCAATCTTTTGGCTCCATAGCCTTCGCCAGTGTCTCTATAATACAGCAACATACATTGAGTGCAATGTCTGATACATATATCTCTCTATTTTGGAACTTTTTAGATGATTGTAGGATAGATGGTTTGAAAGCAACATCTCTTGTCTTGCACTGACTGCCTTCTTATGATATCTTACAAATGGGAACAACTTGAGCCAATCCCAATGGTTCCTTCACACAGTGGTTGCTACTTTGATAACTGTGTACTGTATTGTTGTCCTGTGACTTTTATGTACAGTATTGCATGGTGTTATGAAAATAAAGTCATTTTTCTTTTAAATGAAAGCACAGGCTGAACAGTGATTTATTGATTGTTATTATATGCTTTATTGAGGTCTGAGTTTCTAAGGGGTGTACTTGGTGCTCAGCTTTAGGCTCAACTGTAAGGTAAACGCCAGGAGACCAGTGGTGAAAGGTTTTCATTGTTCCAGTCTGATCCCAGGAATATCTGGGACTCCTAGAAAGTTTGCCACAATCTTTAAGAAGGTTAGTTGTCAAAGGATGTACTGGTCTTGGGTATTTGGAAAGGAGGGATAGCGGTAATGAACTTTATATCATACATGAAAACATGTTTTAATGTCCTCAATTGGCAGCAAAGGTTCGAGTTGTACTGAGCATTTTGCATCAAACGTTGCTAGCCGACATATGAAGAGGATGGATGCAAGATACATGTACATACAATTAAACTAAATATAAATCACTTACATTGTCAATGATCGTCTATAGAAAATGGGGAAGAAACTGGCTCTCAGGGAACTATAGCTTTGCAGACACTCCTGCATCAAAAGACTTCCTTAAGTGATTCCTGGAGAGCTTGTGATGCCCCATCCTAACACCTAAATGAAGGAATTAAGCTTTAAATGTAGGCTTATATCATAAAATCTAACCAAAGTGTAGACACCTCTAGTCAAATTTCATTCCAATTAAATCCGAAGTGTCTAATAACTTTGTGTTACAGGTTTGCACAAATTACCTTCTCAAACAGCGAATGGAAGGGAAACGGAAATCTGTGGAGAAAACATGCATATGAATTAAGAAGAACGCAGGAATGTGGCGTCAAAATGGTACCTGTATGATGTATGGTGAAAGGCGAAGAAAAAATATGTTTTGCTTACCTGAAAATGCCTCAACTGTATTACTGTTTTTGATTGGTGCGATTCTTATCTTCGTCGGCGTCTGTTTACGTGCTTTCTGCCACTTACTATAGGTCTCCTTACTGTAATGGTGCACAGTTTAAACAATGGTAACACTGAGCACAGCTGTCAAACAGCTTCAACCAGTACTGGATTCCCAGTCAACCGAGCCTTGCATGCTGGAATATTTCTGCCATACTTACAAAATTAAAATTAAAACTACAAGTCCCAGAATCAAACGTGTTGTGTTTGTTGGGTAAAGGCCATGACTGGTTCAAGACGTCCCACACGACACAGGACGACTTGGCAAGGCTGAGTACATGCCCTTTCTCATCCTGGCGCTCTAAGTGAGTAAGATCCCTGCAACCTGTAGGCAGTCGGAAGTGTAGAGTGTGCCACTATATACAATGCTCTTTGTGATGCCGAGCGTGGGAAACTTCGTCTGCAGTCCATGACTGAGGCCCCGAACCACTTTAATTCATGTTCAAGATGTAGAAGACATTTCAATGATGCTGAAAATGCCATGTTTATTTTTCGCTTGTTGCACACGTCTTCCAATAGATGGAAAATCCCATGCTGGCTGCACGATGATGACTGCTGCCTTTTGAGTACATTAACCGAAGTTCTCTCTGGTGCTTGTTTAAGCTCTCGGCTCTGGTCATTTATCAGACTTAATGTACTACAGAAGACTGCAAGTCACAGTGGAGCATTTCGAGGGCAGGGTATTTGTTCCGGGTTCAGGAACCTTGACTTTCAGTTGTATTCAACCGGAGTCCCCCACTGCGTTCTCTGCTCATTGAATACAATGAAAACTCAAAGGGCAAATGTTAGCTTTCCACTTCATCTTGGAACTCATGTTTATCCTACTGAGAAGAATAAGCTCTCAATAACCTGTAAAATGCCTACAAATATTTTACTATTCCCTTAATTTCTTTAATGGTATGCCACTTTATAAGCAATTTAGGTCATTTTTTATTTTTTAAGTTTTTATTTGCTGCTGGAACTCTTCATGCCACCACTTAAACATTTATCATTATAGACAATCTCCCTCATCAATCAGCCATGATTAATATTGTACCCATATAATAAACAACAAAAGAGTGTACCTTTTTAAAGAGAGAAGAGCAAATGTGCAGAATCCCACTAGGTTCTATGGAAAGCCCTCACTCACCAACCTGGTTGGTTACATGCTTCATCATTGGGCCCCACCGGGAGAGGCCGAATGCCACCCCGGTGTAATATTGTACCCACCCCAGGTGGCTAGAATATGCCCCACCTTTTAGAAGAACACTCATTTCAGTCCAAAGTTTTGAAGCCATGACCCCAGACTTTTCTAAATTTCTTTGGACAGCCTCTTGCACCATGCGTAACTTTCTCTTCGTTGAGACTCCAGTCCAGTCTATTCCAATGTCGGTGGGCCCGCTACCGACAGGCCGTCGGTGGCGGGCCCACCGCCTGGGGTGACTCCTCCGCAATGGCAGAGGAGTGTCGCCCCACTGGCTCAGAGTCAGCAGCAAGAAAATAAAACAATAGTTCATTATCGTTTTATTTTTAAGCAGATGGCTCAGCCAGTGTGTGCAGGGAGGGGTGGGGCCAGGGCATGGGAGGGGGAGGAGGAGTGCTATGTGCACTCTCTAAGTGTGGATGTGTGTTTGGCCAGCTGTCTCAGGCCGACCAAAATACACATGCGCACTTAGGTTTCTCTAACCCGGCTGTATTGCACAGCCGGGTTAGAGAAACCCCACAGACTCCCTGACCTGAGCGCAGCGTCTTTTCAGCCCACTCAGGCCAATCCCCATGCTGCTCTGTGGTGCAGGGATTAGACAGGGAGTTTGCACCGAGGAGCGATGTGGGAGGCGGCCGGCAGCAGGTAAGTTGAACTTTTTTTTAAACATTTTATTATTATTAAAGTCACTCGTCCCCCCTCCCGTGGTTCCCCCCATGCCCCTCCCCACCACTTTTTGTAGGTGGGGGCCACCACTGCCCACCAACATCTACAGAAGCAGCCTGACCACCGAATTCTGATCCAGCGGTTGGAGGCATTGGGCGGAGGGACCGACTGCTGCTTTTCCGATGAGCTCAAGGAGCCCGCCGGTGTAGCGGTGGAATTGTAATCCCTATAATAGGGGCAGTGCCTGCTCAGGCACCGCCGTAGGGATTACAATGCCCGTTTCCCTCTGCCTTTTCATGGCGATCAAACCGCCATGAAATGGCAGACGGAAAGGGACTTTGGGGGCCCCTAGCAGTGCCCCCGCCCCCCCTGGCCTCCGCTATAGGGCCTGGGGGTGCACATGTGATGCCTGGCACACGGTGCATGGTTTTTTCAAAACCTTCATCTTTCAATTGCAGAATGTGCTACGGCCCTTTTCCAGGCCGCAGCACAAGCTGCAATTGAAAAAGGCTTATTTCCTACCGTCGTGCTGGCGGTCGCATTGGAATACAGGGGTGGAACTGCCGACTACTACTCGGGCGGTTCCACTCCCACTATGATGTTGGTCGGACGCTCGTCCAGCCAGCATCGGAATGAATCCCTATATTTCTACATGATACATCAAATTTCAGCACTATGGGCTTCCCAAAGCCTTATTATATCCTTCTTGGCAGCTATCACTTCCAAATTCCAAAGTGCTTTGAGATATTATGATGGTGGATCATCATCTTTTTCACAGAGACAGTTGTTCCTGTAACCCCTGTCTAAGTCTCAAAGACTACCAAAGGGGATGATGGGCGGAGCGTTAGAGCAAATCAAACACTCACCCCCAGTCAACTGATCTGGGTTTAATCCATCATCATCTCAAAGACTGACTTCAATCTTTGGGCATTTCCACATCAAATGGAACAAGGTAACCCTCATATTACGTTCCATCAGACAAACGTCACCCTGACTCCTTCCCATTTTGTACAGTGAAGAGTGTGTATATTAGACCCTATGGAATATCTTGCACTGTACTGGGTGGAAGCTCACCATATTGCAACCTCTCTAGGGTTCATAAGTGACTCCTCCCAGCCAGTGGCCAGAGCAGCCTCCCATTTAGACCAAAGTCTGTTCCATTCATGCAGAGCACTGTTGAGTAAAGTTCGGTATTTCTGTGAGCTGGCATTAGTGTTCATCTTTGCTCCTAATATCCTATATTTTCGAGTGCTCCATCAGTTATGTCCAAGGGCATACACTGGCGTAGGACATGCCTGAAGTACAAGATTTTAAACCCCTCATTTGCGGACAGCTCAGAAGCAGTTTGTAGGTGCTCAAACATCACCTGCTACCTCTGAGATCACTATCATATCCCATGCCCTAAAACCCCCTAATTTCCCTATATCTGGTAATTAGAAACTGCACCAAAGAGGTGCATTCTTTGTGATTTCCCTTTCTAGTTTGAGAAATTTTGTGCAGTGCCTCCACACTCTGACCACTGTTGGTGTTGGGTGATGTTCACATCCCCCACCCTTGTATACTGAACCCGAGAGCATACCTTTCAGTGCTAGGGGTGGGTTCTTGAAGTGACGCAAACATCCAGTCATTCTCAATCAGGAGGTGGGATGCCCAATGTTCCTTCATAAATCTGGAAATTCTATCCCTTCATCGTACACTACCCTCTGCAGCATGTTTAGGGCTACAAGTGTAGTCCCCTTTCCCACAGGAGTGAATGCAAACACCCATCCAGATTTTTAAAGAAGTCTTCCTTGTTCTCACATTGGGTGTTCTGTAGAGCACACAGTAGTCTTGGTATGGCTGGTATTATACAGAGTGTTGTCAGTCAAAGAGAGGGGACTTTCCCCAAATGGCTACATCATTTTTGTCTGTTTTTGTCTTTCATGCCAATATACACACTCCCCTCAACACAGTTTTAATATCCTGGATCTGAAGCCATGGGATCTAAGTACACCTATTACCTTTCGTTACCAAAGGAAATAACAAAACATTCGCCCAGGCCTAAAAGGTTTGCCACTGAAAGTATTACTGGGTAGTAGGAGCCAGGTAGCAGGTAATAGTACAGGGACAAGCAGACATGGAGGGAATGTAGGGGCTGATTTATGAAATTTCCATTCACTAAAAGTGGTCACAAATAGCGCACCAACTTTTTGAGAATGGAAGGCAATTTTGTGAACTGACCTATGTACTAATAGGTCAGTTCACAACATTGTAAATCATAGTGGGCCGCAATCCACCCTACTTCATCAATATTTGTGAAGTTAGTTGTAAATTGCGACTCACTAAGATTGGATACCATCCCAGTGATGATGGCCTGCTTGGGTCAGCAGACCACTATGTCTGTAGTCTCATTTCAAATAATGTCAGCTTTTTTAAAAATGCAGCCCATTTTACTTTACTTAAAGGAAATGGGGCTGCATTTCAACATAAAAGGACTTTTTGTTTGTTTGGGGGATGACAGTGTTCTCTTGGACCACTGCCTACTCTCCCACAAACTTACAAAGGTGAAGGAAGCAGTCCCCTTCCTGAAGCGATCCCCTTCCTATTTGTTAATGGGTTAACACCTCTTTGGAAGTGTTGGTATAATTACACTGTTTTGCAGCCAGTTTACATTCATAAAACATTGATACATACCTTAACAAATCTCTATAAGGAAGAGGTGCCCTAAACATGCCCATTTCAAATAGTGATACTTGATGTTAGGAATGGGGGTTCTGGTTGGCTAGGGTATGCACCTAAACCAGGCAGAACCCACCAATCTAGTCAGGGCAAGTTAGTTACTCACCAAGATAACATGTGCTCACCCTCTGGTGGCTTGGTGCAGAGCAGGCAGGCTTATCTACTGAGGCAATGTGTAAAGTGTTTGTGCAGTACGCTCACACAGCAACACAATGAATAAACCACAAAAGAGACTCCACGCAGAATGATATGAAAATAGATTATATTGTACATTAAACAAGACCAAAACGACAGGAAATATAATACTTTGGACATTATGCAATGATTCAGATAGTACTCATTATCCTGATCAAGACAAGACCAAAATGACTAACATCATTCCATTAGTGCCCGTAATACAAGTTAGGTCAGAGAAAAGCGCATGAATCACAATATGCAACCCAGAAAACGCAGGGCACAGCACAACTGTGCTTCTATTATACTTTATATGGAAATTTGTTGTGGACACTGAAACAATTACATTTATGAGCAAAATGTAGGGCACAGGAGTACCTGCGGGCCTACTAAACATGATACCGTAATCTGAGATGGATATGTAAAGGTAACCCTTGTTATCCTAAATACAACACAGTTAAAATGATAAAACTCAGTTATATATTTGTCATGTTAGCACAATAAATCCCTGTAAAACACACAGGAACTAAAACTGCCCTTGCATCTCTTAAATGCTTTACGGTCACCTGAAACACCAGATTGCAATTGATCCCTTTATAGACTTTATGGTAACACAAGCCCGTTGTCCAAGAGGGAGTACTCACTGAATAGTCCCAGTTCACTATACTTCCATCGCCCTCCAGACCAAACAGGTAAGGGGAGCCAAAAATTGGATTGTAGGTGGGCAATGAAGGAACAAAGATTCCACGGGTCGTTTGGGATCGGGGCAGATGCCACCTATAAACACAAAGGTCGGGGAGCAGAGCCTCGTAGGTCCCGCTTCCAAATTACAGCACCTGGGTCCTGGCCAGCGGCTCGCGGGTCCATGCTGAGTTGTCCTTCGTGCAGTCTGTTGGGACAGACTCGGCACTCAGAGGCGATCGTAAAGGCAGCGTTGTGTTAAGTAATCACAAACACAACACATGGGTGCGAGATTCTTTCTGCCGGCCGGGCCCTGCCCACAGTAGAAGGGTGCACAGTGGCTGTTACCTGAAGCTTCCTCATTGCTAGGGCAACCCTGCGGGGTCACGCTGACAAGGCCTTCCCTCGGTGCAGTGGTGATTCCCTGCCCTCGGGCAGTATGACAGGGGAGAGTGCAAAGTGCTCAGGCCTCCCCAGTGTTCATGGAAAGCCAGACGTGCTTTGACACACGCTGTTTGTTGAAATCAAGCACTCACCATGCGCTGGGTTGCAGCACATTTCCAAAAGTGCCTGTACTTCAGATTGGCCCAGGATGAAGCACTCCACACGTGCTGTCTGGGAATGAAGCGCTCACCACACTCTGGTGTAGACAACATGCAAAACAAGGAGCTGTAGTTATGGTTCCTTGATTAGCACGCTGCTGCCAGGCTGACAAGAGACAGAGTTCCACAGCAGAAGTGTTGAATGCAATCTTTTATGGCCCTGAGATTGCAAGAGCAGAGGGCAAGCCAACAGCCCTTGGAGAACACTTGGGGGCACAAAATGAGCAGCAGGAAGCAGACCAGCACATCTAGTCAGATTTGCAAAGTGGCAGTCCCTCCTGCAGTCCATTAGGCAGCAGGCCAGCACAACAAAGCAGAGAGTCCAAATGGCAGTTCCTCCTGGCAGCACAGCAGTCCTCTTGGCACTGTGCATATTATAGAGCCAGGAGCGTCTGGTTACAAGTCCCACGCAGTGTCTAAATAAATGGGGTCAGAGCCCCAGTACTTGTACTATAAAATGTCTTTGATGAAAAGGTGACTTCAAAGGAACCTTTAGAAGTGCGCAACAATCTCTTTCAGCCCAGCCCTGGCTCCAGGTGATCAGTAGGGGGTTAATCAGCCCTTTGTGTGAAGGCAGGACACAACCTATACAAATGTAAATGTGAACTACCTCTCCCAGCCCAGGAAGACTATCAGTATGTAGATGTATCCACTGTCACACCCATCCCTTCCTGTGTTGTGGCTGTCTAGAAAGCTTGAACAACGTTTAGCTGTCACCCAGTCCAAACGTGCATTGGAGTCAGGCTGCAAAGCACAAAGAGTCATAAGCACAGAGAAACGCTGACTTTTTAAAAGTGGCATTTCTAAAATAGTAGTGTAAAATCCAACTACACAAGTAAGTAGGATTTATTACCACTATTCTAAACCTATTAAGCATGGCAACACCACTCCTTTCTGATAAGGAATTACCACTTAAAAGTATATTAAGGAATTCTCAATGCCAAAGGGCTACTTAGAGCCTACCATATGGGTTACCTATGTGTAATAAAAGGGGAGTTTAAGGCTTGGCACGTAGTTTTAAATGCCAAGTCAAAGTGGCAGAAAGCTGCACACACAGCCCCTGTGGTGGCAGGCCTGAGACAGGTTTGAAAGGCTACTTCTGTGGGTAGCACAAGCAGTGCTGCAGGCCCACTAGAAGCATTTAATTTACAGGCCCTGGTGCACCACTGTACAAGGGACTTATAAGTAAATCAAATGTGCCAAACAGGTGTAAACCAATCTTATCATCTTTAGAGGAGAGAGCACATGCACTTTAGCACTGATTAGCAGTGGTGAAGTGCCCAGGGTCCGAAAGCCAACAAAAAGAAAGTCATAAAAATAGGCGGAGGAATGCAAAAAGTTTGGGGAGAACCCAGTAGATAGGGTTCAGGTCCAACCCTTGTTATATGCTAATGTGTTGACAAATTGGAATATGGGTTTGGTGCCTTACAAAGCACATTTTAAGGTTGCACACCCTGAGATTTTACCAATTGCAGGCTTTGCGACCACAAAGTTGCTTTGTACCTGATCTCCATTCCAGCCTCTAGGTGCATAAGAGAGCTTTGACTAAAATCTTTATGCAGGAACGTGCTATAAAGATCTAGACAATTCAATATTCTTCTCAAAGACCATCAGACAAGCTGAAGGTAGGGTTTTACAACAATGATGACATGCTCAGGTGATTGAGAGTGAAATAACTTTCATTAGGGACTGAAAGTTAATTTCTGTAGTTACTGCAGGTTTATTTATGTATAAAATTTATTTACTTCTTTATTTAACTATTTTGTGAGTGCTGGCCTGGGACAAACACTTCATAGTGCTGATGACTTTTTAAGGCATTTCTTGAGATAGGAAATTGCATGTGGGTATCAGAAGCGGGCTTTGAAAGGGACAGTACAGCACTGAACAGGCCACGTCCCTTTTTAAAATGAAAGTTGGTTAGTTCCATGCTTTTATGGTGGGAATCCCTCTTTGACTTCGGTTTTCTCTTATAACAGGCAGATCTGATTCATTTCTTAGGTCTGGAAAGACCTCCAGGACTTTGCACCCATGCCACTGATCAACCTGCTTGCATATATCTTGCAGTTTACTGAGGCAGGCACAATCAGGTTTACCCTGCTAGACCACAGCAGGCTCCAACTGGGTATATAGGTTGGAAATAATAATCCCGGCCCCCTGATATACCTCCGTAATAAAATTGTTGTCCAGAGATTTTCATTTTTGATTTGTGTCTTTGGATCATTAGAGAAGTAATTTAGCTTGGGTAGACATTGCCGATCCGGGCCAAATTTTGGTGGATGACATTTTTAAAAATGGTGAATGTGTTGCAGTGATGATGTAATAATTTAGGAACCATGAGAACTACATACTTCATTTTGCTGTCAAAACATAGGTTTCGGGGGTCAAGCAGTCTTATAGAGACCGAAAATAACTCCTCAGAGCAACCCTTCCGCCATTTTTCAAAATGGTGGTTATAATAGAGGAAGAAGAGACATATATAGAAATGAAACAAATAATAATTATTTTTATCCTTTTATCTATACATCAAACAATGTTTATGATCTGAATATGAAAAAAAAGAATGTTTATCACTCCTGTTTTAGACACATTTTCATAGTTCACTTTATTTATTTGTTTCGACAATTGCAAAATGTTAAACACATTTGAGAAGAGCATATCGACAGAGACATCTTTTTGTAGCACAGGTTTTGCAAGTACATGTATGTGTAGGTTCTGTGAGTATGGGCTTTAGAAATTTCGTAGGTTTTAGCACCCCATCAATATCTTCCCAACCAAATTCACATGGATCTTTCTCCACATATGCATGATCCAAAACATTTACACATCTTCTGATCAAGTAGAATGCTCTTTTAATGTGTTCATGCACAGAATATAACGCCAGTGGATGGTCACTTACAGGTGTAGCAGGTCAAAAATACCTCTGCTCAGATTAAACCTGGGTATAGTTTGGCCCAGGCCAGTGTATACCCGGGGGGATAAAGTGTCCTAGGCTAAACTATACCCAGGGTTTAAAATAGACTGGGCCAGACCATACACCACCAGGCCACAATATGCCCCATCTGAAAGATGACGCTTAAACCCGGGTATAGTTTGGCCCAGGCCAGAGTATACCCGGGGGATAAAGGGTCCTAGGCTAAATTATACCCGGGGTTTAAAACAGACTGGGCCAGACCATACCCCACCAGGCCATAATATGCCCCATCTGAAAGATGACGCAGAGAACCAAACCTTTTAACTATAATTAAACCTTTTAATTATAATTAATTCTTCTATTGCAATTATCAATACAGAGAACAGCCTACAACGAACTTCCACCGATATCCGACAAAAAACTTCCGCCGATATCTAAAAAGCGTATAAATGGAAGTAAGATGTTCAATTTTATCAATTGAAGCAGTTGACGGTCTGTCGGTCGGTGAGTCGCTGCGCCTCAGCCTTCGCGTTACTTATATGCCTGTAATAGCTTGTCTCTGAGCTGCCTGTCGTACCGTTGTAATATACCGGCAATTTTGTTACGATTTTCTAAGAGGTGTGTCCTTGATAGCGCTGCTAGTAGCACATTGCGCGCGGTTGTAACTATTAGGCGTGGTACGGACGTCGGAGCCGCACACATTGCACACGTTGTGCCTCTACCCTAACTAGAACAGGTTAGGCGTACGTAACACAAGTGAAGCAAGTGAAGTTGCAGTGAAGTCGAATACGCCTGCAATTCCATTGAAGTGTTGTCAGAAGTCACGGAATCGTACGTTCACAGTTTGATAAAAGGTAAGTTAAGAGTTTAAGGAAGTTTCCTCTTCCTTTAACAGAGGTTAATTGAGCTAAAAGTCCATGAACACCACATGTATGCAGTTTAACAATGTATGCATTACGTAAGAGAAGATCTTAAGAGGTCGTCTCATTACACCCACTTGTATATTAAATTAATTATTTTTCAAATTATTTCAAATTTAGTTCTCAACCATGGAAGACCAACTGTATGACCAGCTTGTGAGATTCTACACTGCAACACAACAAAATTACCCCCAGTGCATTTACCATCTACCTCCAGAGAAACGTGTGAATGCCAAGTCTCAGTTTAGACAAACAGCTAAGCCATATCGAGATGAAGGAGGGATTCTTTACCATAGGGAGAAGGAAGTTCTCACAAAAAGCCGACTTCCAACTATCTTGAAAGCCTGTCATGATAACCCACTTTCTGGTGGTCATTTTGGCCGATATAAGACGTTGGCCAAAATCTATGACCGTTATTACTGGAAAGGAATGAAGAACAACGTTCACCGACATGTCAAAGACTGTGAAAAATGTTTTGTCATAAATCCCAAAATCAGCAAAGAGGCTCCACCACTCAACAGTATACCAGTGCCTGGTGAAGTATGGAGCCTAGTCGGGATTGATATGATCGGTGCCCTTCAGGAAACATCAAACGGCAACAAATATATAGTTGCTGCCACTGATCACTTCTCCAAGTGTACTGAAGCAACAGCTGTTCTAGACAAAAGTGCCAAGTCAGTAGCAATTTTTTTGTACTCCGTTATTTTCCGCCTTGGCTGTATGGACACTCTGATTAGCGACCAGGGACAAGAGTTTGTGAACTCGATAATCGACAACCTGATGGAGCGTTTTCAAACAGATCACCGCATTTCATCTGCCTACCACCCACATACAAATAGCCAACTGGAACGTGACAATTGAACACTCAAAGAATCTCTTAGTAAGCTTGTCAATGACCAAGGGTACAACTGGGAACAGTTAATCCCCAGTGTTCTGTTTGCGTATCACACATCTGTGCATGCCCCAAACCAAATGCACTCCATTTGAGGTCATGTATGGACGCAAGGCCAAGCTTCCCATAGACCTCAAAACCTCAGAAGATGATACTGTGGGCCCCATGCTCCTTTCAGATAATGCCAACCGTGATGTTCTGGTTAAATTGACAACCATCCATGACGAGCTCCGTTCAGCCGTCAATACCAATATCCACTCTGCCCAGGAACACCAGAAGCGTGCCTTTGATCGCCGACACAACAGCAGCAAAGACATCGCTGCTGGTTCCACCGTTTATATAAAGAATCAGCACCGTATTCATCGCATGGGTTTAAAGATGGAACCACGCAGGATTGGATCCTACACAGTTGTGGAATCCTTGACCAATGGGCGAGTTAAACTTGAGAACAATAAGTCTGACAAGATACTGAGCAACACCTATCACGCCAGCAACCTTAAGATTTACCAGTATGCAGAGGCTTCTCCACCACCCCAGTCCTCCGATCATTATCCCAGTGACTCTGCCGATGAATGCCCAAAGGAAAAGACACTCAAAACACCACTTGAAAAACCAGCCAGTTATGACAGATATATCTCAGTGAAGCACAAGCAGACCAAGACTTTCAACCCACTACCAAGTTCAGGAAGAAAGTATCTTAGCCCACTCTTGGCCTTACTTTTGTTAAGGCTGTATACTTTGGAAGAACAATGGACCTTGGACAACCACAGCGTATATATAAAACCAAAGGTGATGGAAACTGCTACTTCCGGGCCATCAGCTACATCTTGACAGGATCGGAAAACAACCACTCCCTTCTCAGAGCTAAAGTCATCCACCACATGAAGACTGCCTTGACAAAAGAACTACAGGACTACTTGAACCAAGATTTGAATGAATATGTAAACACCTCTGGCATCTCTCGTATAGAGTCTGGGCAATGGATGCCGAGATCATGGCCACAGCGAATCTATTGAGTTGTGACATCGTCATCCACACAAAGGTTGGTGACTCCATGGATTGGTTGACTTATCCCGCAAGCTTCAATCTGCATTCAACCTCAGAACATGCACTTTATCTTGAAAACAAGCATAATCATTTTGATGTTGTTATCAGTGTTGAACTTTGAACATTTATACTAGAGCGAGCATTATAGAGTGTTAGATATGTGCTTTTATTTTAATGTGTTAACACTACTGAGAAGTATGGTACTAATCTTTGATCTTTATGGAAGTTTATTATTTTTTCTGATTAAAATTTTTCTGGTTGAAGCAATCAAATTCTATGTGTTTACAGTTTTAAATAAAATGTTGAAAAATTTAGTAATTCATGTGTATATTGCTCAACACTATTGATATCATGGGGGTATAATTTGGCCTAGAGGGGTATGGTTTGGCCTAGGCCATAATATACCCGGGTATAATCTAACGTAGGCCATTTTAACCCTGGGTATACTCCGGCCTGGGGGTATACTACGGCCTGTTACAGCGGGACTGATCTCTTGAACTCACCGTACCGAAGATTGTCAAATGTGTGACAGTCAGAACTGATTTTCTACACACGCACAAGGTATTTTTCTACATCTTTAAAGTCACATTCTTCTTCTGTCTCAGCAAATCCTTTTAGAAACTTCACAGGTTCGGCAGTTAAAGCTCCAAACTTTGTTCTAATTTTGTTCATAGTGTCATCACCTGTAAGAATATGTGCCTCCCTTAATAAGAACACTGGGCATCTCGGGGTCAAGTTTCTTGTAAAGAATATGAAGCGGGATTAAGTGTCTTTTCTCGCCTGTTCCAGAACGTATCCATAAGTCTGACAATCCTTGACTTAGGAACATTGCAACAAATCTAAGTAGCATGATAATGACATCTGTGTCATTTGACAGTACAATGACTCAATTGGAACCATTTTGAACAGCCCACTAAACATGTGGCACAACACAAAGGTCAGCTTCATCCAATTTGTTGTTAAGTTCTTGAACAATATGGCCCGTACCTTTTGAATATATCTCTGCAGGCACCAACTCCTCATTGACAATCATTCCACTTGCAATAATTGGAAATTAAAACTGAAACTGAAGCATCAGCAATGTTTTGGTGAGTTAACATCTTCAAGTTCATCTTGAACGATGTTGATGACAAGAATTTATCAAGTTGCACAGGTATAGGTGTCGAAATTTTGATACAGGCAAGGTCAATTGTTCCACTTGTAGACATTCGTCTGATTCTTTCACATTCTTTGACAGATAGTTCAGTTCAAGATAACTGTCAAAGACAATGTGCAGCTCTTGCAAGGTGCACACTGACTTTGATATCTGTAGACCAGTCTGAACGACCTCTCCGAAGTTTTGCATGGATGAAATCTTGACCATTTGCAATTTTGACAAATAGTCCACAACAACAGCAGTTTTGACACCATTTCAAATTGAAATTCTTCCGGTGAACGGTTTTTTCAAGCTCTTGTACGAGTTTGTGCTTCACTTGTTTGGTTGCAGCATCTCCATCAAATAATGCGTTTGTTGGAAGAAGATCATGAGACAGAATGTCCTTAATAAATTCACCTCTTTCTTTTGCTACATCCATCTCTCTATGTGTTTGTGAAAGTTGTGTTTTTTGTAACCTGTCTAATAGTGGCTGGCTGGATGAAACTCTTACTATGGCAATCAAAGCATGTAAGTTAAGCTTTAGTGATTATGTCAAACAGCTTTTTCTCTTTCAATGCAAATCTCTCCTGCTTCAGTTCTGTGTATAGTTTCAACCCATGTTCCAGGACATTAAGTAGACATGTCTTTATATCGTTATCCACATATTGTTTGGTCACAGAGTTGTAAAGTTGCACAGGCTCAGTCATTTCAAAGGGGTTTCCTTGCTGCTGCATGAAATGAAGAAGGCTGTCAATATGTTTATTAAAACATTCCCCTCTCTTCCCCACAAACAGTTTCACAATGGTCCATTAATTTTGAATTTGCCATCTCTCTGCAAACATTGCAAATAGAATGGACTTCATGGTTATGTTATGTTAATTTGGATTTGTAGAGCGCTTAATACCGGAAGGTCTCTAAGCGCTATACGAAGAATGGCGTCAGACCCAAGCGAGTGAAGTCAGTTAAGCCCAAGCTTCTGTAAAGAGAATGGTTTTCAGTTTTTTCCTGAAAGGAAGAAGACTGCTTTCTGCGCGGAGCAGCTAGGCAGCTTATTCCAGAGGGTGGGTAGGAGGACGGAGAAGGATCGACCTCCCTTGGTGGCATAATTGAAGCGTGGGCAATTTAGTAGGTCCATCGTGGATGATCTTAGCGAGCGGCATGGGGCGTATTTCTCAAGGCGTTGCTTAATATAGGCGGGAGCTTGTCCATAAATAGCCTTGTGAACAATGCAGAGGCCCTTAAATTTGTAAACTAGTTACCATTGAGCAACATATTCACTTTTACATGTCTGACCAACAATTCCCTTGGAGCTTTTCTGTGATCTCTGGATCATCTGTTCCAGTTTCATATCTGGAGGCACAGCATTGAACCTTCCCTCCCTGTCTTTCACCACAAAATGTCTTTGGATGAATTTCCTGTAGAGGTATGGTTTTTCCACCTCTAGCCTCTTCACTCTTTCCAAATACCAGTAACCAATCAAATTCATGAAACACAGTAATCAGTGAGTCCACAGTCTTCACATGCAGCTCCCAATCACCTTCCCGATCAGCAAGAACCAAGTTTTTCACTTGAGCTATGATATGTAAAACATTTCCCCAGTACTTGCAAAGTTCTGATTTTTCTTCACTTTCTTTGACAAATTCTACGAACTTGGTTTGCAGGTTTTCTAACTTTGAACTGAGTGTATTGAACATTGCCTGACTTTTGCATTATGTCTTTTGATTGAAGTGCACCATGTGCCTTGCTTACTTCTGAGATAAGAAATGCAAAACCAAATTTGTAATTCTTGTTCCAGAAAGCATTCCAATGCAAAGTTTCTATAGCCTCAGGTGTGATGAGCATACCTTGTAACGAACAAACATAATGAGTCCCGCTCAATACTGACTGGACAGTTTTGCTTCTAAAGATTTCAGCCTCAATAAGTGCATTGTCTATACCACTAACACTGACATAATTTCCTGCACACCGCAACAAAACTTTTTCATGTGTAAAACGCCCATCATTGGGTAAAGATCATTTAATTCTACTGGATTGCTCATAAAAATGTCAGATACAATACAGAAAAGACCTTCATTGCAAAACATTGGCAGGACAGGCTAGTCTTCAAGCTGAGCATGCATATTTTTAAATATTTTTAGAGCTGTGTATACTGTTGTGTAGTTTGTGACTGGAGATGGTATTAGTGGCAAAAACCCAAGCTTCTTCAGTGGGACGGTATTCTGGGAGATTAGAGCATGAATTCCAGCCCAAGGAGGCACTGGATTTCTTCATCCTTCCGTCTGCACCGAATAAGCAATATGATAAATTCAGTTAAATAAGCTTAACGGACCGCAGCATCCAGTAGAAGATCCATGTCCTCAGCCACTTTGAAACTTTCTGGTAGACTGGGATGTGTTGATGGCTGGTAGTGATTTTGCACACATTGGCAAGACAGTTGTTTTATAAGTTTGCAGCTTCGTTTGTTTATGCCTACAGCTGACACAGCTTGTTTTCCAGAAGCTGCTTCATTGGTACAGTCTTGAAAAAGCACCATGGCAGTATCATGTGTCCTGGATGTTCCAGACAAAGTAGAGATGTCTTCAAAGTCCAAATTATCAAGAGCAGCAATTGTAAATCCTTTCCTGGTAAAGTGACTTGAAAGTGGTGTGCTGTCAGATTCGCAAGATTTTACAGCATGAGCTACTAACAAGTACCTGCTCCGTAATATGTCATTATAACTTGTTGTTACACCAATCCTATTCATTGAAGTGATTAGCTCTCTACTTTTGTATTTGTCATAGATTGCATGGGCGGTTATCCTGCATAGTGGAGTTTTCTTTTTGTCGTGAGGTAATTCATAAAACATGATTTGGAAAAGACAGTACATTTGCACGGCATAAGCCTTATATCTTCATAACCATCATCAATGTTGTTGGCTTCTGTTCCAAACTCAAGCACTTTAGTTTGGAACAGTTTTGCTTTGCTGATATTAAACAATGATGTAAAAATGTTAAGACAACATCAGGCATTCTTGTGACTCCCATGATTTGTGGAGCTCTGGGGCATCACAAAATTTGTCATTATGCCTGAAATCTAAATCTTTCAGGACGTTTCTTAAAATGGCTCTTGCTGATTTTACTGCATCTTGTGATCTTATTTTGGCAGCAAGAGTGCAAACTTAACTGAAGGCTGACGATTATGTTGCTGCTGGGAGCTCACTGTACATTCATATTTTCGAATGTATGCAAGCATGCAGTTCGGGTGAGCAATGCATACAAATCTGCTGCATATACAGTCACCTCGCTGTTTAGATCAGTTACTCGGCTGAAAACGTAATCTTGGAAAAAACTAGCTGCAGATAAAACAGGCATTTGCAATGCAATCGGTCTCGCATTTGTGAAAGTTAGAGCTATTGTCTTTGTAAATACAATGTTTTTCACCTTTATTTTTTTGTTTATAGAAGGTGAGACCTAAAAATCACATTTTGTTGTCAGTTAGGCACTAACTATTGTGGGCCAATGCGATTTAATGGGGCTAAATTGAACTCCTTAATTCATAAATGAATAGCAGTAAGTACAATAATAGCTTTATTGAGGAGGGTTTTGACATTTCTCCTACGCAGTTTCCTTGCAGGATTTCTGCTGCTTTCAGAAGCTGAAATATCTGGGCACTGTCTTACTGGTCAAGCTATTAAGGAGGGTTTTGCAGTTTCTCCTATGCAGGTTCCTTGCAGGATTTCTGCTACTTCCAGAAGCTGAAATATCCAGGGGCTCTCTTACAGGTCTGCAGTAACTTTGCAGACCTCATAATTTGTAATGGGGCTGATAAGAGAGTTACCAACCCCATAGGGAATTATAGCCGCACACACCACTGTCTCGGGTAGATGTTAACTCACCTCGGAATCGCTGATCTAAGTCAAGGGAAAATAAGGAACTTTAGGCAATCTTGGGAGCTTGTGCACAGTTTCAAGCCCTGATATGGCAATAAAGAAGAGTATTGCTCATTAGCAAAAGAACTGTCCCTGTAGAGGACTAGAAACTGTGGCCAAGAAATCAGTAGATACCGGAAAACTAAAGACACCACTTGGCACAGTTCACACCGGTGCAAAAAACTAGTGAACGGAGCAGGTAAATTAACCCAAATATATTAATTGTTCAACCTTAAAATACAGAAGTTAACAGAGGATTACAAAACAGTCCATTCACAGTACCTTAGCTGATTTTTGCACCATCTTTCCCCTTTGGAGGCATGCCTGCAGCCTACAGCGTGCACTACCTGCATATACAGATTCACTCATTGGGTGGACTTCAAAGCATAGACATAAAAGAAGTGCAAGCAAAGCACGCGCAGATCCTTACGCGCTGAAATGCCTTCCATTGTTAGAATAGGTGGGGAATCTCTGTGTACAAGAAAGCAGAATACAAGCTTTGCTCATGTAGACCATTTCATATACAGATATAATTCAAAAACGTGAAATAATTGGATAAATATTCTAAAAACTATGTCAATATTTAAACCTTTGAAATTAAAAAATCGACATAATTATTAAAGGAAAATAGTAGAAATAAAGATTGAAATTAAGTACGCATATGAATAATAATTCTTTTTTTTCTCGGAAATCCATATCGTAAACATGGAAATTTCATTGTTTCAACATGACTGCCCCTTGTCGTGGCAATTGACCCCGTCCCCCGTAGGCCACTGTTAAGTGTCCCTGGGGGCACATGTAGTGCCCCCCCCACACATCCATGCACTGTGCAGTGCATGGATATGCACAAAGTGCCTTTTTCTGTTGCGGCTTGTGCTGCAGCCCTTTTCCTGCGCCGCAGCACAAGCCACAGTAGAAAAGAGCACTTTATGACCACCTGCACGACAGTTCTACCATAATAGGACAGGCGGGTCTGGCTGACCGCCATCGTAATGAGGGCCTTAATTTTTAAGTAGTGGTACCCAAAAGATCAAGCCACCCTGCTTAATCTTGAAACTCTTAGCCACACCTGCCGATAGCAGCCTGTCCCAAGTGCTTGTTGCAGTGGTAATAGCCTTCCTGACCCAGTTGGCTCATTTGAATAATTAGTTTGCACTGGCTGCTGAGATCTTTTTAAATGTATAAAATTAGGTTTTAAAAAATCTTAAAGGCACTTGCATTTTTATCAATTTTTGGTCTGTGTTGTATTATATTGTTGACACAGTTTGGACTCTTTGGGACCTGTTGATCTCCTGATATTTTTGCACTTTATAAATTCTGCACTTTACTCGGATCTGCCACACTACATTTTTAACTAGTGGGTTAATCTGATTTTATACTCTTTGAAATCGTTTTGTATATACGAAGTGGACATAGTACTTTCCTGTTCCGTGCTATTCTGTGATTATTTTCTGCAAAGCTCTCCATGATAGTTAATGGAATGAGAATTTTACTTTTAAGATTGTATGTTTTATATATACATCAATTGACTTTTAATGTGTTTCTCTGAAGTTTTTTTGTGCACTTTGATGATTATGGCAACCAAATAAAGTATTTTGATGATGGACCTCAGAACAGTACGAAAATGTCACCAAATGTCAACAAAGTGCCACAATGCAATAATGATGGCAGAAGGTGCTGTACAAACGCTTTTAATATAATATGAACTGTATTCATGTTCTAGAAATACATTCATAGAGTATTTTTCTAGCACTTATTCCAATTTCTGACCAGAAACACTCATATAAAATACTGAATGCACACTTAAGACCTGATTTAGACTTTGGCGGAGAGGGTACTCCCTCACAACGGCTGAGGAGTACCCACTCCGCCAAAGCAAATTTCCGCCTGCATCATTTAGAGTCGGGCGGAACTTCATTGTGTAGACCATGGAGAATACTCTTGCTCCGTCGCCTATATGCACCTCTGACAGAGGTTAGGCTTGTGTTCGCCTGCCCTTTTTAGAGTGGATGAACATATGGCCAGATTTCATTGTCTGTCCCCGCCAGGTAAACCTGGTGGTAAGGGATAGTAAAAACTGTAAAATTACTCCCACACCATGGGAGAAAACTCCCATGGCTAGGGGGTCATTAGATTTTTTATCTTCAAAAACAAAATCCGGCTTTGGAATTTTGATTTTGAAAATAAAAAAACATTGAAAGTTTGATGTATAGCTCTATCAAACTTCCAAAGCATTTACAGAAACCACCATGACGGCGGTTCTTGGAAATACAAGAAGTGTCCACTGGGCTAGTGGACATCTCTCACTTTGGCGGGTGAGTACCCTCGCCATGACAGATGTCAGCACTCTGCCATGGCAAAATCCTTTTGTCAAACTCTAAATCAGGTCCTTAGCTTGTCAATTACAAGAATCCTGAACTCACCATACAAAGAAAGATATGGACAAGAGGAAAATGAAGGCCAAATATAGGATGCTAATTAATCCCTGGATTTTTTTTTTAAAGAATGCTTTTATTCATTTTGTCAAAAAGTACATTACAAACATTGTACCAATTATTAATTCGGGTGAGTGAGTCAACATCTCAGACATGCCATGAAACAGGAGTGCTTGCATGCAAAGGGAACATTATGAACACAAAAAATACAGTAGGAGTTATGGCTTGTTATACTTACTCTCTGAACATCTGCCCCTCCCCTTGTAACTGCGAATCCCTGGTTTACATTCAGTGGCTGCAGCAATTTCTTTGCTTTGCATTTGCACGCCTATCTCAGCCTAAAGTGCCCCGATTGCACATCTGTGGTATTTTCATATGTCTAAAGGTTAGCCACGCCGTTTACGTCCACCTCTAGGTGGTACTGTGATAGAGTGCATGTGTGAAGGTAAGTTCAGTGCGGTATGCACGTCTAACAAAGACTCGTCTATCTACTTACTTGTAGAAATCACTACAAAGCGCTCCTACGTGTCTGCCACAATAACAGTGCGACTCATAAGGGAGCCTCGAGCCTGTGAAACTACTTTGGCGGGCTGCCAAAATCAATTGGCGTTCGGTCATTTCGCTGCCTTCTTATTTGTTTAATATCAACACCTCACAAATTTTGTTAAGATTGACAAAAGAAACACACTGCGCTCTCTTTGCTGGACTCGTTGTAGGAGTCGAGCAGGCCTGTAGAAGGCCAGCGTAAAGCGATTACAGTTATAAAAATGATTCTTTTTGGATTTTTTTAAAAAAAAGCTTACATTAGGACTCGGTCTGTGAGGAAGGGCTTGTGTGTCAGGCACTTGTTTCACACATGAAGCACAAAAAATATGAGCGAGGTCATATATAGTGCCTCAAGCAAAGGGTACATATACAAGCACTTTGTTTTTGCACATTTTACGATTTGTGCAGAGGTCAAGTTATGTTGTGATACTATTTGCATCATTCGGTACTATTCCATCAGTGAAATCTCAATATCCGACTGAAAACCTTCCCGACAGTACCACCCACGAGTTACTAAATGCACAGTGAAACAAGCGCCAAGCAGCGCAGTAATGGTTTTAGCGCTTGTTATTATGTACTATTGTCCTTGTTAATATACTTTTTAAGCACAAAGCTTAAAATTTGATTTAAAGGACAGCACAATCTGTAGATCTTCTGTCAAGGAATTTTGACCTCTTGGTTTCTCGATGTGCTGTATATAAGCGCCTAAAAGAAGAGACTTTTGCGATCTGGAGGGGCATGAAACGAGATATAAATGTTTTTTAACTACAATTGTGGCAGCAAACCATTCAAAACACCTCAAAGGAGTTGGTAACTTATTAGCAAAGGGAAATATTCCGAGTAGACAGTTTTCCATATGGAATTATGACAGATGCTCCTCAGGGGGCGAAGGAAGTGTACAGGGGGCCACTGCCTTCTCTTCCTGATGGATTCCTAAATGGGAAATATGTTTTTAAGCAGCATCTGTACCCTTGAGTAGCAGTAGCTGCTTTCTAAAAGTAAAAGTTCCCTGATTCAGCATGAAAATGCAGGGATGACTGTCTGCTGTCCCTTGCTGGCCACCATCCCCCTCAAATAGGGACTGTATATTTATTATTTTTTAGACAGGCCATTCTGTTACTTCCCCTGCAACTGTACTTTTTGCGACAGAACCTCTTAGTGCATAAGTCACGTGCAAAATGAAAAGAAGGGCACTCAAATTCTGAGCGCTGTTGCAACAAATATTTGCTCCCTGCCTCTTGGTACATCAGGCTCCAGGTGACATACAATATCTTTGTGGTGCTATTCAATCAACTATTAGGTACAATACATTTCTGCGAAAACTCAAAGTTATCTCTTACGTTGCATTGCACCAAATCCCTTACAAAGGATGCGTAGTGCGCATGAACTAATGTGTAAAATGCAAAGTCACATGAGCACCACTGCAAAGGAAAGTTACCAACCTCACACAAGGTAGCCGTACTTATCTCTGGCACAAAAGTGCAAATGGGAACTGGTGCAAATAAGAAGCAACAATCAGAGGTACCTGAAAACACCCACCTTTCCCCAAGCAAACTGCAATTGAGGTCGTAATACGGTGGCGCACACAGCTACAATTGACCAGAAATGACCACTGGAGGTGGCAGGGTAGGAAACACATTTAAAGTGAGGGAAACAGTTTTCGGCTTATCAGTGGATTCATCATACAAGAGCAAAGACTGAGTGATTCTATTATATTAAGCCTCTTTAAACAAACAACATCATCCCTAGAGCTACCAACAGGTAGGTACAATGCAGGCTAAGCACTTGTCAAATTACTGGTAGTACTGCATCTGTTGCATCCATTTTCAGCACAGTACCATCAATTAACACTTTAAAAGTGGTGCATATGGACAAAGTCTTCTGGTGGGCTTGTATTGCACACAAGGGCATTAGAAGTTGTACCTGTTTACATGCAACACACATAATATGCTTTTAATTCTTCCACATGGGTGGCTAAAGTCACGCTTTGAGACTGTGGCTGATGACAACCATCTTATGACTGAACACACACAGTATCATACATAGGTGTTTGGCATCCTCAAATTACAATAAATTCCTATTCCTATCCGGGCAGAGTGTTGTGGAGACCAAAAATAGTGGACTGGCACCGGTGGAATAACCAGGCAGTAAATTGGAAGATGAAAATGATGATGTCAACAGCTGACCACAACAGTGCAGAGACTCACGAGATGAAAGGACGAGGAAACACAAAATAAACCAGTTCTTCTTAACTTGAGGGTCCTTTAAAATTAGAAAACATCATGTATACATGGTACATGGCAACACCTCTAATGTTGTGCTGCCAAACACGGACCATGTCTACAGTTACAGCACAGATATGTAAAGAATTATTAATTCAAGGTTCTTCTAGATGAATTCAGATGCATATCTCGGCTAAATTAACAGGTAGTTAACAAAACACGGTAATAGACATTTGAAGATTAATCAAATACAATTTTGACAGGTAGTTTTAAAAGAAAAAGAGCAGTTTCAGAAATTTGACCTAAATTTCCTTTTTACAGTAACGAATCCTCATTTCCTAAAGACCCTATGACATGAAACAAGTCCCATGTCATCTCTTCCTTGTCGTTGATGATGTTTGAGAGAGAGACTGCTATTGCACTCCTGTCCTTTAAAGAAATGAAGAAGGTGGTTGACATACAAACTGGATATTTGGGCACTGATACTGAGGGTGCACTTGCCTTGGAATGTATTGCATGTGCCAGATTGCTGATCTTCCAGCCAATTGTCTTAAGAGACCTATTGATATCAGCTGTCATGTGAACAGTTGTATTTTTCATATCAACTGACATATACACTTCAGAATTTCCTAGTTCAGTAGAAATGTCCCCAAGGGGCTTCAAAAATGGCATTCGGTGCTCCACCTCATGTTGCATGGTTTCCAAATCTGCCTGAATTCCTGCTTGGTCAACTTCGACAACACTGGCAGTGTGTGTCTGACATTCAATTATCCTACTGAAAAATGTAATGCCATGCTCTTGTTTTCTGTGGATGTATTCACCAGCATCAATTTTGGGGGCATATCTTCATCATTGGCTGAGGTGGATGCCGATTTTGCAGGAGGCTTATGCCATAGGGGTATATTTGCTCCTAAGAAGATTTAATTTAATTCTGCACCAGTAATAGCAAAAAGTCGTCATCATTGTATGGTTTGAATATCTGCTGTGATATGACAATGCCATCAGGAAGTTGTGCCATTGTCTGTTGTACTGGTTTCACCTACACAGTTAAAGAGCATACAATGTGAATTGTTGTTAAATTCTGCGCATCATGTGTTACAACTTACGCTTCTCAGTCAGATATCTGCGGTGTTATGAAAATGACTGCCTGAGGTTTACCTTGACATGACCAGTGGACGACTTACAGTCTATTCCTTGCCTTGCTGCAATAAATGTACTTGCAGGGCGAGAACACTTTTGATGATGCACTGAGATGGACTATGGCCCCATACAATGTTTTTAACTATAGGTTAAATTGTATGTCTTTTATGTTGAATGTGCATGCTGAATCTTAAAGTTTTCACTTTACTCGTACATAATATATTAATTGCTTTTTGAATGTGACACATGTCATGGTAGGTATGTGCATGGCTGTCAGCTGTTGATTCCAGATAATTGGCATCTCATCACCATTCATCCGTCACATTCTGTTTATTCATTGCATCTGTTTACTGGTTTTGACATGTGTGTTTGTTTACTGGGGTGGAGTCCTGCATGTGGCAAGATATAGAACTGTATTATAAAACAAGGAAAATTGGGGTGATAAACTGTATTGTGAAAGACAGGGGTTCACTTTAAGCCATTAGTCAAGTAAGCAAGAAAACAGAAAGGGTCTACGTAGATTTTACGACCAGACAATTAATAGTACACCAGGAAAAGTATAGACGCAGGCAGATAAGTTATGTTATAATTCAATTAATTTATTCATTGACTGTAGACACATTGACTCCTCTTTTACTATGTAACAATAACTAAAGGAGTCATATGCCTCGTTGGTTTTAGTTGATGCATGTTTTTACCACTCACCTGTCACTGCACGTTCTTTCACTCAACTGTGAGCACCGAATCTTGTCTTACACTATCAAAAGATTTGATATGCTTCAATAATATGCACCTTTGGCACAGTATGATAAAATTGCTGTTTTTTTATTTAAGCGGAGTCCATGCTAAAGTCGGTGAGAGGTTCACTTCCTCTAGAGATATCATGGAAGCTGCCTGTGAGCTGCGACTGAAATGCAGTTCTGTTGTCCCCGACTATCATCTTTAGAAGGAAGATAGCCATGTGAGAGATGTGCAGGCCTGCACATTCTAGCCTGGGTGCATTGGTTAATGCACAGAGCCCAGCTTCGTGACACACTGTACCAGTTATGGGGTTAGATCATTCCATCAGGTCTGGAAGAAGAGTATCCCTGACATGCTCTCTTTAGCATATAGATATTAGTGATAGATAGGAGTAACCTTAGTAATATTATGCACAATTAAAAATGGTTGAATTGTTTGTGTTTTTCAATCTTTTAATAATGCTTAAAAAAATTATGTGTCTCATCTGTCTTATAATCACAGTTCATATTTTATTTATAAAGATTAGAGCTTTTCAATAAACATTTGAAAGTTAATTCCTGTATCTTTTCTTTGTGACACCTTGGGCATGCAAAAATGACAAACGAAAGGGATAGATGTGTTTTCACTATTTCTTTGGGAATCTGAATGGTCATGTTCGAGGTAACCAACAACATCTATAAATCTTTAAGGTTAGGGGTTTAGATGTGGTACCATGAGCTGGCCAAACAAATCAACATCTAATGGTTATATAGAAGACTCAGGGGCCGATTCCGATCTCGGACGGTAGGGCACCGAATCGGATTCGGCTTTACCGGATCCGATTCGGAGGCCTTGTTCCCGACTGATTCGTATGGGCGTCTGCGGAGCAAGTACGATGCGAGCGCACGCGAAATCGCCGACCGACTCGTTCCCGGGTCCGAACCGCTCTGACCGACTCGTACGGAAACGGCTCGCACCACGCAATGGAGACGTTACCCGACCGAGCCAGTACGATGCGCGCTTCGAACAGCCCGACCGACTCGTAGCGTCCGGCTCAGAAGAGCTGTCGGAGCCGGACTTCGGGGGTCCGTGTCGGACCCCCCTGCACGCGTAGCCGTGCAAGTCGCACACAGGGGGGAACCAAGGGTCCCCCCTAAACATGCATGTACGGTGCGAGTCGCACCGACGTGTATCCACTGTAGTGGGCCCCCCTGTTCGCGACGTGCCCATTCAGTCAATGGGAGCCCGTGTACACGTTGTACGACCAGCTCCCATTGCCTTCAATGGGAGTCCGACCGAGTCGAGTCCGGCAGCATGCGGCCGCATCGTACTCGCTCAGTCGGACTGCTGGAGTCCGGCTCGGTCGGAAAACTCTCCGGATCCGGCTCGGTAGGAGAGTTTTCCGGCCCAGATCGGAATCGGCCCCTCAGTCTCTATATTGTGAAAATGTGTTGACCGAATACACAGTTCTACTAAATTCGTAGGAACCATACAACACAATGTAGCAGATTTTTGTACTGTGTTGTCTGCATGTCTCTTTGTAAATTTTGATCATAGTGTGGTTCCATCTAGGACCTTAGTGTAAATTAAATTAGCAAAACCTGAGCAGCCTATATACACTGGTCTTGTGCAGTTATAGATTGAAATATTTTCTGAACTCAGGATTGTGTGCAACAGTACAGCAAAATAATGCAGGCCTGCGAACTCACATAGTACCAACACTGTGTGTACACAAATTTCAGCTCCCTTCACGCAGTCACCCATTGAGGACTCAATATCACATGGTGGTAGGGAAAATGAGCTGTAAACACTGCAAAGAGTCGATTTCCAGCTCGTCTTTTGAGGCTTTGAACAGCCAATGTTATTTAAGGGGTGTAAAAGCACTCCAGTACATCAGCACCAGCCTCAGCAAGCTGTTTTTTTTATGGGAAGAAGGGGTGGTGAGTGGGAGAGGGCAAAAGTGCCTCTTAGGTATTTCTCAGCCACCCCCTCCAAGGTGGCGCCCCCTCCTCGCACAATGAAATTTTTTCATAATTGTGTGGGCTGATAATGACTCCATTTTTGCCTTGTTTCAACCCACTTTTCAAATTGCAATAGGGAAGTATATCACTGCAGAGCAAGCTCACTATGATAAGAGACACTTAGCAGTGGCGCTGGAGTGTGTATTTTGCTGTGATCCTGAGAAGAAAACAAATTGAAAGTGTTGTTTTTGTTTGCTGGAAAGGTTCATTCCACCAATGGTATCAGGACAAAATATCTAGTGTTAAATATCGAGTTGCAGAAATATCGGGGAAAAAATATTGTGATACAAAAATATTGTGATGCAGGAATATCGTTGTCAAGAACATTGATTTTTCAGTTAAGTAATATCCTTTTCAAGAATATCATTGTTGTTAATATCATTTTTTTTAAATAGTTGTGAAAAAGATCGTTTTTAATTATCTTTATGTGTGTTAGTTCAAACATTAATTGTATGTGTTATTGTTTGTATAATAATTAATAATAATATATTTAAATATAGTTTGTAATTTGAATTGACTTATAATTTTTAATGTCATTTCTAATGGTAATTTATAATGTCATAGCGGGTTGCTAGGTTTGGAGGGGTGTAGGGTGGAAAGTTAATTAAGTATAATTAATTAACAATTGTTTATTAATGTGTTATTAATTATTTAATTGATTATTAATTATGTTAATTGTGTAATAATTATATTTTTCAAGTTATATATTATGTGTCAGCAGCTGGTTTTGTAGGGGTATAGGGTGGGAAGGTAATTAAGTAACAATGAATTAACAATGCATTAGCAATTTATTATTAATTTTGTAAATTGTCTACTAATTATATTGTTAAGTTATATATTAGGTGAGGGTTGCTTTGTTTGTAGGGTTATAGGGTAGGAAGCTAATGATTAATTAATACGCTATTTATTAATTAATAATTATTTTTATTAATATTTAATTGATTATTAATTATGTTAATTGTGTTACCTTTATTTATTTTAGTTATATATTAAGTGTGGGCTGCTAGGTCTGAGGTATAGTGTGGTAAGTTAATTTAGTAATAAATATAATTACCTTTTTTTAAAAATGACAATTCATTATAAAAAAAATAATAAGCATGTTAATGGTTTATTATTAATTTATAGAGAATATATAGAGTTTTTTGGGGTTAATTAATAAAGTTTATATTATAGCCTTATAGCCTGCCGTAGCGGGCTATACTGGCTATTAAAGGCCCGCTCCCGCGTTAAAGGCCCGAGCCGAAGGCGAGGGACTTTAGCAAGGGTGAGGGACTTTAATAGCCGGTATAGCCCTGCTACGAAGAGCTATAAGGCTATTAGAACATTCTGCCACTAGAGGGCAGAATGTTCTAACAAATAAAACAAAGGCTTCTCGAAGCTCGAGGGATTTAAATCCCCTCAAGCTCCGAGAGGCCTTTGTAAAACATTGAATGTTGCTCTGCGGGCCTTTACCGGCCCGTAGAAGCAGGGAGCACTCCATTGTCTTCAATGGAGCTCCCAACATTCCAATGTTCTAATAAGAGTTATATATATTTGTTATAATTAATTAGGGTTATGCTTCATATATGTTATGTGTTTGAACTGAAGTACTTGCACACACTGGATTGGGAATAGTAAATGATACCTCTCCGAAGTTCAACATTTTCCCTACTGTTGCACAGACTGGAGTGGGAGTAGTAAATGTTACCTCTCTGAAGTCTAACGCTTTCCCTACTGTTGCACAGACTGGAGTGGAAATAGTAAATGTTACCCCTCGGAAGTCCAGCACTTTCCCTACTGTTGCACAGACTAGAGTAGGAATAGCAAATTGTACCCCTCCGGAGTAGAATGCTTTCATTACTGTTGCAAATACTGGAGTGGAAATAGTACACTTTACCCCTCGGAATTCCAATGCTTTCCTTACTATTGCAAAGACCGGACGAGGAATAGTAAGTTTTTTCCCTTCGAACTCCAACGCTTTCCCTACTGTTGCACAGACTGGAGTGGGAATAGTATATCTATTATTCCAGATTGCAATAAACCTTTTAACATTGTTTAAATATATCTAATATTATTAGATGTTTCATTGTATATTGTTTGTTTATATATATATAACTTTTGTTATATAATTTATTTATTAAATATTTTTAGTAAATGTCTGTTTTTGTTTTTTAAATGTAATTAATTTGGTAATTTATTTAATGTCTATATACATATATATGTGTGTGTGTATATAAATATGTACATATTTATATATATGCTTTTATAGTAGTAAATTAAGGAAAAACACAAACAATCTAATATGATGTCAAATAGGTTTTTTAAACAATAGTGTTGTATTATATATATGTTTATATAAACATAACATACAATCACATATATATTTATGTATGTTTATATAAGTATATATTATATATGATATTAAATGTTACTTAAATTTATTTAATTTACATTATATTGTTATATATTAAAATATTTATGATTTACTATTTTAAACTATATTTATATATATTAAAAACAATATTTTTGTGTGTTTTTTACATTTTTAGTGTGAAACGATATTTTTTCGATATTTTTGTACTTACCTTTAGAAGCACAGGGAAACTATCAGGCACATGCATCAAGGTAGGATTTTGCGAGTCCTTAATTGTGATTATTAAGGAATCGCAATTAAGGACTCGCAAAAGCCTATACATGTAGGAATCGCTATAAAAATAGCGATTCCTACACATTCCTTATTTGCGACTCCCAATTGGTACTCGCAAATTGCGCATGCAATTTCAAGGGTGCAAGGGTGTCAAAAGGACACCCTGTTGCACCCCTGAAATTGATCTGTGCACAAATGTTGCGCACACACATGTCCAAAGGACATGTGTGTGTGTGTAACCTACAACTTTGAAAAATGCACTTCAGTGCATTTTTCAAAGTTTTTGCAAATTACCATGAAGTTCAACTTCATGGTCATTTTCGCCCCCTAGTAGCGAAATCGCTACTTCAAAGTGGTTCTTGCATTGCATTTAAGGAATCGCAAAATGCGATTCCTTAAATGCAATCGCAATTTGAGAACTCGCAATTAATTGCAAATTCTCAAATTGTAAGTGCCTTGACCCTTCATGCATCGCAAATGCCCTTTTTGTGGGCGCAAACGGCCGATTTTTGCGAATCACACCGTTTGCGCTCGCAAAAATGGTTGATGCATGTACCTGTATATTTTTGTAATCAATATCTTTGACATAATATTTCTGTATCACGATATTGTTGTGATCAACATTATGTCAGTGATCCTAACCAATAATGAGCTGTGGTAGTGAACCAGTCATATGACTAAGTTTGATGGTAGTCACTTTTAAACCCTCCTTTTTCTGCTCTTAATAGGTGTGCATGTCGGAGGGGAAGTTTGACAAAATCTAAAACAAAGGCAAACTTTCTCCACTGAGTCAAATAACGTTTTGGGGAAAGTGGCTTGGGTGCTTTTCCTCTTGGTTTTCTTCTGTTGATGGGGAGATTGATATCTTGGTTTAGAGAAGCTCATGGACGTAACTGTGGCCTAAGCTCTTGCGGCTGCCAGGGCCAGTAGGCAGGAGTTGAAATAGGGACACGAAGAATCTTTTTCGTAAATCTTGCTTGGTATTGACAGAAGCAGGTCTTTCTAGTGAGAGATATTATGTTTTGCAAAGACGAGATGTTTCGAGGTGAGGGAACGATTTGAAACATTTGTTCAGCTGGAATCTATCAGCAAGGATCTATTGGGTTTTGCTCTTCTGTTGAAGGCTGCAGCATTGAGGTTCATAACTTTGCATTTATGCATAAGTCAGAATCAGACATGTGGAAGGTGATATGTAAACCTACAAATAACTGGCTGCCATCCCCTACTTTTAGTCAGTGTCAACTGCTGTACTCTCTATATGAGCACTACTTCAAACAAATATACTCCTGTTTTTTTTTAGAGATGGCAAAGGCCATCAGGTTAAGTGTCATTGGAGCCTGAGCAGGATGCAAGTCTGTGAAAGCACTCCCACTGTTGTAACATGGAACAATTAACCAGACAAGCAAAACCCTTGTCAGACCCAGACGATACATGAAAACTACCTTTGGTCACTGAAGAATAAAACTGACACTGTTGCTAACCTCTACTGCAATTGATTAGTACAGATTTAAAGCATTTCCTAGTGTGGTTGTGGGTCCTGCTTCACATAGTCTGGCAATAGGGAAGGACTTATTAAGGAGAAACCAGGAACAGAAAGGAGGGAGAAGTGTTAGAGGGTTGCACTTAACTTGAATATAAAAGGTGGTTTTGTGCACATAGAAGGAGAGCTTTCATACTAGGCCCATGGGAAGTTATGCTCACATAAAGCCTGATCTGTATACTATGAACCTCTAAAAGTGTTTTACTTTATAGGAAAGCGGTGTTTGCTATGCTGCAGAGAGTCATGAGGCCCTAGTGAAGCCATACAAGGAGACCTCTGATGCACGCACATTCACCCATCATTAGCCTGCTGGATTCAGTAATTTTACCACAATGCTTCTGAGCCCATTCCATGTGGGGAATCCAGGTAAAGTCTTGCTGGAGACCAGGATTAATAATAACAGACAGTATAACATCCCTACCATACTATAAATACATATATAAATATGCGGAGGGGCTCATTTAGAGGTTGGGCCAATACTGTAGTCAAGATCTTCCAATGATCTGAACAACATTTGATTTCCCCAAGAGCATTCATTTCAGGAGGTACACTATGTTATGACTGTCAGACTCCTTTCGGGGGGGCAATGGAAAAGCAGAGGCTACCTCATCGTGGGGGTTGAGTTTGTTTGCTTCTGATGTTGGGGGCATGTCCTACTATGGCTCTGCCAACTGGCCAAGTTCAACCCCTTCAACACTTGACCCTCAGTGGCGACCATTGTAAGCAGCCAGAGGTTTCCCATGGAGGTAGTGTGGTGGTGCTTGAGCTCAAGATTCAACAATCTGACAGCAGAGCCTTCGTTTCATGGAGAAAGTACTTCAATGCACACTTGAATTAAATATTGCACACACAATATTGAGAAGATGCAATTTTGTGTCCTGGGCACTGAGGCTGGCTGTGCCTCCTTCTGCTAGCTTCTTTCTCCCGGTCACCCCACTTACAGTCCAGGCAAGTTACCCCTCAGGAATAAACGTGAAAGCATAGTTAGGGCTCAGCTACAAATTACCTCCTTTTTACGTAACACTGCGTTCGGTCTCCCACAGTTCAAAAAGTCTGATCTAACCAAGTGAGGCTGGTCCATGGTGCTTGTAACGATGAGGCGGTTGCCTGACTTCATCAGTGTGCAACCTTTCCCCTGCTTATGGGAAGTCACGTCAATTGCAACTACAGCAAGAATCCTCCTGAGCACCTAAGCTTCAATCTTATCTTCAGTCAGGTTGTGGCTGGCAGGTGACCATCTCATGAGCAGGATCAGTGGCCATTGCAAACATCAGAGCAATGTAGGAGCAGGTGGAGTGTTGTTCTATGGGTGCAACAACCCCACTTATTATAGTCCCGCACCGGTCAACTTGAGACAAAAACCAGGCTTCTCATGGACCCCATTCATAGACCCCACTCCACTTGATTTGGTGGTGCGGCGTGGGCCACAATCTTCTTGAGAACAGCGGTGCAAGGACAAGCCACTATCTTTTATTTAGGTCACAGTGTTACAGAGAAAACTGTGGTCATCTTGATCACAGTGCAGCAGGTCAGGCCACAAATGTTTTCTTGTTCTCACCAGTGTAGGTCAACCACAATTATGTTCTGATCTAAGTGGTGCAGATAAAGCGATGTTTCCTGTGGTTCTTGCCTGGAACTGTAAATTGGTAAAGCCATTATCTGCTGACACCTGGCTCTTCCTAAATAGTCACTCCTCCTGCATGGTTGTCAGCCTCCTTACTTCTCTCAGCAGGCAGGCTGGCTTCTTCGCCCTTCAGATCTGATGAACAGCTTCTTTCAGCAAGGCGTAGATTCAAATGATGTTCCTTCACCTCTGTGACGCTGATTGTCAAGCACACTTCCAGCTCTCAATGCAAAGCAGTCCTCTGAGTACACTGGGGAGCACTCCCTTCTTTGGTCAGAGAGAACTTTTGACTATAACAAGTAGGTCAGTGAGTCCTACCTTTACACAATCAAAGCAGACAGGAGGTATAAATCCACTCTGCCCTATAGTACCAGTTTAGGATGGTTCTTGTTTCCAGTGTCCTCTCCAGGCTTCTTTCCAGACACAACATTTTTGTAGAATGATGCTCATCACATTAGGGAACTCTCCAGCCTGGAGCACTGACAACAGAGGTACAAAGAGGGGTGAGGTTTCTGCAGCCTAGATGTACTCAGTTTCACTGAAAAGTGATCAGGGGAAAGACAAAAGGCTGGTCTCACCTTAGAGGTCCCATTTTACTTAACAGAGACTGCGCTCCCATCCTTCGCTGCCCCCGTCTATCAGATGGCTGTGCTACAGGAACATTAATGGTACACTGCCACCACCCTGCTAAATACTAAACCCATAACAGGGACAGCAGTCCAATGTCTATACAAGAAAGACATGCTTGGTGTGCAACTTCAGGTCACAGGAACAATTACCTAACTCATGTCAAAGAAAAGGCCTAGGCCTCTGTGAATGCAGTAGATTAATGTGAAACTAGGGCCAAAAAAACAAACCAAATCCAGGATACCACATACACACAGTCAGGCAGGAGGGGCAGGAGGGCATGACTGTATACCATGTAGGGGACATTCCCATCCCAGCAATGGCAGATATAGTTAGCAGTGCTTTTTGCATCTCTGGCAGGTGTTCAGGTTTATATTTATTTCCTGTTTCCAGGACGAAGAAGCTCAGGGAATAACACCTTTTCCTGTTCCTGGTTTGGCAGTCTCCTGGATCATTTCCCTCCTCATTCCAGTATGGGGTTGATGATGGTAAAAATGTAAAGACCTTTTGTAATTTTGATTGTTTCTGATTTTCTCCTTTTCATCCTGGTTCTCTCTAAAGAATCTGAGTGTTCGGGGTTCAGAATGGGTGGGGTTCAGAACGGGTGTGTTGCACCAGCTCATCTTTTCTCCAATTTCCCAGTCATAGCTTCCTCCTGTTTCTCTCCAATTCTTGCCCTGAAGGTTGTAGTGTAAGACTCTAGAACTCATTCTACTGATCAAGGTGGTTCTCAATTTGTAGTGCTTGGTAAAGGTGGTGTTAGAACAGGGGAGGTGATCCCTTGACGTTGAAGGAATTTTCAGATTATGATGTTTTTTCAGAAGGTTGAGCTGCTTTTGCTCCCAATTTTCCACCACACAGGCATAGAGCCTTATAGTTTTCTAATTCACAGGAGTTTTTAAATCTTTTCTTTTGGTTTCAGGAAATTTCCTGTTCTGACTGGGAATGCATTTGTAGTGCTGGATCTATTACGGATTCATTCTTTCGAGTCATTGGATTGGTTGCAGTTTCTTACCTAAAATACTTTTTTATTGTGATCACCCTATCAGTTAGGATTGGGGTAACTATATTGTAGATCTCATGTCTATGAGTTTTAGGATAGGTTGATGGTGAGATTAGGGCACTTCTTGAAATCTTCCTCAACTGTTCTTTAAGGACAAGTGTTTAATCAGCCTTCTTCTCCAGAGGAAGCTTGTTTGAACTATCTGGATGTAAGGAAGGCAGTTTTTTATTTTTAAACTTCCAAAATTATTTCAGGCAAATTGATTCAATATTTAAAATTTGTGGCCCAGCAATCCTTCTATATTCATATGAAGGAAGAAAGGTACTGCCATTTCTCCTGTTTATTCTGCTAAGTAAGTTCTTATCCAACAATGGTGCTGGTTCTTTCTACCATGAACATGTTGCCATTCTGGTGCCGTATTACGTATGCGACGCACTGGCAAACCTTTCAAAAGGTGCGCCGAGGGCTACCCAGGAAAATGCGCCGCATTATAGTGAATGTGCTGCCCCTGGGGCCACCCCATTCACGTAAAAATGGAGCGGTGCTTTTAAGCTGCTCTGTGTTTCACTATGCAGGCACCAACTCTCCTGCACTTTTAAGGGGGATTAGAGATCCCTTGCAGGAGGATGCAGTGAGTGACTGCACCCACATGCAAGGGGATGTCTGGAGGGATCCATGGTAACCCCCCCCTCCAGAGGGCTGCCATCAGGAGGCGCACTGACGGCTTCTTTGCCTTTGCACCCTCATCTGTAATACAGCGGGGTGCAAAGGCAATGGGATTCCCTCATTTGCTTTGGCCCAAACCCCCATGCAAATGAGGTAATGCCATCTTATGATAGCGCTGGCGGTTTATGTGTGCCAGCGCTATCGGCATTACAGAAGGGGATGCACAAGCGTCTGTGGCCCCTTCTGTAATACCAAAGTGCCCTGGGGGGCGTGCAAAAAAGGTGTAAATGCCAGTTGCACCCCAGGCACTCTGGTAATACGGCCCCTGGTTAGCAGCAGAGGGTGTTTATTTTTTTGCGATGTGTAGTACTGCAACTTAGCAGTTTCTTCTATTTTTTATCTATTTATCTATTTAATCTGTGAAAAACAATTTGGGTGTTTTTGACACAAGGGTACTCTCGGCTAAGGTATATCTTTCAAGAAGCTTCTTAGGATACCTACTGTTTTTCGCATAGATTTCAACATGGTGTTGTAAGAAATATGTTACTGGTTGAGGGGTGTGAAACCCTACTCAATAAGGAACCACATTCCCTGTCCGGGTAAAGTCACAAGCAACCCCAAATTAATCTGTGCTCAACCCTGTGGTAGTTTGCCACACAGCAGTCAGGCTTAGCTTAGAGTTATTTTGTAAAGTATTTATGCAGCACTTCAAACAGTATTAAAGTGAAAACACAATACAAGAAAAATCCCACTCTTTCTAGCTTTCTGACAGGGACACATACACCTCATAAACCGGGCTAGCACCACAAGCCTGAAGAAATCAGAGAATGCACTTTACCCCTTTGATTGCTACCATCGTTCTCCATATGTCTGACGAGGTTGCTCCTTGCACAACATTTACCAGCCTGTAGCCTATTGCTACATCTAAGTTAGGTTTAGTGGGGACAGCCTCAAGCCCTACATTCCCAGCTGCTGGGAATAGCCCGTGGTAGGCCTTGCAGTATTCAACATTCTCAGCGTAGATTGTGATCTTGTCCTGAGTCATCTCCCATGCTATTTCATAGCATAGCCTACCCTGATGTCAGTCCTTGCTGCTAGTAATGCCAGCCCTTACCATAATGAGCCTACCAAAGGAACCCGTGTACAAATGGTTCCACGGTGCTACTTATTAATCCTCCCAAACCTCCAATGTAGGAATCTTGCCAAACTTGTATTACTATCTTAAAGTAAATGGAGTGGGCAGAGTAGAGTCCCTTTTTATTGGCAGTCTATTTTATATCTTAGGATTTTAGAATTTACTTCAAAGATGTAAAGTATAAGCATTTTTACGATGCACTCAATTGATAGATGTATGCACGATCGGATTAATTGAGACATTATCAGACTCTGCTTTGTCTTAACTGTTTTTATACTATTTTGCTATATTGTTATGGTTTTAAATAACTAGAAATAATAAAATCTAGCCTTACCTTACCACGCTGATTTAGAAACATATTGTACATTTTAATAAATAAATCAAGACCAAACAACCAAATTCCAATCAATGGAACCAGAAATATTCAAGTTTAAACATGTAATTGAATACAATGCCAAAAAGCACAAAGTCCCAACTGTGGATATCTGATTGCTCTACACCGGGCCAAAATCAGAAGGTCAGGCTGATCGCGATGGAGCTCAGGCCGGCTACAGAGATCCAGTTAGGCCAGCTGAACAAGAGAACCTTAAATCCTGGTTGCAAAGAGTGGTGGAGTCCCGCATCGAAGATGCATCACGCAGCCGATGCAATGTGAGGTCCAGGTCAGAGATGTGTAACGTAGTGTTGTTCCGAGGAGCTGCAAGGCTGCGATGTGGAGTCCTGTCTCATTGTTAAAGATACCGTTGATGAGGAGGGCTTGCGATTAGAAGTCCTGCATTGAGGATGCATTGTGCATCGGTTGGTCCAAAGAAACTACAGGGCTTGTTATGTGAAGTCCTGCATCATCATTGAGGCTGCTGTTAACGGGAGGTTTGCAATGCGAGAGCCTGCCTTGAGAATGAGTCACGCAGTGGCAGTTCCGATGAGGCTGTGGGCTGTGATGCAAAGTTTTTGCACCGGGAAAGTCTACTCAGCAGAGGGGATGCATTTGTTCTGCTTAGAATTGTGCCGCACAGCAGAGGGGCAGTGTCGCTTCCTCTCGATCCACAGGTGGGCTGGCACAGCACCTTCAGGCCCACTTCCAAGGATCCAAGACTGGGACCGCACCACTTGGCAGGGTAGGACTTACAGATGGGAAAGTCCAGGTGCTGAGTTCAAGGTTGTTGGAGCTTTCTGCCCCTTAGGCTCTAATCAGGAGACAGCCAACTAGCTTTTGGAGTCACTCTGGAGATTCTAGGTTCAACAGAAAGACATCTAGTTCTCACCCACGCAAGAGGGAAGCAGGTTAGCAGGTCAGCATTGCAGGGCAGCAGTCCTTCAGAGCAACAGTTAAGCAGAGTGGCAGTTCTTTCAGCAGCACAGCAGCCCTTTGTCCTGGCAGTGTACACAGGTCCAGAAGTGTACTGAAGAGTTGGGTCGAGGGGTCCAAAATGTATATGTGGTGAATACTTTGAAGTGGATGAAACTTCTAAATGTTTCTACCCGCTGAGGTGTCAGGCATCCTCTTCCTCCCTGTCCTGGCTCCAGCTTGTCTGGGGTCACAAAAGATTAGTGATAACCCATTTGTGAGATTACTCAAGCAGAGCCTTAGTGATGTGCAAGAGTGGTAGGTGACAGCTCCTCCACCTCATTAACTCTGAGTGACCCATTCTGCCAGCATCTACTTTCCCTTTGTCTCACTGTCTGGGAGCAATACACAAAGACCAAGTGCCAGCTACATCTAGTCATCTGACCCAGGAACAGGCTGGAGGCACCAAATGGTTAGGAAAACTAAACTATTGAGGGTGTTCGCACATGGTGATATAGTGAATGTGCGTTTACCTGTAGGACCCGATATGATCGAGTGCTAAATACCTGCACTTGAATGAGCCAGTCAGTTATGGCGTTTGAACGGACATGCTATCATGGGGTAATCATCAGACAATATTGGTTGTGCAGACGCTTGACAAGATTGTTTCAGTTTGGGGATTGTTTCAGTCATGTTATCTAACGGGACAGGTTTCTAGATGCACAAACAAAAGTGTGTTCAGATTTGCGCAGGCTGGGGGAGCTTTAGTTGGGATCACCTCCAAAATATATGTGGGGGGATTTCGGCCCAGGCAGTTTAGGTTCTGAGGACACCCCTTGTAAATGTGGTGTAGCGTGACCTTTATTGACTGTATGACATGATAGAAAACACACTTGTACCAATTGTTTCACTATATTGTCCAAGGGGACACACCATCGTTGCACATGTTATTAACCTTGGGAGATATGAGTAGTTAAATAAATCTTCCCATTGTGATTTCTTTTAGGAAAGAAGTTGTGGTTTAATATCCTATATTGAAATTGAGAGGTGATCACCTCAGTTGGCACACTATCAAAGCTTTGTCTCCGTCTGGAGAACGCCCAGCCAAATGTGGTATTAATCAAAGGACGGTGAGTATTAGAATGAAATATAGGAATCAAAGATCACAGGAAGGGTGACATGTATAAGAATCTTTATTTGTTCCCCCTTGCTCTAGACAGTTTATTTCTGGAGCACGACCTGACCGATGAAGGCTTTAGAGTCTCTATGATAAGAAGCCTTTCAGGGATACTAATACTTTGATATAGACCCTGCCCAGGAACTTCGACATGCACCTAGTGGTGAGTGTGGTATGATATAATTTGGCAAAGAATGAATGGAAGATTGTTAGTTGCTAGTGAAAACAATGTATGAGACGCATACTGGTATATACGGTATTCATCTTGTATGAATTGATGAATAAACATGCTAACATGAATAGATGTATGGTTTCATTTGCAGCATAAGCAATGAACATGATGGAGTAGGGTGACCAAGTATAATTGTAAGAGGAGGTGCCACTACAGTTTGGGAGACATTTAGGTTTTCAAGATGTGTGAATGACAAGGGAAGCTCATGTGAGCTTGGAGGGGTAGTATGATATATATGTACAGCAACAATGTTTGTATTATCTCTTTTGCAGGTTTTTAATCCTTTAATTTGGTGTGTGTGGGAGGATATATATTTAGTCCTGAAGAAGGTGGCATGAATCTGTGAAATCGACCTAAACGGATTGATGTAACTAATAACCCGAATCAGTATAATATCTTGGTACAATAGATGAAGATCTTTGTGAATCTCATGTACCTTGCATAAATGACTGAACAGATCGGTAGTACTGATATAGACAATTTGTAGCTGTCTTTTCTTGTCTCTCCCTGTTAAGAAATGTGTTTTTTAAATTTATGTTTCTTTGCACTGAATTGTGAGGTTTTTTAATTCAATAATCTACATTCTGTTTTAAACAAGCAGGGTTTTATTCTTGTGGTAATATGATGATGGCATTGTTGAATCATATACTGTATTGATGTGTAATTTACATACTGTGTTTATAAACACACTATTAAAACTCTGTATAATGTTGTGTTACTGGATTCGTTAAATGTGGTATGCATGTGAGAACAATCTAAGTGGTGAATGATAAAGCACATGAGATAGACGTATGTGGCAATAGTAACCTCCCACAGAGAGATTGGCTTCTACTGCAGGACAAGAAAATGCCAACTTTCTAAAAGTGTTATTTTCAGAATTGTGATTAATAATAATGTGACTTTACCATAAAAGAGGGTTTTAATTGCAGTTCGTTAGACACCAAACTCAATCGGTCTACCCGCGCCCATTTGGAAGTTACAGCTTATTAAATATAATAAGGTAACTTGAATGTTATCCTATGGGAGAGGTGCGCTCACTTGCTACAGCGCCATTGTCAACAGGGCTGTAAAACATGTTTTTATCGCGACACATTTGCGAAGCATTCAAAGACCAAGATCAAATGTCAGACGCTTCTTCTAAAATTAACGAACATGTCGATATGGAGGCGACCAGCCCGCTGGCTCTCACGTTCCTCTAGGTGTTGCTTGTCCTCCCATGAGAGTTTGAAGTAGGGCTGTCAGCGGCACTTCTTCGTCTAAGGTCAGCGCCGATGCTTTGTTTTCTGCCACTCTTCGCTGCAACACACCAATCGCAGCACAGGCATGGTGAGATAGAATCAGACTATGGCGCAAAGAACTATTCGATCATGTGACATCCACAAATAAAGCAGCTTTCGGCCATTTTGGTGACTGGAGAAGTGGCATCTATTTCCCTTCACAATATCACTTTTGCTACCAAGTGTGACACCTTTCACCATCAGCAGCTGTTCATCACAAGGCCTCACATGTCTTGCTGCCATTCCTGTCATAGGACACAGCCATCCAGAATGGCCTGTTTCTCTGTAATCCCTGAAGCTCTCACCTCCACTGTGACTGATAACTGTGATCATCAGAGCGATTATCAGACATCTTAGTGCTAGGTAAGAGAGGCAGCGAATGCGTAGTCTAAAGAAATGCTTGAGGTGCATTTGAAAAGTTGAATATTCCGTAAGGCTCATGAAGATCAATTAAAAATATTGTGCCAGGCCCGCACCAAAAAAGTGTTGTCAAATCATTTTTCTTTGTTAAAGTTAACTACAACTTAATTTTTTATTTTTTGAATCTAGATTATTTGTCTCACTCAGATCATCAATGGCAGTTTATCAGTAAAGAACATTAAGGTTGGCACCTGAGCACAAGTAAACACGCACGAAGGGTAACAACTAAAATTATTACATTGAAATTACACTGCACACAAAAACGTATCCAAATTTAAAACATTACATTAAAATGTGACTCATGTTGTGGTGTGCATTTCACACGAGCATTCTGGCTGTGAGCTACTGGGCTAGCTGTCAATTCTGGACCGATGCATGCATTATTTTAAACTTGTTGTTTGTGAACTGTGATGTCAATGAATCATGCCAGTGTAAGGGAGCCCTATTTCGTTCTTTCTGGTTTCCTATCTGCACCCGTCTTTAATATATCACTGATAAATGTTTGTGCTGGTATCCCAAATAGTAAAATGACGGACCAGGATGTCCTTGCTCATGCTAAACTACTGACTCGTTCCTTCTCACCATGAATAAATCCAATCTAGCGCTTTGACTGCAGTCCCTGAGAGGTATTCCCATTGCTAAGTGGTGGTCTTTTTAGCTGCAGACCGCAGGATGCATGAGTGGGGCCATATACGAGTTAACTTCTCTATATGCACTGTGTTTGTACCTATATGAAAAAGTAGTACATCATTTTTGTAAGTCACTGATGGGAGTAATTGTTATTGATGTGTGATTCTAATTTCCATAACCATGTAAAAACAAAATGAGAAGAATTTTCCTATTGGGATGAGAGCTTATTTGTCTGATAGAGGCCCTTGAACAATAACATAAATATATATATATATATTATATATGTTTCAGTTTGGCAATGCAAATGACTATGCAGAATTCCAATATGTACTGATTTGTTTGTGTAATGAAGCCTTTAGCGTAATTGAACTTAGTTAACCTTAAATGAGGAAAAGAACTTGTGTTTTTAGGGTATTCAAGTTTACATGGGCATTCTATAAGGACATTTTTGTTAGCATGTGTGCGTCAGATACCCGGTTTAAAATACAGCTATGCCGGACACATAAATGTATGGTATCATCCCTGCCAAAGGTGCATGGAAATCCACTCCAGTTTAGCTTGTTAAAAAAGAGAAATAAACACCATAAATTTAGTGGCACACGTGTGCAACATAACTGCACACCATGCCACATAATTCCACTACACAAGTCCACTCCACTCCACACCACATAATTTTATATTATTAATTGTGTGTTTTCAGAAATCATGTATAGCTCCAAAATGCAGCAGCTCATTCACGCACGAAGACTCAGGCTAGCTGTGACGTGTCATCCATCCCATTTCTCAAATGTTTTGTCTCGGCCAACAACAAACCCTCCTCTCCCCCTCCATTTCATCAAAGAATGTGTCTTAAATGGGGCATTTTCTCATGTTTTTAGGTCTCGCTTAGGCAGTGCATGCACTGTCTTTTTGAGACATGCTGTATCTACTCTATGGGATTTCGGCACACCCATCAATTTTCATTGGTTCCTTCGTGTGCCTTTAGAAATGTCTTTCTATTGTGTGGTGAATCGTTCACATATGTGCCTCCTTTGGGTGTGTTGCGCCTGCCCATGGAGGATGGCCCTATTACTTGAAGGCTTCCACTTCTGGCCATTTAGGTTACTTTGGGTGCACTATTTTTATCTTTTGCCTCAGCTTGTGCTTTCTCCTCCCACTCAACCAGCTCGTGTGTTTGTAGACTTTTCAGGCTTCTTTATTTTATGCAGACCTAATCACAGTCATCGCTCCCCGCCATCATCAAATACCCCAAATAACCGCCCCCACCACCATCTTCCACCACTACAGATTTACCTTCTTGGCTGCTTCGGCCCACACGCACTCCTGTGGTTTGCTTTTGTGCTTCATGTTAGGGTGCTTGATCGGTTGAAGGGTAAGGGGAGGTCGAGGGTCTCATCTCCTGCCATGCATAACACCAACACCGTTGCAATCTTGAGCACCACTGCGCTAAGTTGGTGTCAGCGGTTGCACCCGCCGCTAGTTTTAAAAGACCGTATCGCCCTCCCTCCTAGGTGCAGATTTTTTGGCAGAAAAAGAAACTGCGCAGGGTTATAGGTATTGTAGTCCCACACTCATTGAATAGACTGTGCGTGTAGATGGAGCCATGTTTTCTTCCATAGACATTTCAAAATTACACGTAAAGTTAATGGCTGTGGGAATTACTAGGTCATTTAATTCTTTCTGTTTCAACCCCTCTGCAAATGGTCACCAGCTTTACCTCATTAGGTCAGTTTCCATTCCAATACTTTGCCAGATGGCACCATGTTTCAGTCATGTGTAGTCCTATTTTTGTGTCAGTGAAATTGCATGGTGGAACCACTATTCCCAGCATGCTCCAAGGAAGTAGTCCTTCCTCCAAAGAAGTAGTCCTGTTGCATGGTGAAAGTAGTAGTCTGGTATTTTCTACTTTCCTTCTTTTACCAATAGGGCGGCACTCATTTCCCAGCATGCACACCAGTTGTTGCAGGAATATCACAGCTCTCAGGCTTTGAAGGGAAAGTTGCTCCAAAGGAGAGAGGTGAGGAGAAAACTATGTGTCAAAAAATGGGGTTGACAAAGTCGAGCTAGAAGTGTCCGGGACTGGAGGCGAAAGTTTGCGCACAGTTAAAAGGAAAGAGAGGTGAATTTAGGAAAGACTCACCTCTTTATTGTATCATGGCACAGAAAATGGTCCACCTCCTCTCTCAGAACCTAGCACCCAAGTCCTAGATTCATTTTCTGATTCTAGCTCAGAGTTAGACCTTTCACAATGCTCCAGTGAACTCATTGTGAATATATGTACATCCAAAAACCTATTTCTCATTGTGTCTCAGCTTAGTAAAAACAGTGCATTCCCATTATGGTGAGGAGTCTGCTAGGTTTGTGTGTCCACTTCTGCGTCATCACTTCCAGTGATTCCACTCACATGGCAATATTGCACATTGCTTATGTTAATTTGCCCAATTAATTTTGAGGAACTTACTTTGTTCCAGAAGGATTAGCCTGCATGAAAGTTACAGAGCAAAGGTTCAAATTGGTAGCTTCTTCTGGCATATCCAGGATTCACTATTGCTTTCTTCACTATTTGGCGGGAATACACGCTAACAATTTTTGCACAGTTTCTCAGCACTTGCAGTTCTGCCTGGTTTCAAGCTCCTGTTAGTATTGATTTGCTTCTCAGCACTGCCAAAGTGTGTCATGCTTCTTGACACCTCTGATTTCAATTTTAAACGTTGTGCTTACATTTTTGGTCTTTTTCTCTGAAATCCAGATTTTGGTCTGTTTTTAGCACTTCAAGTATAGGTTTGTTTCTCAGCACTAACAACTTTCACCTGTTTATCAGAACTCCCATCCCTGGTCTTTCTGTGCCTTTGTTGCACTCCCAACATGTGTTTACTTCATAGCGCTTGCAAACCCCTACTGAAGAAGCCCACAGCAGATCCCACGGATCTCAAAACCTACCGCCCCATCTCCCTCCTCCCCTTCGCGGCCAAAGTCACTGAGAAAACCGTCAATGCACAACTAACAAAATCCATCGAAGAAAACTTCGATGGATCCAGATTTCACAGCAACCACAGCACCGAGACCGCCCTACTCGCTGCCACAGACGACATCCGTACCCTCCTCGACCAAGGACACACCACAGCTCCTGCTCGACCTCTCGGCAGCATTCGACACCGTCTCCCACCGCACACTCACCGCCAGACTCCACGACGCCGGCATACAGGGAACCGCCCTTGACTGGATCCAATCGTTCCTCACCGGCAGAACCCAAAGAATCAGACTACCACCCTTCCTCTCCGAACCCACAGAAATCAACTGCGGAGTACCCCAAGGTTCGTCGTTCAGCCCCACGCTCTTCAACCTCTACATGGTCCCCCTCGCCGCCATCGTCAGACAGCACGGACTCAGCATAGCATCCTACGCAGATGACACCCAGCTCATACTCTCCCTCACCAAGTACCCCATCACCACCAGAATCAACTTCTAGGAAGGAATGAAGGACGTCGCCTCCTCGATGTGCAGCTGCTGCCTGAAGCTCAACTTGGAGAAGACCGAGGTCCTCGTCCTCGGACCCTCCCTATCTGCGTGGGACATCACCTGGTGGCCCACTGCCCTTGGCAGGCCTCCCACCACCCACGGACCACGCCCGGAACCTCGGCATCGTACTCAACTCCTCCCTCTCCATGACCCGACAGGTCAATGCCATCGCCTCCAGCTGTTTCAACACCCTCCACATCCTCCGAAAGACCTTCAAATGGATCCCCCCCGAATCAAGAAAGACCGTCACCCACATACTCATAACCAGCCCACTCGACTACGGAAACGCCCTCTATGCCGGGATCAACAAGTCTCTGCTCCGCAAACTCCAGACCATACAGAACACCGCAGCCAGACTCGTACTCAACATCCCATGACACGAACACATCACCCAACACCAACGAGACCTCCACTGGCTCCCCGTCGAGAAGAGAGTTACTTTCAAGATACTCACCCACGCCTACAAATGCCTCCACAACACCGGACCCCAATACCTCAACAAAAGAATCTCCTTCCACCTACCCAAGAGACACCTACAATCCGCCGACCTCGCCCTCGCCGAAACCCCACGCATCTGCAGAGCAAGAACAGGCGGAAGGGCCTTCTCCTACATCACGGCCAAGACCTGGAACGAGCTCCTGATCGACATCAGACGAGCCCCCTCCCTGAACACCTTCAGGAAGACACTCAAGACCTGACTTTTCGACTGAACGGAGCTGCTTACCCACCCCCGCCACCCCCTCAGCGCCTTGAGACTCTCACAGGTGAGTAGTGTGCTTACAATTCCCCTGATTGATTGATTGAAGTTGAAATCATTTTATTTTAGTGTTATTAATGTTGCCGTCTTATGTTGCCCTGTTATCCTCCATTCTCCACCTGCACCCTTTGTGTTCCTTCTCCCCGAGTAAGTCCTCTATCTTACTACTGCAAGAACACAAATGCTTTTGGGCTACATTTTTTTATCTACCAATCCAACTCGGATTGGTAAATAAAAAAACAAAGCCTTTGAGAGACCTATTGTCTATGCCAATGCTTGTTAATTCATTCTGTGTACGTTTTTCTGTATTGAGCCACAGGTGCCATGGTTCCCTATCAGAGAGAGAGAAAGCCAGAGATTGTCAGGTGTTTACATTTGTATATAAAAATACGGGTACAAAAAAATTAAATCACCTTGCCAAGGGCCTTTTGTTTCCTTTTCTGTGTCTTAGTGGTAAAAACTGTTGTTTTGCTCTGTTTATGGGTGTTGGGTCTGAGGTTGAGCTTTACACTTTCCTAGTGCACACAATAACAATAACCTTGCACACCTTTACACATTTCTTTTTCCTTTCTGCAATTATCTCTCTCTTTTCCTAAATCAAAGTCTGCTGACAAGAAAATAAGTGCCCGAACCCACCCTTTGTAACTCCGGCACACATTAAATTAAGCGCTGCTGCGGATACATCATTTTGCTAAGATTAATGTAACAAAGCCTCATATAGACTGGATAATTCTGATTTCAAAGGAAAGATACCTGGAGCATATTTTGTTAATCTTGTTTTTTTAATTACTTTTTTTCTGCAAGCACCCGTCATCTGCACACTGCTGCCTGGTCTCTCACTTCCTCATCTGTTGCTCCCCCCGCCCCCGATTTCTGCTGCTAAAGCGGAAATCTCAAAACAAGTTTATAAGGAGCTCCACTTCAAACTTACTAAGCGAACTTCCAATTTCCATGCTTCTTCGGGTCGATGAATCTTTGACACTGTATTAGAATGGAGCACAACCCAAACACATCTCTAAAATAAACATTGGCTTCAATTTTTGATGTTCAGTCAATAATGAGAGGTTTTGGTGAAATTCTAAAAGTTTATTTTCTCCTACAGAGATTAGTCTTTAGTTTTGTCTTTTTATTCATATTAGTCAAATAAATCAATTTACAAAAAAATCGAGAAAATGTGGTTAGAACAAGCATACAAAATAACGGAGTGTTCCATAAAGGAATTAGTGCCTATCCTAAACTAAAGAACCTAACCTATCCTAGCAAGAACCCATAAAGAGTTCCTCTTAGAAAAGAGCATTTACAATTTTTAGAACAAAAGGCTGATAGCTATGAAAAAAGTCGAACCTCCCATAAAGAGTAGTTCTGGAAACTCAGCCGAGATCCCCAACAGTTGCGGTAGCAACCGTAAAGACAGGTAAAGGAATTAATCACAGCAGTAGCTGTGATCAGCATAAGATAGAAAGTATACTCACAAATCGTAAGGAAAACAAAGAAATCACCATTAGCAATAGCTTATGGCAATTCAGGTTAGCACAACCAAGTGCTAGGGAACATGGAAGGGTAGGGATTCATAGAATGCCTTAACTCTCTACCTAGGAATACATACTATATAGAAAGCACAAAACATGTTGCAAAAACAAGTGATTGTGTCATCTATAGCCAATGAGGAAGGATCTTTGGTCCGTTGCCTTCTCCTTCAATTCCCATGGTAACTGTCCATGTCGACATGAAGTTATTTGAATGTGGCTACAGCGTATTACAAAAAGATATATCTAGGAAGGTTCTCATCAGAACCTTTGCAAGTCTACTGTGTTAGCTGTTCAGTGTCCCATTGTGTAACAATGGTCTGCTGTATTAAATGAAACATTATTATCTAGCATGTCCTGGTTAGATCATGTAATTTAAACCTACAACAAGCATTTCTTTCACTAATATACTTGTTCATTATAAGCTTATGGCAGAGGAAACAATCTAAAATTTAATGAAGTCATATGGTGTGAGGAATGAAAGAAAGAAATTTTGCAGCAAACAGCACATTTCACGAAGATGTCAAGTTCTACAGTTCAGTTATAATGTTAAATCATCATTTTACAATAAGGAATTTAGGGCCAGATGTACGACGGAAAATTGCACGCACAACTGGATTTGCGACCCGTTTGCGCATGCAATTTTCCTCTGGGCCATGTACTAACACTCTTTTGCGAGTCGCAAATAATTTGCGACTCGCAAAATAGTGTTTTGCGACTTGCTATTAGGAAGGGGTGTTCCCTCCCTAATCGCGACTCACAAGCCATGTATGAATGTTTTGCGACCACAATTGCGGTCGCAAAACACTCGCAATTTACCGCCCTCTTCAAGAGGCTGGTAATGCAATCACAAAAGGGAAGGGGCCCCCATAGGACCCCTTCCCCTTTGCAAATGCAGGGGAAAGTATTTTTTAGGGGCAGGCAGTGGTCCCAGGGACCACTACCTGCCCTTAAAAAATGAAACAAAACGTTTCATTTTTTTTTTTTTAAATGCAGCCCGTTTTCCTTTAAGGTTACGGGCTGCATTTTTTTTAAAAACTGCTTTATTTAAAAGCAGTCCCAGACATGGATGTCTGCTGATCCCAGCAGGCCACCATCCCTGGGAAGGCCAGCCATTCCCAATGGGGTCGCAAATTGCGACTGCCTCATTAATATTCATGAGCCTCGCATTTTGCGACCCCCATTGGGAATCGCTAACAGTGTCTCTGACACTGTTGTACATTTGCGACTCGTAAATTGTGACTCGCAATTTCTCGCAATTTGTGAGTCGCAAAAGCAATTGGTCGTACATCTGGCCCTTATTTTCTTAAAGAGATAGGAAAGAATCAAGAAAATATTGAGGCCTAGCAGTGAAAGAACAATAGAAATGGAAGTTTTCTGCAGAAATAAGCAGCATTTTCACTTTTTGCACGTTTGATAAAAGCACATTTTCTAACCACCATTTTGATATGCATTTTTTATGTTACTGTTAAAGCACATTTCTATATTATTATCAGGTGAAATATACATAAATATTTTCAACTTCCACACTGCACTGCCTTTTTTTAAATACTTTTTTTTTAAATGAGGTCCCGGCAGTTGCACACTGCTACCAGGCTGCCTGTTTAATTGTTTTATCGCTCACGCATATATATCTTTTTTTATTTACCATCCGAAAATGCTCATCTGCCATGTTGGAACGGTAAATTACAAGTTGCAAACTGACTATCTGTGTGTTATGAGGGAGGCAAACATGCATACGGACAGGCATCTTGGAATGGTGAAAAGCCTTTTTTCAGTGTTCCAAAATGGCTACCACAGGCGTGCATGCATGCGTCTACATTGTAACAAACTGGCAGCAGGTTTGCATTTTGTTTTCTTTAAATTAACTGTTTTGTCATAGCCAAAGGCCATTTTAGAGCAGTAAATTAAAAAAAATATATGCAAGGAGTGCCAACGCAAAAACACAATGGCCTAGCCAATAAGTCAGCACATTCCATTTGAAGGCGTGACCTATTGGCTTTGGCAATGCTTGTTTTAATATTGTATTTCTTACTTCACTGTTTTTCTCGTGAACTTTCTTCACTGTGTGGCCTGGACATTCCCACTATCGCTACCACTACAAGCTATCACAATTCTGAGTCAAAATTTGCAATTTTAAACTTAATGTTGTAAAGGTTTTTTTTTTCAAACCCCGAATTATTCATTATCAGATGATGAAGCTTTGTATATTGAATCTACTGTGTTGAATGTATTCACATTATCATTTTATACACATTACCATGATCACATTATTACTTATTATATCTTATGAATGAGACCAAAAAGGTTGTTGTTGTCAGGAAGCTAAAAACAGCAGAGGTCAATAGCTAGAGAACAAAGGGGCCTGCCAATTAACATGGTGGGCTTCCAAGGACCCTCGAACCTTTGCGCTCAGAGCCTAACTAGTGCAGACACATCAGGTGTCTGTGGTCCTGACAAGCCGAGGCCTTGCTCCCTGCTGGAGGGCAGACAAAGAACGCCCGGATATTCCCCCGGCCCTCCCCCTCCATGCCTAACCCAGCCAGCGTTCTTCACACTTCACACAAGGAATATAAAGCTCTTACGCCTGGCAGTAGTCCAAGAGGCATGTACGTACCTCAGCTGCCAGCCGCAAACTTGGCTCCAGGTTAAAGATGCTGGTTGTTGTTTAGTTTGCCAAAGTCTATTATGCACAATGTTTCCGCATTGGGTGGTACAAGGCAAGGCTTGTCAGGTCTCCATGTTACCACAGTTAAATGATTTCTGCTAGGAAGCAGAATGCCAGCGTAGCAAGCCCGCCACGTTTTCTACGTTGAACTTATGGTAGCTGCTTGTCCCATTTTCAGTTCTTGCTTCGTCAGCTTTTCAGAGCACTAGTTGTACAAATCATCTACTTGTTTTTTCCAAATGACCTGTCCCTGTTGGGAATTTAACACTCTGACAAGTTCCTTTCTGGAGCCCACCAACAGCCAGCCGTCCCTCACCTAATCTGTGTTATTTATTCTGCTGTTTACACTGGGCCTAACAACCTCTGCACCCGGCCCGTAATGACTTTCACTGATGGTTGTGCTTATTGGTAAGCAGGGCCCTAATGGCTGGCAAAGCGCCTTCTGTTTATTTCTGTAGCTCCGCTTTGAATTAGGGGGAGTGGGATTTACTGTGCATGCTTCATGTTTGCAGATCAGTTACGGAACTGCAGGCCACGTGCTTGGTAAACAACAGTAAATAATGCTGATACGACACGACAAGAGGATCTAACTAAAACTCGTTTAAATGTCCTAAATACACGTTACAAAAGGTACACAGGCGCATGCAAACTCACTCTCTCTCTCTCTCTCTCTCACACACACTAACTAGCTCACAATGTGCATAGTTGCAATCCCATTTGTAACCATTCCAAATGACAGCTACGTCATGAGTGACAAAATGTGTATGGATATATTTTGGGTGTATTTTAGTACTTGCCATTTTTGGAAGGAGCCTGAGTTTTTTGCATAGAGCACTTGAACCCCAGATGGTGGGTGTTTCCTGTCTATGTCAGGGGTAGGTATGAAAGACGGAATATATGTAATGTTACGTGTTTCACATCTGGATGAAGCACGTCGAGCAACTTGAGGTGTGCATGATCGTCGCTGCTCGCCAATTGAAGTGTTGCGTGTTTTGAGTGTTGAGTGTTGTGCGAGGTGATTCCATGTATAATTGGACACGGTTGGTGTTAGTCTTTAGTTTATGCGTTTTATATATGATGGTTACAGGGATGAGAGGGGCGATGAAAGAGAGCCTTTGAGGGAGGCATTAGTGAATTATTAATTTTCTGAGAGGGGTGGAACTTGGCAGGCCAGACTCTTTAGTTACCTCTGAGGAGAAGTTGCTTTGTAAGTTGTGTGTTTTTTTTACTATACATCCTTGACAGCATTCAGGTACTATATTGCTCTATGTACCTGATTCCCCCAGACCGATAGCTACTTTCTTTTTTCCCACGTATGAGTAGAGTCCCATCTAAAAGCTGGATATAAGAAAGGTTTAGTTCCCCCACACAAGCCAGTGGCTGGCTTTTGCTACTCCACTAACTGGTTGGGTAAGAGCTGGTGCCATTTCTATGGCGAGAGACCTATAGCTTTCATTCACGATGTTTTGGTGGCCATGGTGCATTACTGTAGGGTATCCCAACACAAATAGGTGTAGTGTATCCCTTTTTTAAAGGGCAGAGAAATGTAGGTCTCTTACGAATTCCTCCAGTGGAAGTTAGGATGTCCTGCACTTACTGGTAGCTGTGGAATGCAGCAGCAGCCCTGCTCCAGTCCCTATGTGCTGTGCGAGAGCAGCAGTAGGCTGAGCCCCAGGCTGCAGCTTGTTTGTACGGGTTGCTGGAGGGGGGACGCCATGCCACCCATTGAATCTTAAGAATGTATCAACAAGAACAATTAAGGAGGGGATGGAACTCAGCAGCCACTGCCCCTCTGTAGTGAGAGCTACAGGGGAAGCAACCAAGGGAGGAGTTGCATGTCGCTGTGGAGAAATAAAGCTGTGTTTTGAAGCGCAGCTCTCAGCTCTATCCCTTAAATGTAAAGAAAAAGTGGGGCTGTTGATAAATAAATAAAGGCGCGTGCTGCATTGGGAGGTGGGAGGGGCGTGCTTTTGAGGCAATCCAATAAACAGCACTCCAAGCAGACGACCCCAAAGTGAAAGCGGCACTGTTATTAAATAAATAAAGGCTCGGCGATTCTGTTTTTGAGGTGGGAGGGGTCTGCTTTGAAGGAAAGGCGAGAAATAATTTCGAAGTACATGGGCGGCGTTAATACATAAATAAAGGCTCACTGCCATGCTGTGTCGTGAGGTGGGAGGGGTCTGCAAGCGGCGCTGTTATTAAATAAATGAAGGCGCTCAACCATGCTGTGTTGGAGGTGGGAGGGGACTGCCTTGGACGAAAGGCAAGAAACAATTTTGAAGCACACGAGCGCCATTAATAAATAACAAGCGCTAAAACACAAGCGCGGCCCAGCGGCCGCGAAAGTTAACTATTAACTGAGAGGGGGAGCAGGAGGTGAGCCTGCGAGTGGTGTGCGCGCGCGCGCCTGGAAGAGCGACGGCTAAAGAAGGGGGAGCAGGAGGTGAGCCTGCGAGTGGTGCGCGCGCGCGCGCCTGGAAGAGTGACGGCTAAAGGCCCTGAGAGGAAAGCCAGATGGCGCCTGTGCGCGTTACTGTGCGCGTAACCGCACGCTCTAGGCCACACAAAAAGCTGTGGTCGGCTTTTTGAAGCCCACTTACTAAAAGTCTCGCCAGAGCAGCGCATGCGCTGGCTCAGGCGAGACCTAAAAAGGGTCGGCACAAATAGAAAGTGACATTATCTCCCAAAAGGATGTTTTTTTTTTATAATTTAGGATAGAAATTAAGTCTATTGTGTAGAATACGGTACGAAGGGTGAATTTTCTTGCTGGATAATCTAACAACCACGAGAAAGGGGGCACTGTTTTATTTAATTTGAAACTCATTCAGGCTTACGCTTTGGGGGATCAACAATAGTAGCCACTAACCAACGGCTCATTGTTTGCGTTCTTATTGAGGACAAGCCCTGTTACTACTCCTGTAGTGATACATTTAGAAAAAGGGACACAGAGGGGCACATGCCCCGGTTACTTACCGGTAATCTTCATTACTCCGAGTGCAGTTTTCCTCACCATATGACTAGCAGAGTGAGCTTCAGCTTCCCAACAGAATCCTCCAAGCAAATTAGCACTCTAGCTCTCCCGCCCCTCCCTAATTTGGCTGACCTCCTTCACCCCTGACCTAGTATAAGAGGAGGCACGACCTACCCACTTCTTGTTCAATTACCAAGCCTCAGCAACCAAAAAACATGAAACCGATAGCCAAAAAGGGAACAAATTTTAATCTAAATAACAAACAGAGAAAAAACAAACAGCCACCCAACCGGACAGCGACAGTTAATCGCAGGCAGTGGCAACCTGCAGAACAGCCTCAGCAAAATCCCCAGTAGCTGAACCACCCAACACCACCTGATAGTTGTCCATAAACATGTGAGGGGAGGCCCATGTCGTGACCTTACAAATGTCCTCAATCGAGACCCCCTTGAAAGAAGCCCAGGAGACAGAAATACTACCTCCCCTGTATTCTGGCTGATACCTCCGACCCCTGAGACTCGTATGCCAGAAGGATTGTCTGTTTAATCCACCTGCTCAAGGTAGAAAGAGAAGGCTAATGACCCGTCTTCACTGGGCCAAAAGTGACAAACAAACTATCACACTTGCAAAACTCCAAAGTCCTCCATAGATACACTAACATCGCTCTTCTGACATCAAACAGAGGGAGACCAAAGTCCACCCCAGACCCAGTGGAGAAGAAAACATGGGCAGAACAACCTCCTTGGAACGACTGGCAACGGAGGGGATCTTGGGCAAGAACTTCGGATCAGAGTGCAGACAATGCGATCCAGCAACACTATCAAGAAAGGTGGAAGATCTCAAAAAAGACCCCAACTCCCCAATCCTACCAGCTGACACAATGGCCACCGAAAAAAACAACCTTCATGGCTAAGAATTTAATGTCCACTGCCCCCAAAAGTTCAAAAGGAGCAGATGCTGCGCCCGCAATACCAACTGAAGATCCCAGACCGGTGCAGGACAAATCTCTTGAGGACGCTGAAGAAAAAAACTACGCATCTACCTGGAAACCAAAAGATCCAACTCATTCAAATGTGGATCCTGGAAAGCCCGCAAGCTTGCCCACTGCGCCCGAAGAGTAGATAGAGCCAGGCCCAATGAAAAACAGAAAATCCAGTATCCTAATTGGAACCACCGAACCATAGTCCAGCCCCTTAGTGACACACGACCTAGAAATATGACCCCCAATGTCTGGAAAACAGCCTTAGAGTTGCTGGATGTCTGGAGCCCTGAAGCAGGTCCACCACCTCTGCCGAGCAACCTCAGGACAACAGAGTCACCCTTTCAATAGCCAGGCATGAAGATGGAGCTGCTGCAGAACCCCCTCTGGAAGAGAGGAACCCCTCAGAGGGTAGGGATAGTCGGGAACCATCCGTCACTCCTGAACTGCATTCTCACTCAGCAGAGTATACCACGGACGCCGGACCCAGCACGGTACCACCAATAGAACAAAAACCCTCTCCAGGTGGATCTTGCACAACCCCCTGGTAATCAAGGGTATTGAAGGAAATGCATAAAGCAGGCAGTCCAGCCACCGGAAGGACATCGCATCCACCAGCCATGCCTCTGGACAGGGAGTAATTGTGCAGAAGCGGGGAAGGAGAGCATTGCTCTTGTCTGCAAATAAGTCCACCGTCGGACACCCAAACCTCTTCTGCAACACAGGGAACCCCTCCGTCGACAAAGATATCAAATTCATAGGGGAGAAAACCCTGCTCAGGTAGTCCTCTGCACAGTTCTCCCTCCCCAGGAGATACACCACCCTTAGAGACAACACAGTGCTGTCCACCCAGGTCAGAATCTCCTGAGCCAGGAGTCACAAGGATTGAACCCTGCAACCACCTCTGGTGATTGAGAAAACCCATCACTACCTGATTGTCCGTCTGGACCAGCACACAATAACCATTGAGGGCTGACACAAATTCCTGAAAAGCCATCTGAACCACCTTCAGTTCCCTGAAGTTGGAAGAACAACCAGCCTGCAGGCAATCCCATAGCCCCTGCACAGACCAGGACGCCAGAGTCGCCCAGCCCAGCTTGCTGGCATCTGTTGTCACCACCCGGAAGGAGGACACCTGAAAGGGCAGACCCCTCATAAGATTAACCTCTTCCATCCACCAACCCAGAACGATCTGGATCTGAGGGGACACCACCACATGAAGATCGTAATTGGCAGAACAAGGGGACCAAGGGACAGGAGATAGTTCACTAACGGTTATAGGTGCAACTGAGCCCACAGCAACAATTTGATTGCCGCTGATATCAAGCCCTGTAATCTCCACCAGTGGTGCACCAGGGCTGAATCCAGGGCAAGTAGTCAACCCAGGTCCCTCCTTAAGCTCACACTCCTCTCTGTCAGCAAAAATACCAGCCCCTTGACCATGTCCAGGTGACCCCCAATGAACACCAGGTCCTGGGTGGGAACCAGATGCGACTTCTTGTGGTTGATCAGGAAGCCGTGGACCTCCAGAATCTCACAGACCCTCCGGACATTAAGAGTCCCCTTGAAAAGAGAAGAGGCAGAAATCACCCAGTCATCAAGGTACGGGAACACCTTAATCCCCTCCCTATGGATGAACCCAACCAAGGGAGCCAAGACTTTTGTAAAAACCCTCGGGGCAGAGAACAAGCCAAATGGTAATACCTGGAACTAAAAATGCTCGGACCCCACACAGAACCTGAGGAATTGCTGGGAGGACTGATAAATGGGGGAGAGGCGAATGCTAGTCTTTGATGCAGTAAGCGGGCTGATCTGGACGAATGAAAAATAGCGGGGGGTTACATTTGTGAGTGGATATTTGTCATGAGACCGACTGCGAAGTAAACCACCTCGATACCGTGAGCCTATTTGAGATAGTGCGAGTGACATTATCGACAGAGAGGAATGATGTGAGTTATAAGTTGTAATACTGACCGGGCTGCGTAGGTTGAATTGGTGGTAACGTACACCTTATAACCTTGTTTTTTGGATATACAGAGTTTGACTACAAGACAACGTTCCCACGACGGTCCCGGGTTCAGAGAAATTCTCGTAAACTCGGGTAAGGGAATTTTTTAGTCTCATTACTATGTACGGGACGACGAGAGAATTCTTTCCCCGTAGTTTGGGGCAAATTGATGATACAATTGATGGTGGCCGATTGTTTGTGAGGGGGCATGTCCCGAGGTGTCCTCACTACTGCACGGGTGTGTCTGTGCCAACACGTTCTTTTACACTCTGTGAGCATGCAGTTGTCTTTTAATTTTGAAAACAATATTATTCACAGTAATGGGAGACTTATACACAATAAAGTACACATGCACTTAGAAAAGAGGGTCGTTATTGTATAGTTGGAAGAAAGTAGAGATATAGAAAACAAGACATAAAAATTGTTTATGCTTTGTTTTTTCTCTTTTTTAGAAAATATTCACCTCCTGGAAATAGCAGATAGGTGAACTCACAATTTTTGAGTGTTAAGACCACAGCAATTAAGGGATCCCCACCCTGAGGAAGGCCTTACTGACCCATGGGGGCTATTAAAAGAGGCTGAAACATGTTGGTTTGTGTAACTGGGATATAGGGGCATTTACTCCTCCTGTTTATCCCAAATTCTATTTTTAATCCTGCCAAGGAGACTCAAGAATAAAGGTAATCCAAGATGTCTCCTTAGACAGTTTTATCTTTTTCTTTATTTTCTGTATCTTGTGATCCCTTCTTGAAGGAACATCTGTCCCTAAGTATTTTGTCCTTTTACTTTCTTTCTTATCTCTACCCTCACCACTTGACTTCAAAAAAGATTGTGCTCCGTCCAAACGTGTTGGTCTGCACTTGGATGTCTGCAGCGGCCCAATGATGAAGCATGCCACAGCAAAGTGGGTGAGGGCAGTATTAGAAAATATGTTTATTTTCCCTCTCTTTTCTGTCCCGCTACTGGAGTAATCTAGATTTTGAGGGCCAATATTGTGACCCTTTAGTTAAATATTTGTTAATTAGTCCTTCTCTTTTGAGTGAGTTAAAAATATTGGCAGGGGAGTCAGAGGAGGCTCATTCCCTAGTCTCTTTTTGTGATTTTGAGGACTGATGAATTGCCACATGCAGATAGGCATCGAGCAGATCCAAAGAAACCACCTCGTCCCCCTGAAAAGGAAGGATCTCCTGCAAAGACAACATCTTAAACTTAACATGAGGGACAAACAAGTTCACCCGCTTCAAATCCAGCACAGAATGATAGTCCCCTGATGCCTTCCTTATGAGGAAAAGGATAGAGTAAACACCATGACCCCTCTGACAGGCCGGAGCTGGACGAATGGCCCTTTTGTGAGAAGATCCTGAATACCCCCCGAAAGAGCCTCCATCTTTGCGGCAGCTGAGGGCAAAGGAGTGTGAACAAAAAACTCTGGGCATGGAGAATCGAAGACAATCTTGTAGCCTTCCTTGACAATCCATAATTCCCACTGATCGGTGACTGACTTCCCCCAAGTCTCCACGAATTTCGACAACCGACCCCCCCACAGGGTGCTGACTATCGGGGCCTCTCAGATAGTCAGGACTTCGTTGAGGTGGTGGAGCCAACATCTGACTGCTGAGACCAGGACTTGTGGGAGAAAATGACACTCCGGCCACATCCCTTCCCACAAAAGGACAGGTTACCACTAGGAGCTGAAGATAGACCGAAGGCACTCTTGGTGCCAAAGAATATACCCCTAGAACGATGATTGGGAGCCAACAGTTTCCTATTCTCCACTGATTTTTTCACTATCTCCTCCAAGGAGCACCAAACAGTTTCACCCCGGAGAAAGGAATTTTCATCAGAATGGACTGCTTCAGCCTTCCAATAGCGCAACCAGACCTGGCGCCTAGCCTGGATAGCAGCACCTGCCAAGGCAGCCGCGGCCCCCAGGGTGTCAAAGGAAATGTCTGACAATATCCTGGTCTGTTGTTCCATGACCGCCAGGGTAGGCCTGATGTCCACCCCTTGCTCCATAAGTTCAGCAAGAGACTTGTAGACCTTCAAAAGAGACTGAATTGTGTAGGAGAGATAAGCAGAGGCCCTAATGGAGAAGTTGGTCGCTGTGTAAGACCTTTTTAATGCCGCCTCCATCCTCTTGCCAATTGGGTCCGAAGGCGAGGCATCCTCTGAAATGATTGTCCCCTGAGAGGACAACCCAGCCATCAATGAATCTAACTTCACTGCCGCTGGAAAATCCTTAGCAAAGTCCTGAAGGGCATAACGCTAAGATAAGTACCGCAGGAAAGACTGCTTGTCCACCTCCTGCCATTCATTATCCATTACCTTCCTGATAGAGGGATGCAGGGGAAGGGACTCAGGCTCACACCTCTTGTACTGCATAAAGATACCCTCTGATACTTCCTCCACCTGAGACACAGAGAACGCAAGGTTATTCTTGATATGCTGCAGAACTTCCTTAAGCTCCTGCCCCAGCACATATCAACCCTAGAGAATCATCCTCCTCTCATCAACTTTCACACTTGTGGAAGGCTAAACATGCTGCTTCTTAGGGGAAGAAGGGCCCTCAAGCTCCTTAAACGCCGCAGCCACCACAGCCTGGATCATCTGCTGAATGGTCTGCAAGGAAAGAGACTCTGCCAGAGCCTGCACAGTAGGGTCTGCCCCCACTTGTGGTACCTCATCATTCTCCATCTTGACACACACTCTGGTCAGGCATGTAACCGTCCCTAGGGAGCCCGGCTTAATATAGGCCGATCCTGTCGTAAACACACTAAAACCACAGGAAGCCAGGCTGGTTGGCAAGCATCCACCTACACAAGCAGCATGCACGCTGCCAGCCTGAGCGAACATTCGCCTTTTCCAGCTACTTGCAGTAGTCCAGGAATACGTGACGCATCACGGCCCCAACATTGTAATGAGCAGGCTGCCCTACTACAGACCAATGCTCAAAAAGCTCTCTAGGAGACGCGCTCCGGCCTCCATGGCAATCAGGACCTGCAGTGCCCACCATACGGACCTCCCGCACTGCATCCTAAAGCAGCTTGGCAGCCGCAGGGAGGAGATCCCAGAAGGCCGGCATCCCCATAAGGAGAGCCTTCCTCAATATGTGAGCCAGCTAAAAGCAGGGCAGCAAAACAAAAAAGGTAAGAGCCCGCTATGGCCGGGACTCCTGCACCTCACACAATCACAGACCTCCCGTACTTCAACACAACCTAGTCACAAGAGCCCGCTTAGCAGGGCTTTCACCGGGCTTCAGGGTTAGCGACCGCACGACCTCATCCCACTTACCTGTAACTTGCTTGTGGAGTCTGCAGAGCAGAACCAAAAAAAATAGGAAGTGAGATGGGTCATGCCTCTTCTTATACTAAGTCAGGGTTAAAGGAGGTCGGCCATGTTAGGGAGGGATGGGAGAGCTAGAGCGCTAATTTGCTTGAAGCTCACTATGTTAGTCATGTGGCAAGGAAGACTTACGAGGAGGTAATGACCCTTACAGAATTCCGATCTACAGATCCAAACGCATATTGAAGTTATGACTTCAAACATCACATTTTGTTTTTTTCTGACCCAAAGTCGAATATCACAGAAAAAAATTAAACAGTTGAAATAGTCAGTAGATTTGCTTCTATCTTTATGTCTATTTAGAGAAATAGTATTGCAGTAATCAGAGCTTGGGGTATTATCTGGGGCAAAAATAAATTGATGCAGGACAGAGGTTAGGGAACTCTTCGGAATAGCTGATCCCCCCACTCCCTCAATGAGACACAAAGAATGCAAGGTTATCCTTGATATGCTGCAGAAACTCCTTAAGTTCCTGCTCCTGCACATATTGGCCCTAGAGATCATCCTCCTCTCTGTCAGCCTTCGCACTTGTGGAAGGCTCAACATGCTGCTTTTTAGGGGAAGAAGGGCCCTCATGCTCCTTAAACTCCGCAGCCAGCACAGCCTGGATCATCTGCTGAATGGTCTGCAAGGAAAGAGACTCTGCCGGAGCCTGCTTCAGCTGGCTCACCTATTGAGGAAGGCTCTCCCTACGGGGTGCGGCGGCCTTCTGGGATCTTTTCCCAACGGGCCATATTTATCAAAGAGTAATGCAGCGCAGCAAATCATCTTGCTGCGTTGCATTACAGGGAACGGACAGGGATGTGCCATATTTATACAAATATGGCGCATTCCAGCCTTTCCCAGCGATAGCGCACAATGTGCTGCCTAGGGAGGTGCCTGCATTGCAAGCAGGATTGTTATTGTGCATGAAGGGGCACCTTCCTGCACAAAAACAATCCCCTGAAGCGTTTTCCTCTTTCTATATGTGCTGCAAAATGCAGCACATATAGAACGAGGAAGTAACGAGGAGAAATAAAGCTATTTCTCCTAATTATGCCTCCCCTGGTAAGGCGTAGCATTTTGGCGCATTTCCAGCACAACCAGTAATGGTAAATCTGGGAATGCATCAAAATCCATGGGTGTTGCGTGGGAACACCCACATAGCTCCCATGGAATGCCTCCCTGGGGCAGAGTAACGCAACACAGCCATGTGCGCTGCATTGCCTTACTTCAGATTTATCAAGCCACTGAGGGCCACGCCAGGGGGCCTTGCGTGGCTTGATAAATCGCATCTTTGGGGTTGTGTCGCTTTTGCACCATGTTGAGTGGTGCAAAAGCAACTCAATCCCCTGATAAATATGGCCCACTGTGTCCAAAAGTCTATGAAAAATCAAGTAAAATATTAAAAACACATAATTGAAGAAACAATTTAGCTTAACAAATGTAGCAGAGATAGATGTGCAGTAGCCCTCCGTGAATTTTTTTAAATGTATGAAGTGATCATTCTGCCCACTTCGTCTCATCTTGCTTGTATAAAAACACATTTGGTTTGGTTAAAGTTGTTGGTCATTCAAGCACCTTTGAAGGTCAAAGAAGTAAAAGTTAAAATCCACAGGCAACAGACTATCCAGATTTAACACTAAAGACTGTGCTTCACCGGTGATAAATCGATTATATTAGCCACTGCAGGTGGCTATGAGGTATTGTGTTAGTAATATAAAACCTACCCTGTAAACATAAGGTCATGTAAAACCCACAGCTTTAGTATAATCCTGTAAGATCTCCTCATGTGAAAGTGACAACAGTTTTCAGAAATGGTCGGGTTGGGAGAATTAGTCGTCAGATGAAAATCCACAAAATATTGCAAGGCATATCATTATCTGAACAATACAAACGTCAAAACATTGAGGGAGACATATGCCATATGTAAAGGGGATGAGTTTCCACCTATAAAATGGTTGGTGGGGGGAGGGGGGTAAAGAGAGACTCTGCTATGCATCAGGTGGAAACTCATGGGCAGAGTGGAGGTGCCAGAGGGAAGTGGTTGCGAGTTGCAGTCTAAAAGACAGACCAATGAACAGCGAGAGAAGGGGAAATAGAACTTGTGACAGTACGATGGAAGGCTTCAGAGGCGAAGTAGTAGACTGAGGTTCAGTGAAATAAGGGGGAAGAAAGGAGTTGACCATGAGATGGATGGTGTGAAAGATGTGAACAAAGGCAGGGTGGAAGTGAAAGGAGGGTGGAGAGATGGTGATGGGGAGAAGATGGGTACCAGAGGTGGATACAAACTGAGGATGGCCATACAGCTAGTGAGACGGGGGATAGAGAGCTACTGATGGAGAAGAGGCACAGACAGCTGCATTAAGGATAAACCAGACATGAAAAGAAAAGGGCAAAGACAGAGTTCTGGTGACAGGAAGGAGGAGCTACTGAAACAGAGGTGCAGCCTCCATCTGCCAACAGGAGGTATTGGGGAAGGCGGGTCATACTGGTCTTCAAATTGCAGTGGAGGTGACAGCTGCACAGCAGAATGGGAGTCAGAGCACCAGCAGCCAGCTGTGTGACCTTCCGGTTTGTGACATGTTATGCTATGTTCATATCACTAGTAGACTGTGCATGCACAAAAAGTTTTCTTGGTGTTAACTGATGATTGTCAAAACATTCAAAAGGCTAAAGTGAGCATTTTTGTTTAAAGAGCCATGTTTTAACACAGCATGTAAAAGAAAGAAAGACACATGAGCAACATATCATGTGACATTTTGCTTTTGTCTTTAAGTCAAACATCTGGGCGCTTTTAGAAATCTCACATCTGCCACAGAAGTAGTTTTTGGGCTTTGTGAAGCACACTCATTGGACCAGACCTATGACAACCAGCAGTACTCGGCTAAGAGGGCAGCCATGTTCCCACCCTCTCCCTGAGTGCCAGGTTGTCCTCAATAGACCAAATATGGTAGGGAAGAAGGGAATTTACAAGTGCAGAGACAATGGGGCATATTCTCAAGGACCTATCGCCGATTTATCGGCACTTCAGCGCCGCAAAAGTGGTGATAGATTTATCGCCCTATTCGCAAGCTGGTGCAAACTGACGACATCGCCAGTTTACCAGCTATAGCTGGCACAAAAAACATCGCCACGGATGAGTGCGACAACTAACGCTAATGATATGCAGAGTAGGCGTTCCCGTGCAAAAACACACAAAAACACCACTTCGCGATATTCTCAACGACCAGCCAGACCTGCGATGCGAACCAAGAACAGGTGATAAGGCGCGTTAGCAGCAGGTATTTAACACCTGCCTTTTGCTGGTGTTAAGCAGGACGACTACCTGCAGTATGAAAGGGAGCCCAGCCCAGAGTCACATCTGAAGACCAACAGATGCCATGGAGCCAATGATCATGCAGCTCGGAGAACCAAGGGGGCCGCAACACCCACCGCCACCACTCCCAGGCCCCCCCCGGACCACCCCCCTGGATTACCACCTAGGCAGTGCAGGACAGCGGACGACCCTAAAACGCACTAGCCCCAGAGACTCAACGCCAGAGGAAGCCATTGGCCAACACAGGCTCAAAAGGACAACCATCCACCGCATCCTGACCCACATTGCCCACAGGCTGACGGTACCAACACAGCAGACAACCTACATCCCCCGCAGACAAAGCTGCTGGCTGTGCTGCACCTGTTGGCCCCTGGTACCTTCCAACCAACAACTGCCGGAGTCGGAGGAGTCTCACAGCCAGCCCCATCAAACTCCCTCACATATGTCATGGATGCATGTCCACAAAAGCTACGGCGGGCCCCTATATCCGCACCACACGATAGTTCCAATTCGTAGTGCACCTGTGCAACCAACCCCAACGCCAGCCGTGCTAGACGCCTCCGTGCCCCAGACCCAGGATCGTAGTAACCGTAACGTGGGTGCGCCAGGTCATGAAGTCCAGTAGTCAACAGTAGTGCAAAAACAGAACTTTATTACAAATACACAAACAAACAAAACGAAAAGCTCAGCCAACGCGCTCCATTCCCAACGGGGAACTTCAACAGGGCAACGTGTCTCCAGAAACCTGTGGGAGAAATGGTGACAATGGTCAAACTCCTGTATAGTCACATGCCTAATCTGGTACAGTGTACTGCACTTGGACAAACTGGAATGCTCACAGGCATGACAAATCATGTATGAGAAGACCGTAACAGAAGTTTGTGTGGCCGTAACCATCGTAGGAATGAAAAGGAAGGTAACGACCACACGAACCGCCGTCACGGTCACATCATGCAGGACTCATCATACCTGAAAGCATCACAGTGTGTGTCAGCTCGATACCCCTGCCCCTCACTCCACCCACACTGCGCAGGAACAACTTGAGACCACGCAAGGGAACTACGCCATAGCTGGCGTCACGCACGTGTTGGGGGCAATTCACAGCACACGTGTACCACTCGTGCCCCCTGCCGACACTACACACAATCACCGCAACAGCAACCACACGCATGCCATCAATGTGCAGACAAAAGTGGACCACCGTGGCCTGTCCACCAATGTCATCGCAAACTCCCCAGGCAGTCTGCATGATTCCCACATGTCCGCAGGTCCGCCACCAACCAACACTTTGAGGATGGCCCCCATGGAAGTGCACTGCCCATCGGCAAGTGCCAACTGAACACACCACACACTTCAACTCCACAATCCCCCAACTCACAACTGTGGGAATGCACACGTCACAAATCCATCACCAAAGTGACTACTGCGTGTATCTCAGTCTCCACCATATCCAGTCCATAGGCCTACACACACGTGGTCGACCACCTTCAACGGGCAGATTCACACTGGAGACGAGGTGGCTTCGTCCCAAAACAACCCGCCCACATCACGTCATTGCATGCAGGGTCGTGTCAGCCAGGGCGGCGCCCCCACTCCAACCACGAGGTCGCCGCCATGACCGGTGGTGCCTGTGCGATCCTGTGCACATGCTGCACCCCAGCCCTGGTCCCGAGGCCGCCCCGCCGCCCAGCGATGACTGCCCGCCCCTGCGCACCCAAGCCTCAATGCTCACCTGCCGCCACCAGCGTGTCTCCATGAGGGCCCTCCACGTGCTGGTGCAACCTCCTCAGCCGGACGCTGGATTCCGCGCCACAGGCCCCCAGCGGCCCAGCACCGCGGAGTCATGTGTGTGCAGGCTGCTGCCTTTGGCGTGCACCACGGTCCAGCAGGGCTCACAATTCAAATCGAAGCACGATTAGCAGGATGGCTCATCGAGGCCTACGCATCATCGCAGGCTTACACCCGCTCAGCTCTTCAGGTGGATCGAACTCAGTGCACCGCAAGTCATCGCCACGTGGTGGTAGGCCTGGGTCGGACTCTGGGCCTCGTGTGCCACTACCTCAGTGCGCCACGAGTCACCGTCCAGCCTCCAGACCTACTGCATCATTGCAGGCTGTACACCCGCTCAGCCCTTCATGTGCCACTAAGCCTGTGCAACTCAAGTCGACGTCCCGTGGTGGTGGGCCCCTGCCAGCCGCAGTGCAGCGGGTGCCACTAACCCTGTGCAACTCAAGTCATCGTCCCATGGCGGTAGGCCCGTGCAGGGCTGCAGGGCATCTGGAGCCACTAACTCCGTGCGCCACAAGTCATGGACCCTTCATGATTGAGCCACGTGGTGCGGACGCCATCATGTCATCTCCGGCAGTGGGGAATGTGATGTGCTAGGCCCCTTTTATTGGCAGGGTCACATGTCCTGTGACGCCTGTGCTGGATGGGTGTGGTGTGGGTGTTGACCAGCCCTCAGGGAGTGGCTGTGGCATGCTGACAACTAGACCAGTGATCAGCAGATCACTACAGGGAAGACCTGGGACATGTAGCTCTGTCCCCCCCCCCTCTGAGTGTAAGCGGAGTGGTCTGGCCTGGCGTATGCCAGGCCAGCGTAGGAATGGGAACAATGACCCCAGGGCTCTGGGCGTGCTTCAGTTCCGGGCTGGACAAGGAAGTAGCTGATGCTTGTGTCTCTGTTGTAGTGTCTACGCCACACGGACCGTAATCGGCAATGTTGCACCCTGTGACTCAAGTCCCACGACATGAGCAACATGGACGTAAGGGGGAATCACTGACCCTAGAGTCATCCATACTTTCATACTTGAATGATCAGAGACATGAAACATCTGTGCGATTCTGAATGTTTTATTCACATCCAATGGAGTGGTGCAGCTGGAGCAGTACAGGGGCATGCAAACCCCACTTCACATTATTGGCCCGTGGAGGGCCAGCCAGAGTCCTTCAGGGAATGACAAGTACATCGGAAGAGGAAGAGTTCAGTCCGCAGTCTGATCACTGTGTCATTGGCAACCAAACAGGATATGGCAGTCCATGTCGAGGTCCAAGGTGAGTGTCGCAGAATGCATCGGGGGACAGTGGAAGGTGATGATGCAAAGGGCAGAACCAAGCAGAAACAGGCCATATGGCGGAGATGAATGCTACTGCCTCCTCCTTACCAGTAAGGTTGATTCACCCGCATCTTCGTCCTCTGATGTCACATGTGCCTCACACGTGGGTGGTGGTGGAATGTCGGCCGCACTGTGTGCCACTGACACATCAGGGGCCGGAGGTGGATTGCCTGCCGCACTGTGAGGCACTGACACATCAGGGGGCGGAGATGTGGATGTAGAAGCAGCAGCAGCATTCATCTGCGCCAGGTCTTGAGGCAGCAATGCCATGACGATGTGCTGCAGGGCATGGAAGGTCCCAGCCACATCTCGCTGGTGTGCAGCCATGGCAGCCATTCTTTCCGCCGTCATCTGCTCCATGTTCTCCATGAGCCGCCGTATCTGTCGCAACTCCCGGCTGACATCGCTGGAGCCACTCTGACTGGACAGTTGCTCTTGTCTCAGTATCATGACTCCAGTGATGTCAGCCATGGATCGTTGGAGAGCATGGAGCGGACTGTGGGTGTCCGTTAGGGACTGTATGTGGTCCCTGATGGCCGATGATTCACAGCTTACGATATCGGTATCTAAACAACCAGATATGGTGGCCAGCAGTTTTCATGCCTGTCTGAAAGACATCATGATCTGGATGAGCCAAAACTTTCTGAAGATAAACACTGACAAAACAGAGGTCCTTGAGTTTGACAAGGCACCCTCCTTATGGAACAACAGCTGGTGGCCAACAGAGGCGGGAGACTGCCCTCGCCCTGTCACCAAAGTTAGGAATTTGGGTGTGATCTTTGACGATCAACTCAATTTCTCGGCCCAAGTAAACCATCTGACCTCCTCTTATTTTTTCCTTCAGAAAATTTTGAGGAAAATCTTTCCTTTCATTGCACATGAACTCCAAAAGACCGTTGTAGTGGCACTCTTTCTTTCTAAGTTAGATTACTGCAACGCGCTCTTTGTGGGAATTGATAAGGCGCAGAGGAGGAAGTTGCAGTCCCTGCAGGATGCTGCAGCTAGACTGCTCCTGAACATCCCTAAGGGTCGCCCCACCTCGGATGCCATCAGGACTTTACACTGGCTCCCAGTCCAGCAAAGAGCCGATTTTAAGTCCCTGTGCTTAGTGCATAAGGCCCTTTACGGAGGAATCTCCGGGGAGATACAGAAGCTGTTCTCCAGGTACTCTCCCATCAGAACGCTCAGATCCACAACGATGGGCCTTATCTGTATTCCAAAAATCCGTAAGGCAAGGTGGGGGGGGACGTACTTTGTCATTTTGTGCAGCCAAACTTTGGAATCAGATGCCGTCCATACTTCGACTCCAACCTAACCTTCTGATGTTTAGGAAGGAGCTGAAAACTTGCTTATTCTCTACGATCTAACAGTTTCATTTATAGCTCTCTAGTACCATGTACCTCAATCAGCGCCAAGACGCCACGGCATTCGAGCGCTTAACAAGTAACAAATCAAATCAAATCAAATCAGACACCCATGTATGGCATCAAGTTTGGCTGCCATGAGGTCGAACCCCACCCGCACCTGATCAGCCATCTTCTCCTGGACCTCCAACACACGGCGTTGGAAGGCCATGTGTTGTTCATGGGGGTCCTGGGAGGCGGCCGGGGTGGTAGGTGCGTCCTGCTGTGTGGTCTGTGCAGGGGGTGGGGTCTCCTCGATGCAGCTGGGCTGCCCTGCTCCTGGAGGTGGGGTGCCGAAGCTGTCAATGAGGACTTGGAGGGCTTCGGTGTCGATGTCGGGGATGTCCTCATCGTCATCAGTGAAGAGTTGTTGGGGCTGCTCTGCATGAGGTGTTGATGCTCCCTCTGCAATGTGAAGGGGAGATGCAGTATTACATTGTGTTCACATGTATGTTGACGCATTGTACAAGTTCACATACAGACTGCATGGCAATGTACATTGTGACTGTTTAGGGAGCTGTCTATTTGATGCGGGACAGTGGACATTTCGACAACATCACGGATATGTGTTTGTAACTGTACATTGACATCTCACATTTCCCTGCTATGCCACATGTGGTTGGCCAGTTTCTACACACAAGCGGCACCTGTGGTGTCCTCTGTCCTGTTGTTAACGTGTTGCAGTTTGTACCACATTGTTGTCAATGCTGATGTGCTCTGAATGTCAAGTCAAGTCAAGTCAATAGCATTTATAAAGCGCACAGCTACCACCTACGGCGGTGTCCCGGCGCTATGAGGTTAAAGCAGTTGAGGGAGGGAAGAGACTAGGACAGATCAAACAGCCAAGTTTTCAAAGAGCTCCTAAAAAGGGATTCGGACTCAGCCTTGCGCAAATGAATAGGCATCTCGTTCCAGAGGGCGGCTGTTCTAACAGCAAAGGCACGCCCTCCCATCCTTGCTCTCCGAAAGCGGGGAGCACGGAGCAACGACTGAGAGTTTGAACGCAGAGTTCTATTCTGATGGTATATCTGGAGTCTCTGCCTAAGATAACCAGGCCCACAGTCTCTAGTCGCTCTAAAGGCCAAAGATAAGGCCTTAAATTGAATTCTCCTTTTACCGGCAGCCAATGTAGGCTGCGCAAATGAGGGGAGATATGGTGCCGGAGGGGTACCTTTCTAATAAACCTAGCTGTTGCATTCTGGACTGTCTGCAGCCTTTGAATAAGATAGGCCGGAAGGCCCAAATACAAGCTGTTAGCGTAGTCCAGCTGAGACGTAATCAAGGCATGGACAATGGTGGCCCGACAGTCCATAGGCAGGAGATGAAGAAATCTGCGCAAAGATTTAAGTTTCCAGAAGCATGCTCTGGATACTTGGCCAATCTGGGCTTTAACAGACAATTCAGAATCGAATCTAAAGCCCAGGTTTCTAACCGAGGATACAGGAGTGGGAGGAGGATTCAGTTGCGACAGCCACCAAAGGTCAGCTAAAGGGGGTGAAGGCTGGTTAAAAAACATCACCTCGGTTTTTTCCGTATTCAGTTTAAGACAATTGTCTGTCATCCAAGAGGAGATCTTAGTAAGGCAAAGCCTGAAATTGTCGAATGCAGCTCGCGTAGTAGCTGAAAAAGAGAACACCAGTTGTGTGTCATCCGCGTACGATATTAGTCGTACACCACAGTTATTCATTGTAGAGGCTAGAGGGGCGAGATATACATTAAACAGGGTCGGGCTAAGCGCAGAACCCTGTGGTACTCCACAGCCCATGATGCTAGGAGAGGAGACATAAGGGCGGAGTAAGACCTGCTGAGACCGCTCCTCCAGAAACGAATGGAACCAGTTCAAGATAGTCCCTGAGATACCCATCTGAGCCAAACGGTCTAAAAGAATCGAATGAGAGACCGTATCAAAGGCTGCAGATAAATCCAGCAACACTAGCATAGGGCTACTGCCCTGGTCTAGGGATTCTCGGATGGTTTCCGCAACTTCCAGCAGAGCGGTCTCAGTACTGTAGCCCTTCCGAAAGCCCGATTGTGAGTCGTGCAGCAGATTATTGGCTCCAAATAAGTAGATAGCTGTCTCTGCACTTCCTTCTCCAAAATCTTAGCTGGGGCGGGCAAGAGTGAAATAGGCCTAAAATTCATGAGAATACTAGGGTCTGCATCTTCTTTTTAAGGATAGGCAGAACAAACGCCTTTTCCAAACTGAAGGGTAACTGCCAACCCTTAGAGAGGTATTCCAAATAATGTTTAAATGGGGATTGAGAAGGGAAGCCAGGAGATTAAAAAATCTGGCTGGGCATGGGTCTAAGGGTGAGCCAGACTTAATTCTTCCTAGATCTTGCAGAGATGCCACTGGACAAAAGGTCTGAAATTCCGACCAATGGGAGGAAGGAGTAAGGACAGCGGGGATGGGCAACCTGTCCCCTAGTCCCTGGAAGGAAGAATAAATAGACTGTACCTTCTCCTGGAAGAAGGTCGACAGATCTCTGCAAAGATCAGCTGTTGGCGTTATCTTACTGATGGTGGCTTGGGGTTTCATAAAATCATGCACGATTTTAAAAATTTCCTTAGAAGAGTTGTTAGAGTCATTAATTTGATTTGCTAAAAAATCTTTGATAGCTTTGCGTTTAAGAGCGTGGAATTTTTTTGTGCAGTTTTATATGTGCTTTTAGCATCCAGATTGTAAGTTTTTCGCCAAATGCGTTCTAGCTTTTTGCATGCACTTTTCACTGATTGAAGTTCTGGAGAGAACCAGGGGAGGATGGCTTTTTCCTGACTTGCTTCACCATTTTCATGGGAGCAATAGAGTCAATGGAGGTGGTAACCCAGTCATTAAAGGCAATTGCATCATGACTGGGGTCACCTGTCAACAAGAGTGGAATTTTAAGTGAGACAGGATCCATGGACTCAATAGAAACTTTTTTCCAGTTTCTTTTCAACTCGACCTCAGGTTTCGCACTGCAAGTCCCCTCTCTTCTTAATAGGCTAAAGGGGACCAGCCAGTGGTCTGACCAAGAATGTCATGTGTTTGCTGCATTTTGGGAGGGTCGCCCCTGCAGCTCTGATTTTGCTGCCCCTTGTCCCTTTCAGGCTGTGTGCCTTTGACTTCTGTGCCCATACAGTGCTGAGATGTTGCAGACTAGGGTGGATTTGGGTCTTGGTGGCAGTTGGGACTCTGGGGCATGGTTTGTCCGCAGATGTGTAGTTGACGTCAGGGGTTGTTTGTGCAAGTGGATGTGTCAGAGTGTGACCTGCTCCTTTACGGATGTGGTCCACAGTCCGCCACCTCAGTGTGGTGGCGTGCACCATGTCATGATGATCGGCCTGCAGCCATGCTATTCGTCATGCAGTGTCACTTGCATTGTCAGTGTGGCTCACGGACCCGCAGCTTTGCTGGGTTCAGCACATGTGCATGGGTTGGTTGTGAGATGAGTGATGTATGGGCGGGACTCCTCTGGGCACATGGTTGACGGGGGCCTACGTGCTGTTGCTATGTGTGCTGCAGTGTGCCAAGGGGATCAGGGACATGATCCAGAGTCATTGTGGGTGTGCACTGTGCTGTACTTAATTGTGCATGTGTGCCATTGTGCACATCTCCCCCCCGTCCCCCCAGTCCCTGGTCGTTACTCACCCTGTAGCTGTTGGGTCCGGTCATGTTGAGCAGTGTCCGGTCCCCCAACTCCTGCCACCGTCTCCCCACTGATGACTGTGGACACCATTCCCTCCATCTCATCCAGCTCCTCCTGTGGCGCTGGACTCCCACCTCCAGTCTGCATTGCTGCCTTCTGGTTGTTGGCGAGTTTCTGCTTGGTCTTGCGCTTCACATCATTCCAGCGCCTCTTGAGCTCTTCCATTGTCCTCCTCAGCACTCTGACTGCATTCACCTTGTCCAGGATGGACTGCCATGTTGCATTTTTTGTTGCCAATGACACAGTGGAGGTGACGGACAGTTGTTGATGGTGTTCTATCACCTCCGTGATCAGGATCCTGTTTTCCTGTGGACTGAACCGCGTCTTCCTCTTCTTCTTGTCCTTGCCCTTCCCTGTCCCCGGGGTCCCAGGCTGCTCCTCCGGGGGGCTTGTGGGGTTCTGGCCGTCCTCTGTGCCTGCTCCGGCTGCCTCCATTATGCTTCGCTGTAGTTTGGTTTTTGTTTGTGTTTTTTTTTTCAGCTTTTGTAGTGATTTTTCCCACCTGACGTGTGTGATTTGCAGGCATGGCGCTGCTTTTCGCTGATTGTCTTATCGCGGTTGGGCCCATCGCAACTTTTTTCGTGTTCGGGTTTGGATTTTCATCGCCGTCCCGGTAATGTTATCGAGGACATTTGACGCGTTATCGGGAGACTATCGCATGTTACCGCCGTGTTGAAAATACGACGTTAACACAGAGTTATTTTCCCGCGATAGACGGCGATATGAAAACTTGCGTTAACCTATTTTGGCGATGTTTATCGCACGTTCTTGAGAATATCCCCCAATGTTTGTTGTTTGGGGGGGAGGGGTTTGAGCCATTCTCAAGCAACAGCCACAATCATTGTCAGAGTGAACCACCAAAGTCACTAAATAAACCTGTGCTTAACCTTCTGGTAACTTGGCACAGAAAACACAACACAAAAAAAATTTCACACCATTTTCGGGAAATAGAGTACATCTTAATACATTATTTGATATCAAAACAACAAAAATCCAATCAGTAGAACCAGAGATATGCAATGAAACGTTTTGAAACAATCAAGCGCTGAGAAGCAAAAAGTGCCAACCATGTTTTATCTGGTCACGGTGGACTGGGTCAAAGTCGCATATTCAGGCTGACAGTGATGGAGTTCAAGCTGGATACAGGACTGAGTTTAGTCCACTGTCAAAGTACCTTGTGGCATGAGCATCAAGATGCAGAGTACTTGTGTTGAGCTGCGTGGGCCGGTGTTCAGGAGTCGTCGACAAGGAGCTGCGAAGCAAGCTCCTGCATCAAGATGCATCACACAGCAGCAGAGTCAATTAAGCCATCAACAGGAGTTTGCGAAGCAAGGCCTTGCACCATTAGCGGGAGCTTGCGAGCATTTGCGCTGCAATGCACCAGCGCCAAAGACAAGAAGCATTGCCCTAGGCCAGTGTCAGCATCAGCTTCGTCATCGTTAAGGAAACAGCTGGGGTTCGTAGGGCCTTGCGCTGTAAGGCGCTGAGAACGGGATGCATCAATCTAGGCCAGTGTCGCTGAGCAGCTGCGGTGAGCTGGCTCGAGATGTGAGGAGTTGCATCGACATCGAAGAAGCCTGTTATGTCCCTGTGGCTTTCATCAGGGGGCCAGCCCACTTACCCTTAGAGATTCTCTGGAGTCCTGGGTCCACACAAGCAGGCTGGATTCAGCAGGGCAGCTCACAGCAGCAGAAGAGTGCTTGTGCACCAACAGCAGGCCTTGGACAGCAAAGCAGTCTTGGACAGTTAAGCAGAGTTTGGGCAGCAGGACAGACTTCACAGCTGGGCAGTTCTTCTTCCTGGTGAAGTTCATTCATAGGTCCAGAAGTGATCTGAAGAGTTAGGTCTGAGGGTCCACTATTTATACCTGGTGCCCATTTTTTAAGTTTATGAAGCTTGTAGAGACCTCCTCCTACAGAAGTGTCTGGAATGTCCTTCCTCCCTGCCCTGGCTCCAGGTTATATAGGGCACAAAAGACTAGTATGGAACCCTTTGTGAATTTGCTGAGGCAGAGTATTTGTGATGTGCAAGTGTGGTAGGTGACAGATCCTCTCCCTTATTCTGGCAGAGATGGCCCATTCTGACAACACCTATGCCCCCTTTGTCTCACTGTCTGGGATGAATACACAAAGACCAACTGCCAGCTGCACCTAATCATGTGACCCAGGATAAAGGCTCTAGGCACCAAATGGTTAGGACTGGAAAATGCCAACTTTCTAAAAGTGTCATTTTCAGAATTGTGACTTAAAATCCAACTTTACCAACAAAGAGGGTTTCAAATTACAATTCTTTAGACACCGAATATGACTTTCTTACTGGCTCCCAATCAAATGTTATCACTTATTAAATGTAACAAGGTACCCAAAGTTATCCAATGGGAGAGGTAGGTCTTGTAGAAGTGAAAAAAGAGTTTAAGCGTTTTTCACTACCGGGAGATGAAAAAGTTAAAAGCACTTGTCTAACTTTTTAAATACACTGCATCCTGCCCAATGGGTTGTTTAGGGCTTATGCTAGTGGTGACTTATATGTATCAAAAAGGAAAGTTTAAGCCAGGAAAAAAGTTGATCTTGCCAGGACGAACTGGCAATTTAAAACAGCACTCACAGGCTGATATGGCAGGCCTGGGACAGGTTTCAAAGGATAATCAAGCGAGTGGCACAATCAGTGTTGCAGGCCCACTAGTAACATTTAATATCCAGGTCCTCGGTACATGCACTACCCCTTTACTAGGAACTTACAAGTAAATGAAATGTGCCAATTTTGTAAAAGCCAATTTCACCATGTTTAAAGGAGAGACCACAAGCACTTTAGCACTGGTTATAGTGGTAAAGTGTGCAGACTCGAAATGCCAACAAAACAAATTAAACCAAACAGGAGGAGTAAGGCAAAACCTTTTAGGGAAGACCACCCTAAGGCTGACAGGTCTAACAGATAAGAACTGTAAAGGCACTTGCTGCATTTCTTTATCTCATGTAGCTTATACTTTATAAGAAATTAAGTGCCAGGTCCAAAGGTATCTAACATGAATCCACTGCCGCTGGCACCACTCACTTGTCACCTTAAACTGTAGGTTTAAATTCTAGTTTTATTATTTGAAAGTATATTAAAAAGTAAAATGCTCCTCTAATGAACTTCTCTATAATAAAAACACACACAGCGCCATCATGTGGTAGATTCTAATAAATCTATGGAGGTGTTTGCAAATGAGCGCCGGTGCCAAGCACTGGCAAATATTTGCATAAATTAGGCTCTGATCTGACAAAGTAATGCATAATTAGCAGCATGTTCTGGAAGGCTATCGTTGTGTGTGTGTGACAGTGTATTAGTAAGAAAATCGCCATTATGGTGGGAAGTCAGTGCGTTTCAAAACATGATGTGGAACCAATGCAATGTAGCAGTATCGGGTATTAAGTGTTTGTTATGCTATGTTATGTTGATTTGTAGAGCGCACTAATCACCCATGAACATATCCTGGCGCTTGAGCAGGTGAATGAGTGTAGGATCCTCGCGCAGTTATTCAAAGAGCCAAAGTCTTCAGCTTCTTGCGGAAATCAAGATGTGAACAGTAGGCCCTGATCAGCTAAGGGAGGTCACCCCATGTTTTAGGTGTAATATAGGTGAATGAGCGACTTCCTGCTTTGTTTTTGTGAATGTGGGGTGCATGCGAGAGTGAGATAGAGTGAAGATGTGTGGTCAGCTGGTGAAAGTGTATGAGGTTATTAAGGTATGTTGGTCGAATGTTGTATAGAGCTTTGTATGTATGAGTGAGTAGTATGAATTGGCTGTGGTTGTAATGGGGAGCCAGTGGAGTTCCTTCAAGTGTGGTGTGATGTGGGTGGGGCATGGGAGATCCAGTATGAGTCTTGCAGTGGCATTTTGGATGGCCTGGAGCCTCTGTAGGAGTTGCTTGGAGTATCTGGCATAGAGTGTGTTGCCGTAGTCAAGCTTGTTAGTGATGAGTTCTAGGGTGACGGTCCGATGGTGTTCTGTGGCAGGCACTTGAAGATCTTATGTAGGTTGAGGCAGACGTGGAAGCAGGAGGTGCTCACTGTGTTGACTTGTGCGGTCATGTAGAGTTCATTTTCTAGGATGATCCCCAGGTTTCTTGCATTGCCAGTAGGTGTTGGTCCTAGATCTGATGGCCACCAGGTGTAGTCCCATGGAGAGGTCTTGCTTCCAAAGATCAGAACTTTTGTCTTGTCGGAATTGAACTTCAGGCAGTTTGCTATCATCCATTCTGCTACCATGTTCATGCAGTAGGTGAAGTTGGTTTAGGAAGTGGTAGTTTGTCTGTCAGAGAGAGGATGAGTTAGGTGTTTTCAGCATATGAGATAATGGAGATGCCCTGGGATCGGATGATGTTGGCTAGCGGGGTTATGCAGATGTTGAACAGGGTTGGGCTGAGGGAAGATCCCTGGGGGGCTTTGCAGATCAGTTTCTTAGTATCTAATGTGAATTGTTGCATTCTGACTCTTTGGGTTCTTCATAAGAGGAAGGATCAGATCCAGTGGAGGGTGGGTTCTTGGATGCCTATGTCGTGGAGTCTTCTGATCAGAGTGTAGTGGGAGACAGTGTCGAAGGCTGCAGATCAGTTGAGTAGGATAAGGGCTGCTGTTTCTCAGTGGTCCAGTATGGTGTTGATGTTGTTCAGTGGCTGCTATGAGTGCTGTTTCTGTGCTGTGGTTCCTTCTGAAACTTGTTTGGGTGTTGTCCAGTAGGTGGTGAAGCTTGAGGTGAGTTGAGAGTTGCTTATTGATGGCCTTCTCTATCACTTTGGCAGGTTACGGGAGCAGGGATATTAGACAGAAGTTGCATAGTTGATTTGACTTCTGTGTTTTTACAGTCGTCAGGGAATGTGCCGGATACCATGGAGGTGTTCATCATGTGGAAAAGAGCGGTGCTGATTGGTAACATTCCCAGATTGCAGATGTGGTGGGGTCATGGGTCCATGGAGGCCCCTGAGTGGATGGTCCGCATGACTGAATCTGTGTTGTCCCTGGTGAGGGGTGGCCATTTGGTCAGGTGGTTATCCTGGTTGGTGGGGGATAGTTTGCAATGAGGTTGGCAGGGTCTGGTTGGTGTGGGAATTTGCTGAGATATTAGTGTTTTTTCTGTGGAAGAAGTTTGATAGGTCGTTGTGGAGTTCTTGGGAGAGGGAGATGTTGACTATTGCGGAAGGTGTGGTGTAGTCCTTTATGATCAAAAAGATCTCCTTGCTGCTGTTGGAGCTTTCTTCGATGCGTTCAGCTACTGCACATTTCTTGGTGTCTCATAGTTGCTGGTGGTAGCATCTAAGAGCAGCCTTGTAGGTTAATCTGACGGCGGTACAGTGGCTGGTTCTCCATTTCCTTTCTAGCTGTTCACAGTGTTGTTTTGATTCTTGGAGTTCCTCTGTGTATCAGTTGGCTTGATTGTTGGATCTTCTTCGTTTGTTGGGTCTGATGGGTTTGAGGGAGTCTGCACAGTTTCTGTTTCAGTTGTTGAAATTTGTGAAGTCAAGGTCCTTCGTGGGGTTTGGTTGATACATGGTGAGGACGCTGAGCCAGTTTTCACTTGAAGATCACTAGACGAAGACAAGCAGCCGTATTCTGTATTCTTTGCACTCTCCCTTTTAAATAAAATCATACACAGGTGCAACATCTTCCAAAACCCAGTTGACATAATATTGTTTTTGAGACCACTTTAATCCTGATGACAGCACCTACCTGAGGCTTCAATTAGCTATTTGAGTGCACCTTGAAATTTAGACTTTCAGAACTTTGACTATGACTGTGTGTGGTCCGATACACTCAGGTCATTCATTTGACACCTAGTGTTCTTCACATACACACCATTTAAAGACAATTAGATTAAATTAAATTAAATTGACAAAGCAATAAAAGAAAAACAATTCTTCCTGAAACCACTGTTGTTGATGAAGGTCTCTTAGGGATAGTCTCAAGTGGCACTTTTTCTCCATTCTGGCCATCTAGGCTACCATGGATCTTTTCCGAGTTTTATCTAAATATTACTAAGCCCTCTTATGGAACTCCTCAATGTTTCAGGTGCCCTCCAGAGCAGGGTGTTGGACTTGATGTCCACACAAAGTGGAAGATGACTGCTTCCACATTACTAGGCTGTGGGGAAAATGACAATTGATGGCAGCAGACTCATAGTGCAAGGGTCATAGCCCACATTTCTCCCTTTTTGGGTTATGACCATTCCAGATTCACTTCTTTGGAGCAGTCCCTGCTATCTGTGCCTCAGAGGCCCATAGTTGTGCCAATATTGTTTGGCTTTTGGTCTGCAATTCATATTCAGTTCAGAAACATGAATTTGATGACCATACTTCATAAACCGACTTTCAGTGCACAGGGAGGCCTCTCCAAGACATTCAAAACAACAGCATAACCACACTTGAGGTGGCTGGCCTATGTCTTTTCAATTCACATCCAGTTGACCAATTATAGGCTTCACACTCCCTTTGGTCTAGAAAAGTCAGCAGGAATGCTGTTGCAATTATTTTCTGGAGTTATAACACTAGAAGTTGCAAAGGATCCTCCCTGGCTTTGCAACAGTGCTGATCTATTTTGGAAAAATGTTGTCCTTTTAAAAGGAATAAGTGTTTTGTACTTTTTAACCAGAAATACGTTTTGCAGTATCCACTCATACAAAAACATGTACGTAGAATTTCTCTTTGCAACTTTCCACAGACTAGGGATGAACTGGGAATAAACTATTACCGGTGACCCCCAGCATACATAGAAAGAGGAAAGAACAAGGAGAAATAATGTTATTTCTCCTCGTTGCGCCTCCCTTACACCACCCATGGGGAGGCGTAGGCTTTTGACGCATTCCCAGGTTTATGAAATCTGGAAATTTGTCAAATGCCATGGGTGTTACATGGGAACACCCACCATAATGCCCATGGCATGCCTATATATCACAGGGTGAGGCAGCCCATATCTACAAGGCCATGAAAAGCCACCAAGGGTGGCTTTACATGGCCTTGTAGAGATGGCCCTGCAGTGTGCACCACCGAACCTTCACTAAAAGTGACATTCTGGTGGTGCAGGGGCCTTGTAAATGAAGCCCTCACTCTACATAGCAGGACTGCCACTCCACTCCTTAACTTCCGCAAGAAACTGGAGAGCTGGATGTTCAACTAGGAGCGCTACCACACCTACACCCCTGCTCCAGCTCCTGGATACCCTCACGGGTGATAATTTGCGCCATACAACAACAGTGCTTTGAAGCAGTGGCAGCCTGCATGGATCGGAGGTGGTGGGGTGGGGGGCACAGGGGTAAGGGGATGTAAAAAAGAAAAAAAAACTTACCTTATCGCTGCATCTCTCCTCCGTCTCTCCTCCGCGTCGTGCCGGAACAGGAAGCACCCAGGCTCCCCTAAGCCAATCACAATGCTGCAATGCAGCGTTGTGATTGGTCTGAGCGCCGTGGTTCAGCACTCAGACAGACAGTGGGAGCCTGGACATGTTCTCCACCCAGGCTGTGACACACAGCCTGGGTGGAGAACATGTAAAGTGCGCATGACGGCCGGCCAAACAGTCATGCGCACTTACAGTGTGCCACCACTTCTCCCTCTGCTCCTCTGTCATCAGAGCAGCCCCGCCCCACCCGAAAAGCTGCCGCAACAGGAACAAAAAAAATTATAATAACTTTGTGCTATTTTATTTTTCCTTTATTTCACTGCTGCAAAGCAGTGGGGTGACGTCTTAGAGGAGGAGCCGCCACTGCTTTAAAGCCACACTAGGTATAGCAACACAATTTCCCAATGAAAAGCACACATCCAGAAGACTTGCCTATGTACTCCTTACTGCCCCAAGACCTGGATTGGACCCTAACCATGTACTTTCAGTCAGTATTCTCCACTTCTGTGGAGACGCCAATCCATCAGAGCTATTTGGCTGCCATGCGTTAAATCGTTGGAAAACTAGATTTTGCAGTGGTGTATGTTTACCTACACGCATGAATTTTAATAGTTACACACTTTCTTTTTGTAGTATAGTCTTAAATGCGTTATTATGCACAGCTATAAGTGTTAGGTGTAATAGCAATGATAATTGTATGTTTACAATATAGCCTTATAGCCCGCTGCCGAGGGCTATACCTGCTGTTAAAGGCCCTGATCCCGAGTTATAGGCCCGAGCCGCAGGCGAGGGCCTATAACGAGTGCGGCGAGGGCCTATAACGAGGGAGAGGGCCTTTAACAACCGGTATAGCCTGAGGCAGAAGGGCTATAAGGCTATTAGAACATTCCACCCACTAAGGGTAGAATGTTCTAAATTAAAAATGGAGAAACAAAAAGACAAACATTGGAATGTTGGAGCGCTGGGCTTATACCAGCCATTATAAGCCCAGAGCAACTCCATTGTCTTCAATGGAGCTCCCAACATTCCAATGTTCTAATAGTGCTTAATTTGCAAAAAAAGAATAAGTGTAGAGGCCCAATGTTTTTCTTAGAAGCCTGCTGAAGGCACTGCTAATAGCCAGGTTTGACAATTGCCAAGGCTGCTTCATCTTGATTCCACCTCATACCTCATTCTACCACCCCCTCATACTTTGTTTCTTTTTATTCTTTAAGGTTCTTTCCATCCCTCCATTCTTACTTTCTCACTGTTTTGCAAGCCTTCTTTTTCTCCTTTCACCATTTCTTGCCTTTCTATCCGTAGCTGTGGGCACAAAACATGAGTGCTGGTGCCCACCAACTGCAACAACCAGCAAAAATTACACACTGGTTTAGTAGCATTATTCTTAATGTCTGTCCATATGTTGCATACGGTGCAGAAAGTTATATCCCTATTTTTCTCTGTCTATGCTTCACCCACAAAGCGTTTGCTTGACCTCGGTTGCCAGCTCCCTTCGGCACGTCTTTCTTTCCATGTCAAGCTGAAAGGATGAGGGCAATCGGGCTGTGCCCGGACCATCCCACTAACCCAGCGAATCATGCCTATCTATTTTAGGCATTTATCTTCAAGTGAAAAGCACACCCGTCCCGCCAGTTACTTCAGTGCCTGTATTTCAAACTCGTCAGCAGCACCAGGGGCGGACCTTCTCGCGGGCAGATAAGCGCGCACTTTAAAGAACGTTAACGAATGTCTTTCTCGATTTAAAGAGCCAGTAGCAATTTGTAAGCCGGGAGGATGCCAGGCACGGTGGAAATCTAATCGTGGCCCACGCTAAGAAAACATGAGGTAATTGAGCACGGCTGTGAAAAATGATGTGGTTGGTGTCAAGAATGTACCAAACGAAAAGGTTCTAAGCACGTTGAATTATTGTCAAACCGAGGCCTCGCTCGGCAAATCTTCTCGGACTGCAGTCAGTAATGGGCGCAAGTACTAATGGCTTTCTTGTTATTATTTATTGAGATGTAAACTGGGTCTGGGTGAGCTCCAGGGCACGGTTGTTTTGTGAAAGGATTTTTGAACTCTTAAGGCAATGGTTACCTTGTGATGTTCTGGTGTTTGCTTAAAGAACAGTAAATCTGCCCCTGAATGCTAGCCTTAAATAACCGACCTGCCTTTGTAGTAAAATAACATAATTGTGCTTAAACCCCACGCTGACAGAACAACGACCCTGATGATATTTAATAATGGATCGAAAACTAAGTTCTCAAAGGAATGGGATGGTTACAGACACCAGGAAAAGCATCTGTATATCGCCATGTTTTCCAATAATGATTTAAGAAGGTGAAACAAGAATAATAGCAACAGCGAAGACATAAGTATACTCCATGAGTAAGTTTATACAGCACAACAAACCTAATAGTAACAAACTATGTCGTATGCGTTCAGAGCGCAACAGGACATACAGGGCCCACTTGGCCCCAGCCATGGTAGTTGAGGTCGTTTACGACCTGGGGTGGCTCCTCCACCAAGGCGGAGGAGCATCACCCCATGGCTCTCAGAGCAGGAAAAAGGGAACATAAAATGATAATAATGTTATTATTATAATTTTCTCTTCTGTAGGTTCGGGGCTGGGTTAGGGCGGGGCGGGTCTGGTGGCACTGGGGGAGTGGTTTGTGCATACAAAGGGGCAGATTTACTAGAAAGTGACGCATCTGTAGAGATGCGTCACTTTCCCTGCGCCACACTGAGAAACCCTTGCGCCATCATGGATGCGCCGTATTTACACCATGGCGCAAGGATTGACAGATGCGTCAGAAATTCTGACGCATCTGTTGGGGCAAAAGTCACGCATTGCTGGAGTTGTGTCGCAAGCACGACGCAACTCCAGCAATGCTTTTTGAGGCCTATTCCCACGACACTGCATCACTCCTTATGCCTGCTTCAAGCAGGCGTAAGGTTTTGACGCAGTGGCATCCTAGAAGTGACGCAGTGAAATCTTGTAGATTTCACTGAGTCACTTTTATGAGGCCTTCCTGCGTGGGAACGCCCACACTGCATACATTATACCTGACGCAGGTATAATGTGACGCAGGGCTTTACAACGTGACGCATCTCCCTAGATACGTCACGTTGTAAATAGGCCGCATTGTCTGCGCCGCTGTTGCGTCAAAAAAGTGACGCAACTGCAGCACAAAAGTCACGCAAGGGACTTGTAAATCTGCCCCTAAGTGCTTATGACTGGTTGGCCAGCTGTCTGGGTCCGGCCAAACAGTCATGCACACTTAGCATGTTCCCCACTAGGCTGTAATGCACAGCCTGGTGGGGAAAATGCCCAGGCTCCGTCTGAGCTTCAATCACAACGCTGCATTGCATTGCAGAGTTGTGATTGGCTTAGGGGAGAATGGGTGCTTCTTCCTTCCGGATCCAAGCACAGGAGGAGAGACGGCAGCCATGGGGATGGAGGTAAGTGTTTTTATTTTTTATATTTTGCTTCCACCCATCCCGCCACCCCCTTCCCTGCCAGCCGCTACTGTTTGCCTCTGATGTCCCGGGATCTGGCATACTATAGCTTTGCAAACTGGGCCAAGTACAACCCACTCAGAACTTGTCTCCCGAGATAGGAAGGGCTAGCAGTGAAAGGTTTCTCAAGGAGGTAGTGTGTGGGGTAAGAGTGCAGAACTCAATACTCAACCAACAGATATAAAGTATTGTCTAGCCCAGTGCTTATATTTTATGTAAAAGAAAGCACATTAAACTCACAGCAAAACCAAATACTACACAGGTCAATTGGAATGCAATTACACAGTTGTAACCTAAGTTATGTTTCTCAGAAAGGCGCTACACCCCCTGCCAACATACACTTTTCCCGCTAGAAGATATATTTCATGAATACAGTTACCAATATAATGTGGGCACAGGTATCAATGAGGCACAGGTGCAGAGTTCTTCGTGTACCCCCCTCTGGTCAATTGCGCTAATCAGCTCAAAGTCTTATACCTATGCTTTCCCTTGAGCAACAAAGTCTCAAGTCCATGCAGGAGAATCTTATGCTCGCTCTGGTCTCCCAGTCCAGTTGCAGTCTAGGCTCAACTTTTACCTTCTGGTTGGCATTGTAGTTCTAGAAGCGCGCAGGGTTTGGTACGTGTACCCAATGTCATGGTAGGAGCTTTGCTTCCTCTGGGGTGCAGTGATGATGTTACATTGGAACAGGGACCTATGAATGAAGTCTGTGTGGCAGGCCACTGCAGGGGCACTCATCTTTAGCAGTGGAAGCCTCCCCGGCCAGGTGCAGACAGGTTTTCAGATTCAGCAGTTGCAGCCTCCAGGCTAACTCATCTGGAATGTTGTTTCTTCAGGAGTTGCGCCCTCTAGCCCGATCGAGGCTTTCCACTTTAGCATTGACACTGCTTCTCTTCCGAATGCCAGTGGTGGCAGCTCCAGTCTGTTGGGCTCATATTGGATAAGTGGAGTGGTTCCCCCATACATCAGGCAAGCTAAACATTGAAGATTGAAGTCTCAAAACCTTCTGCTTGATAGGTTGCAATGACAATGACTTCTACGATATGAAGTTATGAATCCTAATGTAGCATCAACCTTAAAACAATGATTGCAGGAACTGGAATAATTACATTTGGAAAATGCTGCTTTATGGCAGACCTTATCTTCTAGATCCCTTGATTTACAAGGGTTAATAATAATGCTTCTTGTTTTCCGGGCAATCCTTCTCACCTAAAAGAGGTTTTTAACTGCCTTATAATACATTTACCGTTCACCCCCACTGTTTGCCTAAGATAGGGCTAACATGGAACATTTGACTTACTCCCTATCAGGAGAAGCCTTAACTTGGGCTACTGCACTAATATCCACCTCTGATCCATGCTTTGATATCTATTCAGAATTTCTGATTACATTCAAAAAGATGTTTCAGTATCCTGATAGAGAATTATCTGCAGAGAACGCTCTCTTTGATATTCAACGCACCCAGGATGTTTTTATTTACATTGCTTGATTTTTCCAGCTATGTGCTGAAAGTGTCTGGGTGAGGAGAACCCATATATTTTTGTTGACAGTTTTCTCCCAATCTGAAAGTGAGCACATACGTCAGGTTTTAACTTAATTGGACTGTTGGTCCTCTGGAATGTATATTGAGTGTGAGTTGGGCAAGGTTACATTACATTCCAAATCCACTCCTCACAGGTACAGCAGTGAATGGCACAGTTGTTTCTGTTCTGGTGACTATGACTTTCATATCACATATGGAGACACTTACCTTTATTGTTGTAGGCTTGCCAGACTATCCCATTATACTTGGGTTACTGTGGCTAGTGATCCAGCGCTGCTAATATAAATTTCTCCTTATGACATCAATCCAGAGGAAACACTTACGCAACCTTTATCACTTAAAACTTATGTCGGTGGGGCCCATGACACCGCATACATACATTCATTCAATCTCTGGAGTATACGCTTAGGAAAAATGAGTTGCTGGATAAGCGGGATACCTTATTAAAACGACAGAATTATAACCTATACATTATATACATAAACTTCGGATCCTGTCGGTTCTAAACATCAAGGCACTCCGCTATTCGGTCGATGGACCAACTAGTAGAATTAGTTGATGGTGATTAAGACCAGCTCAATCACAATTAAAACCTTTAACATTTTATAATTCACAATTTTATTTAAAGAACCACAGACTCATTTAGTGTTAGCATAAATTTTATCGAAATTCTTTAGGCAAAAGTAAAACTCGTTATTAGGCAAAACATTTATTAAATCAGTAAGCATTTAAGAAAAAGTTAAAATAAGGATGAGAAATATTCATTACCCTCGGCCTAAGGGCGATGACCAGAATGGTTCATTAGGAAAGAAAGATGAACCGCAGATCACAGGATAGGACTCCCAAACTGACTGACTGTCCCGCTAACCTCCTCGGACGCAATCACCTCCCGGGCAAATTCCCGCAACGGTCTCGTTCCTTCCCCAGTCAAAGTTCAAAGTCCAAAATGACAGAGTCTCTCGCAGCATCAAGGTGGAAAATGAAAAGCAAGGAAGTTTTTTCAACAACGTAAGAGCAGACTCTCTTATACCCAATTTTCTGGCTCTCTACACTTAAAAGTTGCAATCCTTAGGGGCAAGAATCACGCTAATTGGTCCATTGGAGGGGTGGTGATGGTCACCTCATCGCCCTCCTTGTTCGAACTGGTTTGGGAACAATAAAGCATACAATAAATCTCATGACCACAGTATCCAAAGTAGTCCAATTTGTTAATCCATTTTGTAACGATCTTTGATGGTCACACATTAGTTCATCCACTGTCACTCGGCTTTTTCCCATCCGTTCCCAGGCATATATGCTGAACACTTGGCACGCTCCTCGTTGCAGGTCAGATTGGCCTTGACATCTCTCACTCCAAGCACAGGTCGCATACACGTGACTGGAGCTTTCATTCTGCGTCTGCGCGGGGGCCATTTTATTCAACGCACGCGATCTCGTCCTTTCCAGCGGCCATTTTAGAAGCATGGCCTAGCAGGCCCGAACGAAACTAATATAAAACAAACACAATAGAAATTAAAATATGGAAAATAAGCCTTTCTGTTTACCACCCGCCATTCTAAAGACCCGTGTTAGATATTACCTAGCAGAAGCGACATTTAAAGCCATTTTACTTACCATCTGCATTCTTTGCCACAGTACAATTCTATTACGCAACATAAATCATGCAATTTACTCTATTTACTAGGCAAATCACAATACTAATTTTATTTTGCTTCACATTTGTAAGTAAATTAGATTTTGCACAAATCAGCATGTTGCCCACGTGTACTGTTTAATAAAGAGTTGCATTTGTTGGTTAGTTCATGCGTTTTCAAACGGTTAGTATCATTAATGGTTATGGGGTCATTAACTTCCAAGGGGTACAAAATTATTTCCCCCCTTTGGTGATTTTTAATATCACCACCAAAACCTATCCCTACAAAATCTATCAGATAAATGTTTCTTGTCCACTTGCATTTGTTAGCTTAGACAATCGTGTTCTTTTCATCTTGTCTTTTAGACCTTTTGTACATGTTCTCTTTAAACTCTTCGAATTCTATCTCTCTCATCTCCCGTTCTCTTTCTTTATTTTTCTCATTTTCTCTTTTTACTTTATTTTGTCTTTTTCTTCTTTTAACACACACATATGATAATCTCACTATTGATATTATCACTATTGCTAAGGTTACTGGAATGAGTATTTTCCCAATAAGAGAACTACCTATTTCGGTGAACCATTTCTTCATTGAGGAAAAACTCTTACCAAGTCTCTCCCAAGCACCTTCAACCTCCAGTGGGGCAATTTCTTTATGCAAATTAGTAATGTTCTTTATATACTTCTGTATATTCTCACTTTTTCTGGAATGTAAGTGCAACAATGTTGTACCTTCAGCATTCCACAGACTCCTCCCTCTTTTGCCAAAAGAATGTCAAGGGCAAGTCGATTTTGCATTACCATAGCTCTCATGGCAACCATTTCGGTATTTACCATCAAGAACCCTCCAGCAGTATTCGTTGATAAACGATCTACTACTGTAGACAATTTCCGAATCTTGTATGCATTCAAAGATCTACCCACTGCTGGTATCAATGCTCCAAAAATGTCACCTATTATCTCTGAGAAGCCTTCCCTTCTCCTACGGGTTAATGTTTTACCTATCTCTTGAATTCCTTTCGTTCCTCTTTCCACGTGAAAAATCTTTGGAAAGACCAGGCCTAGATAGCATGTTCCGTACCAATGGTCCGGCAACCTATAATAAGCTCTATTTCCGCAAATATAATAGATCCTTGGAAATACTGGATCTTTTCCTCCTTTAAATCCCCATCCCCCTAGAATTTGATATGTATCTCGGCACTCACTAGAACCCACGAAATAGTTTTCATACATAGTGTTATCTCTACTAATACACAATTTTCCATGTTGGGGCCAATCTAGAACCATAGCTGCATTTGTTTCACCTTTGTCATAACTTCCCTCTTCAAACGCCCAAGGTGGGGTTTTTGTCTTTTCTCCTGCTGCCTTTCTTTGAAACTTAACCCTTCTGTCTTCTACCATGTCTAAGAAAACCTTTTCTTCCTTTCTTAACCCACAAGTAAGATTATGTCTAAATGCATATTCTAATGTTAATTCTTTTGTTTCTAAGAAAAATTCTCCAAAAACCTTTGCAACTTTCACCTTATTTAGCTCAGGGACTACGGGAACTTTAGCAAAAACAGCATCTGTGTCAGTGTAGTAATACTCTAATTTACCTGTTTTATAAAACAAGCTAGCTAAAATACAACAAGTTATTCCATACGTCAAAGAAAGGTGATGATACGTCACACCTTCTGTTACAGAAGCAGGTAACTGCATACAGACATAACAATCTCTCACATCCATTGTCTCCACATATTCGTACAAAAGTTTTGTGAAGACATTCTTGGAGAAATCAGTTATTGACTTATCCCTATGAAAATCAGTACTATCTATTAATGTTGCGGTGTTCTTTATGTTAGATTTCTTGTCACTACTTGTGTCATTCATAATTGCAGATGTATTTTCTACAACTAATCTAAGTGGAATTATAATTGCTAAAATAAACCAAATAAGCATTAGTAAACCTGTACAATAGAAACACATCCTATACCATCTACGGAAAAACTCACATTTAGCTCCTCTATTCTCAGTGTCTACCATGTTGAAATATTACCTAAAAATATGTACAGAAAATGTGTTTCCACACCTCAAATGACTCAGGGGCCGTTTCCGATCTCGGCCGGTAGGGCTCCGAATCGGATTCGGATTTACCGGATCCGATTCGGAGCCCTGTTTCCCGACCGAATCGTATGCGGGTCCGGCCGAGCGAGTACGATGCAGGCACCCGCGAAATCTCCGACCGACTCGAACGCGGCTTCAACACGCTCCGACCAACTCGCATGGACACGACTCGCACCGGGCTATGGAGACATATCCCGGCCGGGTAAGTACGATGCGTGCCGCGAGCAGTCCAACCGACTCGCGCCGTCCGGCTCGAAAAAGCTGTCGGAGCCGGACTTTGGGGGTCCGCGTCGGACCCCCCTGTACGCGTAGGCGCGCGAGTCGCACACAGGGGGACCCATGGGTCCCCCTACCTGTGCATGTACGCCGCGATGCGCATGGACGCGTACACGCTGTAGGGGGCGCCCTTGTCCGCCTCGCACCCATTGAGTCAATGGGAGCCCGCGTACGCGTTGTACGACAGGCTCCCATTGACTTCAATGGAAGTCCGACCGACTCGAGTCCGATGGCATGCGTGCGCATCGTACTCGTTCGGTCGGACTACCAGAGTCCGATTCGGTCGGAAATCTCTCCGGGTCCGGCTCGGTCGGAGAGATTTCCGGCCCGAATCGGAATCGGCCCCTTAGTGTTGACTAGGATCAACTGCTTTCGGCGCACCTTTCGGTCTTTCAGAAATTTTCTTTGTCTTTATCAGTTTGTGTGTCTAGACGGTTTTTCTTTCTTTGCCTTTCAGGATTTGCACAGTTCACTCTCACCCTCTTGTTCACAGTCTTTGTCTGGGTTCTCGTGACTGCTATCCACTTCTTTAATGTCAGTCAGTGCTATGTATAACCATTCAGGTGACTTGTATTTCAAGTTAGGTCTTTTCACTCTTTTTGGTCTCAGCAATTGTCTTTCACTTGTTTTTCTTTGTCCTTTCTGACTTGTTATTTCATTTACTTGTTCTGCATTGTCTTTGTTCAAATTTATTATTTTATATATCAGTCTTTTAATTTCGTTGGGCCAATTGTCTCCTTTTCTTGGCCTTTTCAGTTCACTTTCTTTTTCTTCTCGTTCTGCTCTCCAAGTTCTCTTTCTTGGTCCTATTCTTTGCCTTCTTTCTTCTTCACTTTCTTCAGATTCTGTCTCAGATCTCACTTCACTTCCTCTAACTTTGAACTTTATGATCTCAGTTTCTTTGTCCGAATCTGAATCTTCTGTTTGAAATTCTGAGTCTAATCCTCCTCGTGTTTCTTCTGCAATTTCCCCAATCTCTCTATCTGAGTCTAAATTTCCCTGTTTTTCTTCTGCTTGTAATTCTGAGTCTAATCCTCCTCGTGTTTCTTCCGCAATTTCCCCAATCTCTCTATCTCAATCTAAATTTTCTTGAGTTACCTCTACAATTCCCAAAGCTTGTACTTGGCTGTTCATTGTCACTGTTTATTAGTTCGTTTTCCTCCTGTTTCAATATCAGTTCTTTTGTTTTCAGATTCTTCCTCTTGTCTTTCACTGGATTCAGGTTGGTCTGTTTCAGATGCCGAACTGGTATCTGATATTTCCAGATGTCGACTTACAGGTCGAGCTTCAGGATCTGGAACTCTGATTGTTTCAGTTTCTTCTTCAGTTGTCAAACTGGTACTTGATTCTTCCAGATGTCGACTTACAGGTCGAGCTTCAAGATCTGGAACTCTGATTGTTTCAGTCTCTGCTTCAGATGCTGAGCTGGTATCTGATATTTCCAGATGTCGACTTACAGGTCGAGCTTCAGGATCTGGAACTCTGATGGTATGACTGGCATGAATCCAATTTTTCACACCTGCACACTTTACTGCAGTTGTTGTCACCAGGATCACTTGACGTGGCTTATCCCAGCGTGGAACCAAGCAGTTTCTTCTTCTGTGGACTTTTATGCGGACCCAGTCTCCTGGACTCAAATCATGAGCTGGTTTTCTTTCAAGAGTGGTCGCATCCGGTCCAACCTATGAAACACAGAATGCACCACATCAGCCAATCCTTTGCAATAGTCCAATACGAGATCATCAGTTATAGTCATCAGTTTGTTGACAGGTAAGTGTGCTTGTCTCATTGCTCGTCCCATGATTATTTCATGAGGACTCAGACCTGTTTTTCTGTCAGGTATGTTTCTTATGCTCATCAGCACCAATGGTAAGGCATCGGGCCATTTGAGTCCTGTGGCTTGACACATTTTCCCTAACCTATTTTTTATTGTACCATTTACTTGCTCTACCACTCCAGAAGCCTCTGGTCTGTAGGCACAATGCAGCTTTTGTTGAATGTCTAGTGCTTCACATATCAGTTGGATAATTTCATTCTGGAAATGTGTTCCTCTATCTGTTTCTATCGTTACTGGAAAGCCATATCTAGGAATGAATTCTCTCAGTAGGAGCTTAGCTACAGTAACTCCATCATTCCTTCTTGTCAGATAGGCCTCTACCCAACGAGAAAACAAACAGACGACCACCAGGACATACCTCAATCTGTTGCTTGGGGGCATTTCAATAAAATCTAACTGCATTCTGGTAAAAGGACCTCCTTCACATCCTATTGTTCCCAAACTCACTACTGTCTTCCTTCCAGGATTTATCTGTTGGCATATAAGACATCTTTGACAAAGGCTTTCAGCTATAGCCCTAAATTTTGGGTTGTACCAGGTCTGTCTGAAAAGTCTGATCATGGCATCCCTACCAATGTGTGCCTGTCCATGGTACATCCGTGCCATGTTAGAGATCATGCTATCAGGCATAACTGGTCTTTCATCTCTGTAAACCCAGACTTCATCTTCCTCTCTTTGTCTACAACCTGCTTTTATCCAACCATCTTTTTCCTCATCACCTGCTTCTTCCTGCAATTGTTTTACCTCATCCCAGGTTTCAACTGTATTAGTAAACAGCAAGGGACATGAAACATTTTCTTTCTCCCTTCTCCGATTCATTGAGGTCATATTTCTGGCACAGTATTGAGCGAATTCGTCAGCAAACTTTTTTCCCACTGCAATGTAATCATTTCAGTTTTTGTGAGCAGCGCATTTTACCACTGCAATCTGTTTAGGCAGCTGTATCGCCTCAAGCAACTTCTTCACAAACTCACCATTCCTAATAGGAGACCCTGCAGAAGTCAGGAAAACCCCTCTGGGACCAGATCTGTCCAAAATCGTGGACCACTCCGAAGCCATACTGGCTATCTGTGATCACAGTAATTCGGAAATTCTTTCCCAGTTTGCACACTCGAATCAGAGCAATTAGCTCAGCAACTTGGGCTGAACGTATTCCTCTTAAACAGGATGCTTCCATTATGGTTGCCACCGTACATACAGCATACGCAGCACTTAAAACTCCTTCAGTTGTTCTCAGGCATGACCCGTCCACAAACATCACATAATCTGACTCTTTTAAAGGTTCATCCCTGATATCAGGGCGAGGCTTTGTGCAAAATTCAAGCACATCCAAACACATGATCAACATCATCTTTGACTTCTGCATTTATTTCATCTGACAGTGAAGTGGAAGGATTCACACTCGTGCATCTTACAATGGTTACATTGTCTGCACCCAAGATCACTTTTTCATACCTAGTCAGCCGACTATGTGTCATGAATTGGGTTTTTGTTCGGGTCAGAAGGATTTCAACTGAGTGTGGTACATATACTCTCAAAGGATATCCCATCACAATGCCTTCACTCTGTTCCTGTCACATCAGAGGAAGGTTAACCACTAACCTTCTCGAGCCGAATACAGCGGGAACGGTGGTTGTTGCTAGGTTAACCCTTTCCCATATATGGAAACACCAGTGAGTATATATATATATCACTCTACTAGTCTCACCACCGTAGGGGAAAGGGAAAAAAGGGACAAATGAAACAATAAAGCTGCAGCAGCAAAACACGTAATAGGGATGTCTTCGGGAGTTGTAGACCTCACTCCTACGATTGCCCTGTTTGCCCTGCAGTCAGTGACCAGTGTTCTCCTTCATGGATTCTTTGTTCGATTGACGTGACGTCATTATACACTTCCATACCTCTGGCGGAGGGGATGGAAGCCTGTGAGTGGGCATTGTTGCAATTACCAGATGTAGGTGTCAATAAAGTTTTCATTTTGGAATTGCTCATGTTTTGTCTTCAACATAGCTATTTACAATGGAAGGATATTTTTTATCTTCAGATAAGTGGAACCTCCATGGGTTTTTCTGGAGCACCATCGTACGCGAATACTTTCATGTCCAAATTCGAATTTGATCACATATTTTCAGATGATTCATGGAACACCAATCTTGTGTTTTACACTAGATTCATTGACAATATCTTCCTTATATGGAACAATTCGGAAGAAAATTTAAGATCAAAGATTTCTGAATTGAACATGAAAAATGCACGCATTAAATTCACCCACAACATCAGTGAGAACAATTTATCATTCTTGGATGTTCTAATCACAAAGGTCAATAATACATTACAGACGTCTGTGTATTCTAAACCCACTGATAAGAACAATTTTCTTTTGCATTCTAGTTTTCATCCTCCTTCGTTACTCCAAAATCTGCCATTTTCACAAATGTTACGAACCAAAAGAATAGTATCCAGAGACAACGAGCTGGGAGCAAGTATTGAACATCAGTGTAAAAAGTTTAGACTACGTGGCTATCCCGAAACTGTACTGTCTAAAGCCATGGCCAAAATTCAGCACTACAAGCGAGAAGATCTACTCACAACGAGAATTAAGAATAATCAAAACAGACATGTCTTCGTGTCTAGATTTTCTACCAAATCAGCGAGTATCAAGAGAATAATCAAATCTAGATGGGATTTGCTGAGAAATGAACCTGATTTTCATGGCCTATTTTCCAAAGAACCATTGTTCGCATATACTCGCAGTAGAAATATCAAAGAAACACTGTCGTCAACACACGATAAGACTCATGAGGTATACACAGGGATGCGGAGATGCTTCAATTGTGTCAATTGCAACAATGTTATACTTGGCAACACCATTAACCATTCACATTCAGGGAAACCGATATTATTGCAGTACAATGGAGATTGTAATTCTTGTCATGTAGTCTACTTAATCAAATGTCCTTGTGGTTTATTTTACGTAGGCAAAACTACACGTAAGATCAAAGTACGTATATCAGAACATAAGAGTACGATACGCACACAATGTGTTAAATCGCATTTTGTATCCCATTGGCTAGACCATCAACACACACTTGCACAATTGAGGTTTACCATCCTTGAAATTTTGCGCTGTAAACCAGGTTGTGATAATGCCAGACTTCTTTTGCAGAGGGAAACATGGTGGATAAAAATGCTTAATACAATGGTGCCAGGTGGTCTCAACGACAAACTGGAAATGTCATGCTTTCTTTAAATTGTTTTCTCATTTTAATACTTCATGTACGCCAGTTTACCAGATTATTTGGGCGTTTTTAGATTGTGAGAGTATGATTACGCAAGGCAACCTAATGAAGTTTTCATTTTATCTTTTTGCTTTTTCTTTTTTTCTTTCTTACTTTCTTTTATATTCAATGGCTGTTAGATTATTCACTGGTTGATTGGGTTAACAGAGGGTGCGCTCATTTTCATGTATATTTTCAAGTATTTTTACATTCATATTCATTCATTCATCATAATTTTTATTATAATTTTTTCTTGGGGTCCACATTTCTTGTTTCGGTTGACAGTCATTGTATTGGTCATTCTTAGAACACTGGGTAGCTGTTAGAAGTGTTCGATCTTTCTAAATTAGTCATTAGATATAAAGTTTTGGTACGTGCATATTTAGATTGGGTGCATTTTTTCTAATTTTGTCTTTTTTTCAGCAGTCAGATACATTGACTGCATTGGTATGATAAATATTTCGTTGGTTTTACATCAGGGTTTATTCACACACTGCAAGGTGCGGTAGCCATTTCAGTCATTGGTAATTCGCATATTTACACGAGAGTGTTTCTCACTCCACTTCAAAATGGAGATCAAATTTAGAACTTTAGTAGTCCAGTCCTCTGTCTTTGTCTACTAGCTGCTAGCGTGTCAGCACTGTTAAACAGGACCGTTAGTATTTAATTATATCTTGGCGGAACGGAGTCTATTCATTTGATGGACTTTCGAGTCACCTAGTGTTTCGGAGAATTCTCGGTTGATGTTAGGAAGAATACGCGGTAAGCACAGGTCGATACATGGCATGCAATTAACAGAGTAGCTTTGTAAACCTCGGTTTCGTATTCATACCAGATTTGTTTGTTTTGATTTCCAGTCTCGAGATCTTTGTGAGTAATCGGCAGACGGCATTTTTGCTTGCTTTGCCCTTGTGCAGTAGAAATCATTACACACTCTTTATGGCGAAGAAGTTTACGCATTTGGTTTAAGAGCATCACTGGTGTACTTGCACGCTTCGTGGGCATTCATGTGGGGTACGTTATTTATACCCTAAACAGGTACAATTTTGGTAGGATTTCGTACCACCCAACAGATTTCTAAGCGCATAGACGCAGAGATACCATTCAGCGCTTCGAGAGTTCCACAGATTGGTGCAAGGTTGCCTCAGCTTGCAGTGAGTCTTGTTTGCGTGCACTTTTTATTACAATTACAACATCAGTTCATTATTTTCTATTCACATTGGGTTTCCGCTATGGTATATTTGGTTTTTCTGGTACTTACACTTGAGCTTTTTCACTCATAGGTGTCTTAACTTTTTGGTGATTAAAACTTTCTCGCTCTTGCGTTTTAGATCTTTACCAAGTGTTTTGTTTTATCAACCTCGCACTACAACTTTCTGATTGCACATATTAAATTTGCACAGTTTTCAGTTTTTTTCATTGCCTTGCGCAATTTATATTCAGGTGCACTCTTTTCTCCCTAACCTGGCCGTTATAGAGGTGTGTGTTCAATTGTGTTTTGTACATTCTTATTCAGCAGTATATTGATTATGCTTCATGTTTTTTCACAGCGGCCCCTGAAGAAGGGATGAATATAATCCCGAAATGCATTGGGCTAGGCCGGCAACTTGATGAATAATATGCATTGTTTAAATTGATTTGGATTGCATTGATTTTTGCATATGATTGTGGTTTTTCTTTCACTTCATTTGTGAGATTCAACATTTTTGTAAATGAATAATATTTTTTGATTAAATTATCAACATTCCATGTTTATGATACTGCATTTTTGTTTAGATAATTGAAAAAAAGTTCAAACTAGCAGTTCACAATATAGTCAAGGTTTGTTTTCATGTCTTGTAGCAGTGCATCTAGTATACTGGTGTTCTATGCATCAGCAGTGCTTTTCGTATTTCGGGGCTGGCTGCCTCTAACTAGATAGCACGCAAACGTGTTTAATAAGTTCAACTATATGAGTTTTTTTCATTCAAAGGTGTGCGCTAACTCCCTATTCTATTATACGTTTCTTGCCACTCTTGTTAGCTGCACCCCATATAGCTCAAACAATGTCTTTTGATAGCATAGCTAACCTCACAGACAATAGAGCTGATACACTTACATATTCACCAACTCAAGCGAATGACATATATGCTTTAATTCAACATACCACATCTTTTAACGTCCAGGCAGGTTCCACCTCGCAACAAATTCGGCAATTAGAATTCATTACACGAAGAGCACTCAGTCAGCGTCTACATGCATCGACGCTTATACAATACCATAAGGTGCAACGGATTCCAAGGGGACTTCGTTTACCTATTAAACCTTTGCTTTATAAATTCCAGTTTAATAAAGTATTCATGGAAAAGTGGCAGGCTGTTCTGAACAAATGTTCTTTGGATTTAATCTTGTTGCTGATTGAGGAATTGTCCCGTACCATTAGAGAATTGGAGGAAGAAGCAGAACTGATCAAATCCGATTTATCTTCAAGGTGTGATGCGGAGTACTGGAAAACAACTTTGGAAGACCTCAACATCAAGTTAGACATTTATGGCAAGGAAATACAGGAAAGAAAACTTAGAAAATTCTGTCGCGACACTATAGATTACAAGCTCAATGAGGTGTACACCTGGGCAGAGGTGTACGCCCGTAGAAGACCTTTTCAAAAACCTAACACTTCATCGCAGGAATCGATTGTCTCTGATCAAGAATTGGAATTATCTAGAGCACCAGCAGACGCTCAACAAGAGGCAGGAGGCTCTAATATTCTACAAAGTGGCGCAGAAGCAATTCCGCAGTCGACGTCTTTTTTAGCCAGCAGCCAGAGAGGCGGCCGTCCACCAGATCCAAAAAAACCCGGAGGAGCAAGAGAAAAAGAGGCAGAGGCACGAAACTTGAGGAGCAAGAAGACCTTATCATAAATATCTCTACAGTAGAGCTAACATTGGCACAACAACAAGTGCTAAACAAAGGTACTTCGTTTGTCCCAGCATATCACACTAATGTTTTGGAATTAGAAATTTCTACTTTCAAATTTATGAGAAATTTGCGTTTAAAGCATTTTTTTACCAACATTGTACCTACATTGACTGCCACCGATGTTTCCAATAGTGAACAAGATATCAGGCAAAAAATTTTCAAGCCTAAAAGTACCTTCATGGCTCCAGTGTCCCACAAACTACTTGATTCTTTTGAAACACTCATTCGTGATGATTTTGGCAAACTCAATCTTCGACCTTCAATTAAGACCAACTTCAAGAAACACGAGATACAAATAATTAAAGAACTAGCCAATGATTCCAGGTTGACATTTCAGATGGCTGATAAAGGTGGTGCTTTGGTAATCATGGACACTACATTTTATGATCATTGTGTTCTTCAACATTTACAAGATTCGAACATTTACATCAAGTTGGACCTCGATCCAACACTGACGATTATGGATACATTGAACAAAATTCTAGACTATGCAGAAAATATGCAATGGATTTCTGTTAACACAAGGAAGTTTTTAACTGTTGCTTATCCTAGGAGACCAAAACTTTATATGTTACCCAAAGTACACAAGAACCTCCAGCATCCACCATTTCGTCCAATAGTCTCAGGTTGTGATTCCATTTTTACACCCGCAGGTCAATTCATCGATTATTATTTACAGAAATTCGTACAGTCATGGAGAAGTTATCTCAAGGACACTACACATTTTTTGCAACTATTACAAGCAGTCAGTGACCAGTGTTCTCCTTCATGGATTCTTTGTTCGATTGACGTGACGTCATTATACACTTCCATACCTCTGGCGGAGGGGATGGAAGCCTGTGAGTGGGCATTGTTGCAATTACCAGATGTAGGTGTCAATAAAGTTTTCATTTTGGAATTGCTCATGTTTTGTCTTCAACATAGCTATTTACAATGGAAGGATATTTTTTATCTTCAGATAAGTGGAACCTCCATGGGTTTTTCTGGAGCACCATCGTACGCGAATACTTTCATGTCCAAATTCGAATTTGATCACATATTTTCAGATGATTCATGGAACACCAATCTTGTGTTTTACACTAGATTCATTGACGATATCTTCCTTATATGGAACAATTCGGAAGAAAATTTAAGATCAAAGATTTCTGAATTGAACATGAAAAATGCACGCATTAAATTCACCCACAACATCAGTGAGAACAATTTATCATTCTTGGATGTTCTAATCACAAAGGTCAATAATACATTACAGACGTCTGTGTATTCTAAACCCACTGATAAGAACAATTTTCTTTTGCATTCTAGTTTTCATCCTCCTTCGTTACTCCAAAATCTGCCATTTTCACAAATGTTACGAACCAAAAGAATAGTATCCAGAGACAACGAGCTGGGAGCAAGTATTGAACATCAGTGTAAAAAGTTTAGACTACGTGGCTATCCCGAAACTGTACTGTCTAAAGCCATGGCCAAAATTCAGCACTCCAAGCGAGAAGATCTACTCACAACGAGAATTAAGAATAATCAAAACAGACATGTCTTCGTGTCTAGATTTTCTACCAAATCAGCGAGTATCAAGAGAATAATCAAATCTAGATGGGATTTGCTGAGAAATGAACCTGATTTTCATGGCCTATTTTCCAAAGAACCATTGTTCGCATATACTCGCAGTAGAAATATCAAAGAAACACTGTCGTCAACACACGATAAGACTCATGAGGTATACACAGGGATGCGGAGATGCTTCAATTGTGTCAATTGCAACAATGTTATACTTGGCAACACCATTAACCATTCACATTCAGGGAAACCGATATTATTGAAGTACAATGGAGATTGTAATTCTTGTCATGTAGTCTACTTAATCAAATGTCCTTGTGGTTTATTTTACGTAGGCAAAACTACACGTAAGATCAAAGTACGTATATCAGAACATAAGAGTACGATACGCACACAATGTGTTAAATCGCATTTTGTATCCCATTGGCTAGACCATCAACACACACTTGCACAATTGAGGTTTACCATCCTTGAAATTTTGCGCTGTAAACCAGGTTGTGATAATGCCAGACTTCTTTTGCAGAGGGAAACATGGTGGATAAAAATGCTTAATACAATGGTGCCAGGTGGTCTCAACGACAAACTGGAAATGTCATGCTTTCTTTAAATTGTTTTCTCATTTTAATACTTCATGTACGCCAGTTTACCAGATTATTTGGGCGTTTTTAGATTGTGAGAGTATGATTACGCAAGGCAACCTAATGAAGTTTTCATTTTATCTTTTTGCTTTTTCTTTTTTTCTTTCTTACTTTCTTTTATATTCAATGGCTGTTAGATTATTCACTGGTTGATTGGGTTAACAGAGGGTGCGCTCATTTTCATGTATATTTTCAAGTATTTTTACATTCATATTCATTCATTCATCATAATTTTTATTATAATTTTTTCTTGGGGTCCACATTTCTTGTTTCGGTTGACAGTCATTGTATTGGTCATTCTTAGAACACTGGGTAGCTGTTAGAAGTGTTCGATCTTTCTAAATTAGTCATTAGATATAAAGTTTTGGTACGGGCATATTTAGATTGGGTGCATTTTTTCTAATTTTGTCTTTTTTTCAGCAGTCAGATACATTGACTGCATTGGTATGATAAATATTTCGTTGGTTTTACATCAGGGTTTATTCACACACTGCAAGGTGCGGTAGCCATTTCAGTCATTGGTAATTCGCATATTTACACGAGAGTGTTTCTCACTCCACTTCAAAATGGAGATCAAATTTAGAACTTTAGTAGTCCAGTCCTCTGTCTTTGTCTACTAGCTGCTAGCGTGTCAGCACTGTTAAACAGGACCGTTAGTATTTAATTATATCTTGGCGGAACGGAGTCTATTCATTTGATGGACTTTCGAGTCACCTAGTGTTTCGGAGAATTCTCGGTTGATGTTAGGAAGAATACGCGGTAAGCACAGGTCGATACATGGCATGCAATTAACAGAGTAGCTTTGTAAACCTCGGTTTCGTATTCATACCAGATTTGTTTGTTTTGATTTCCAGTCTCGAGATCTTTGTGAGTAATCGGCAGACGGCATTTTTGCTTGCTTTGCCCTTGTGCAGTAGAAATCATTACACACTCTTTATGGGTAAGAAGTTTACGCATTTGTTTTAAGAGCATCACTGGTGTACTTGCACGCTTCGTGGGCATTCATGTGGGGTACGTTATTTATACCCTAAACAGGTACAATTTTGGTAGGATTTCGTACCACCCAACAGATTTCTAAGCGCATAGACGCAGAGATACCATTCAGCGCTTCGAGAGTTCCACAGATTGGTGCAAGGTTGCCTCAGCTTGCAGTGAGTCTTGTTTGCGTGCACTTTTATTACAATTACAACATCAGTTCATTATTTTCTATTCACATTGGGTTTCCGCTATGGTATATTTGGTTTTTCTGGTACTTACACTTGAGCTTTTTCACTCATAGGTGTCTTAACTTTTTGGTGATTAAAACTTTCTCGCTCTTGCGTTTTAGATCTTTACCAAGTGTTTTGTTTTATCAACCTCGCACTACAACTTTCTGATTGCACATATTAAATTTGCACAGTTTTCAGTTTTTTCATTGCCTTGCGCAATTTATATTCAGGTGCACTCTTTTCTCCCTAACCTGGCCGTTATAGAGGTGTGTGTTCAATTGTGTTTTGTACATTCTTATTCAGCAGTATATTGATTATGCTTCATGTTTTTTCACAGCGGCCCCTGAAGAAGGGATGAATATAATCCCGAAATGCATTGGGCTAGGCCGGCAACTTGATGAATAATATGCATTGTTTAAATTGATTTGGATTGCATTGATTTTTGCATATGATTGTGGTTTTTCTTTCACTTCATTTGTGAGATTCAACATTTTTGTAAATGAATAATATTTTTTGATTAAATTATCAACATTCCATGTTTATGATACTGCATTTTTGTTTAGATAATTGAAAAAAGTTCAAACTAGCAGTTCACAATATAGTCAAGGTTTGTTTTCATGTCTTGTAGCAGTGCATCTAGTATACTGGTGTTCTATGCATCAGCAGTGCTTTTTGCCCTGCCACTAACAATTAGGTCTTGCAATAACTTATTGGGCTTTAGAAAAATGCTCAAGACATGGTTGTTTGAGCAGGCTCATGCTCAATCCGCTCTGCCGTGACTCTGATCAGGTTCAGCGCCATGAAACCTCTGGGTGTACGTGCGCTTTAGAAATATTTGTTAACATAACATAACATAAGTGAGACACAAATACACATACATGAAGTTCCCCCTTATGCCACCATAAACAATGCTTCTCTATGTGTAATGTACTTACAGGTAATGCTGCCGCATATCTCCCAACATAAAAGCACAAAAGAGAAAAAATAAAGAAAAAGGCAAATCAAGATGATTCCTCCTGGGTAATACTCTGGTTTGGTTTTTTGAGGAATAGGAATTAAACACCATGTCATCAAGTCAAGTTAGAGGTATTTATCTTACTGCAGATAATCCTCCGGTAGTGTAAGTGGCTTCTGCTTAGTCACAACAGAAATCCTTCTATACCTGGTAACCACGTGTTAGGAAGCTACCAGTTTCTCCCAGGACCAACAAAAGTGCAAAAATGCAGAAGAAGAACTCCGAGCCTCTTAACAGCTCTGGGAATAACCTCTGCCAAATTCGAAAGTCTTGCACGCTCTCCTGAGCGTGTAAAGCAGTGTTGTGCTGTTTGGGATGCTCGTTTTCCCTAGCGCATATCGCGCGTCACTCAGGAAGTGTTTACAACTAATAAAGAAAAAAGAAAGTACTTGCTGAATTAGCTCGGCAACTTAATGGCTGCTGCGTTCTTTTGTAGCTCTTTCCTCAGCATGGGGAATCAGCGCGTATGGCGTCCAGGTTCAGTGGGAGGCAAAAAGATGGCGTATCACGGCCCGACGCAGACCGGTTTCGAATGCGCTCTTGTTCAGGACGGCCCTTTGAGTGATCAGGAGCTAGGGGTTTATGGCATTCCAGGTTTCTGCCGCATGAAGGCAGAAGCATCCACGCAGCTGCTCAGAACGATATTACTCGAGTGACAAGCCCCGAGTAAAACAAAGGCGGGGCTTATGTACCGGAGCACGAAGAGGAAACAGACAGTCTCTCCCAGTGACTTCTGGGAGATGTAGTCCGACATTCATGTTCACATTCACACAAGTGAGTGTCTATGTGTGCTCTCCGTATTATCTACGCCTAATCATGACAGTTCCAGACTTACACAAGTAGCAGCTACTGCTTTCAGACATCCAGGCAACGCTTTTGCTACCGGGTCTAAAACAGCTGAAAAATAGGCTATTGGTCGTTTCATTTTTCCATGCCTTTGCACTAATACTGAAAGTGCACATCTGTCTCTCTCGCTACAATACAGCTCAAATTCTTTTTCATAATCAGGCATTCCCAATGCTGGTGCCTCACACAAACTTGTTTTCAGCTCCTCGAAAGCCTTCATTTCCTCCTCATCCAATTCAATCGGATCTTTGACATCCCTCTTTGTCAATCGCTGTAAAGGTTTTGCAATCAATGAAAATCCACGTATCCACTGTCGGCAATAACCAACCATTCCAAGGAACATTCTCACCTCTCTTTGTGTCATTGGGGCTCTCATTCCTTTGATAATCCTTATCCTTTCTGTTGTCACTTTTCGCATCCCTTTCTCAATCTTATGACCTAGGTACTGTACGTCTTGTTGACAAAATTGCAGTTTTGATGGGGACACCTTATGTCCTCCTTCTGCCAAATGATTCAGTAAAGTAATTGTGTCTGTAACACATGCTTCTCTGGTCTTTGATGCCACTAATAGGTCATCAATATATTGGACCATCACAGATTTTTCAGGCATTTTTAAATCTTCTAAGGATTTCTTCAGAATCTGATTAAAAATTGAAGGACTTTCTGTATATCCTTGAGGAATTCGGCACCATGCCAAAATACGCTCTCCGAACCGGAACGCAAATAATGGCTGGCTGTCAGGGTGCAATGGAATGGAAAAGAATGCATGGCACAAATAAATAACTGTGTACCATTCTGCATCATGAGGGATTTGATACAGTATTACAGCAGGGTTTGGCACAATTGGGCAGCAAGGAATAACAATTTTGTTTACCTTCCTCAAATCTTGTACTATCCTATATGTTCCATTTGGCTTTTTCAATCCCATTATAGGAGAATTACATGGGCTGCTCAATCAATCATGTCACTTATAAAGCGCACTACATACCCGCGAGGGTCTCAAGGCGCTGGGAGAAGAGGGGGGTGGTGCTGCTACTGATCGAAGAGCCAGGTCTTGAGGAGTCTTCTGAAGGCCAGTAGGTCTTGGGTCTGTCGGAGGTTGGTGGGGAGGGTGTTCCAGGTCTTGGCGGCGAGGTGGGAGAAGGATCTGGCGCCGGCGGTCGTTTTCCGGATGCGGGGGACTGTGGCGAGGGCGAGGCTGGTCGAGCGGAGCTGGCGGGTGGGGGTGTAGAAGCTGAGTCGTCTGTTGAGGTAGGCTGGTCCGGTGTTGTGGAGTGCTTTGTGTGCGTGGGTGAGGAGCTTGAAGGTTATCCTCTTGTTGACAGGGAGCCAGTGCAGGTCTCTCAGGTGGGGTGTGATGTGGCTGCGTCGGGGGATGTCGAGGATAAGACGTGCAGAGGCGTTCTGGATGCGTTGCAGCCGTCTCAGGAGCTTAGCCGTCATTCCTGCGTAGAGGGCGTTTCCGTAGTCCAGCCTGCTGGTGACGAGGGCCTGGGTGACTGTTTTTCTTGTTTCGGTGGGGATCCACTTGAAGATCCTGCGGAGCATTCGGAGGATGTTGAAGCAGGATGAGGAAACGGCGTTGACCTGCTTAGTCATGGAGAGGGTGGGGTCGAGGATGACCCCTAGGTTGCGTACGTGGTCGGTGGGTGGCGGGGCTGTTCCCAGTGATGTTGGCCACCAGGAGTCGTCCCAGGCTGAAGGGTTGGAACCAAGGATGAGGACCTCGTCTTGTCCGAGTTCAGCTTCAGGCGGCTGGTCCTCATCCATTCGGCGACGGCCTTCATTCCTTCGTGGAGGTGGGCTTTGGCGGTGTGAGGGTCTTTGGTGAGGGAGAGGATCAGCTGGGTGTCGTCGGCGTAGGAGATGATGTTGAGGTTGTGCTGTCGGGCGACGTGGGCGAGGGGTGCCATGTAGATGTTGAACAGCGTTGGGCTGAGGGAGGAGCCTTGGGGTACGCCGCAGATGATCTTGGTGGCCTTGGATCGGAAGGGGGCGAGGCGGACGCTTTGTGTTCTGCCGGAAAGGAAGGATGTGGTCCAGTCCAGGGCCTTCTCTTGGATCCCGGCGTCGTGAAGGCGTGTTCGTAGTGTGTGGTGGCAGACCGTGTCGAAGGCGGCTGATAGGTCCAGGAGGATGAGGGCTGCTGTTTCTCCGTTGTCTAGCAGGGTCCTGATGTCATCGGTGGCGGCGATGAGGGCGGTTTCGGTGCTGTGGTTGCTGCGGAAGCCAGACTGGGAAGGGTCCAGGATGTTGTTCTCCTCGAGGTAGCGGGTCAGTTGTTTGTTGACGGTTTTCTCGGTGACCTTCGCGGGGAACGGGAGCAGAGAGATGGGTCGGAAGTTCTTGAGGTCCTTGGGGTCTGCCTTGGGTTTCTTGAGTAAGGCGGTGATCTCGGCGTGCTTCCAGCTTTCCGGGAAGGTTGCTGTCTCGAAGGAGATGTTGATTATTTTCCGGAGATGGGGCGCGATGGCTGTACTGGCTTTGTTGAAGATGTGGTGAGGGCACGGGTCTAGCGGTGAACCGGAGTGGATGGTGTTCATGATCTCGCTGGTGTCCTCGTCGTTGATGTTGGTCCAGGAGAGCAGGCGGTTGGTGGTTGTGGGGGCAGTGGTCCCGGTGGTTGCCGGGGCGGTCGTGGTGTTGAAGCTGTCGTGGATGTCGGCGATTTTGCGGTGGAAGAAGGTGGCCAGTGAGTCGCACTAGGTCTCGCGACGGCTGGATGTCGTTGGTGTTGGAGCTGGGGTTGGAGAGTTCCTTCACGATGTTGAAGAGCTCTTTGCTGTTGTGTGCGTTGTTGTCTAGGCGGTCTTTGAGTGAGGCCCTTTTGGCGGATCTGATGAGGTGATGGTGACTGCGGGTGGCGCTCTTGTGGGCGGCGTAGCTGTCCGCTGTCCGTTTGTGGAGCCAGATCTTCTCCAGTTTTCGGCATGTTCGTTTGGAGGCCTGGAGGTCTTCGGTGAACCAGGTGGCTTTCTTGCTGGTGTGGCTGTTGGGCGGATTCTTGAGCGGGGCGAGGGTGTTGGCGCAGTCGTCGATCCACTGTCTGAGGTTGCGGGCGGCGGTGTCGGGGTCGGAGGGTTCGGCGGGTGGGCTCAGGGCGAGGGTTGTGGTTAGCTGGTCTTCCGTGACTCTGCTCCAGCAGCGGCGAGGCATTTGTTTGGTGCGGTGGTGCGTGGTGGGCTTCCTGTAGGTGAAGTGGATGCAGTGGTGGTCAGTCCAGTGGGGTTCGGAGGTGTGGTTGAAGGAGACGTGTGGGCTTGCGGAAAAGATGGAGTCTAGCGTGTGGCCGGCGGCGTGGGTGGGTGTAGTCACGGCTGTCTGAGTCCGAGGGTGGCAAGGTTGTCGATCAGGGTGGTGGAGTTGGTGTCCTTGTTGTTCTCGAGGTGGAAGTTCAGGTCCCCGAGGAGGATGTAGTCCGTGGAGGCGATGGCGTGTGTGCTGACGAAGTCAGCGATGGAATCGCTGAACTGTGGTCGGGGTCCGGGGGTCTGTAGATGAGGGTTCCTCTGAGGGTGGTGTTGGGATCGGTGTGGATCTGGAAGTGCATGTGTTCGGCGGTGCTGAGGGTGTCGTCGGTGTTGGTTGAGACTCTGAGGGTGTTCCTGTGGACGATGGCGATGCCTCCTCCGACTCCGTTGGTGCGGTCCCTGCGGGTGATCTTGTATCCGTCCGGGATGGCAATGGCGATGTCGGGGGCTGAAGCGGGATTCAGCCAGGTCTCCGTCAGGAATGCGACATCTGGGGAGGTTGAGTCGAGAAGGTCCCAGAGTTCGATGGCGTGTTTGCGGGCGGAGCGGGTGTTGAGGAGGATGCATCTGAGGTAGTTGGGTTCTTTCCTGGGCGGTGGTTTGGCGGGGCGGGTGCTGGCGAAGCTGCAGTTCCGGCAGGTGAAGGGCCCTTGGGTGCGCTTCGGGGTGGCCTGGTAGCAGGCGTGATCTTTTCCGGGGTTGAGTGCGTGGAGGGTGCTGGCGTCGTATCGGCGTCTGTTGATGTGGCGGGCACGGGGGATGCCCGGACCAGGGGGTCTGGCGCTGGGCGCGGTCACGGCGCGGACGGGCGCAGACGGAGCTTGCCTTAGGCGCGCCTTCGGCGCGCCAGCGGCGCGGCGCGCAGCGGCCGCCATAAATGGGGAGGTGGGAGGGAGGAGCAGGGAATGGGGCAGCGAATGGGCAGTGAGGGGGCGGGGCCGCAGGGGCGCAGCGGCGGGAAACAGGCACAGAAGGGAAAACGAGCACAATCAGGGCATCAAGGGGGGGCACAGAAAGGAAAAACGAGCACAATCAGGGGCAGCAAGGGGGCACAGAAAGGAAAAACGAGCACAATCAGGGGCAGCCAGGGGGCACAGAAAGGAAAAACGAGCACAATCAGGGGCAGCAAGGGGGGCACAGAAAGGAAAAACGAGCACAATCAGGGGCAGCAGCAGGGCACACAGACGGAGCTGTGTGGTGGGGGAGCGACCTACCAGTCAAGGTCAGGGGTCGCTCTCTTCACCACGCAGCGGCCGCCATAAATGGGGAGGTGGGAGGGAGGAGCAGGGAATGGGGCAGCGAATGGGCAGTGAGGGGCGGGCCGCAGGGCGCAGCGGCGGGAAACAGGCACAGAAGGGAAAACGAGCACAATCAGAGCATCAAGGGGGCACAGAAAGGAAAAAAAAAACGAGCACAATCAGGGGCAGCAAGGGGGCACAGAAAGGAAAAACGAGCACAATCAGGGGCAGCAAGGGGGCACAGAAAGGAAAAACGAGCACAATCAGGGGCAGCAAGGGGGGCACAGAAAGGAAAAAACGAGCACAATCAGGGGCAGCAAGGGGGGGCACAGAAAGGAAAAACGAGCACAATCAGGGGCAGCAAGGGGGGGCACAGAAAGGAAAAAACGAGCACAATCAGGGGCAGCAAGGCGGGGCACAGAAAGGAAAAACGAGCACAATCAGGGGCAGCAAGGGGGCACAGAAAGGAAAAACGAGCACAATCAGGGGCAGCAAGGGGGCACAGAAAGGAAAACGAGCACAATCAGGGGCAGCAAGGGGGGCACAGAAAGGAAAAAACGAGCACAATCAGGGGCAGCAAGGGGGGCACAGAAAGGAAAAACGAGCACAATCAGGGGCAGCAAGGGGGGGCACAGAAAGGAAAAACGAGCACAATCAGGGGCAGCAAGGGGGCACAGAAAGGAAAAACGAGCACAATCAGGGGCAGCAAGGGGGCACAGAAAGGAAAAACGAGCACAATCAGGGGCAGCAAAGGGGGCACAGAAAGGAAAAACGAGCACAATCAGGGGCAGCAGCAGGGCACACAGACCGAGCTGTGTGGTGGGGGAGCGACCTACCAGTCAAGGTCAGGGGTCTCTCAAAATTCCTTGTTCAATCATCTTGTTAAGTACAGGTGTTATTCCTTCAATAATTGCTGGCGTTAATTTGTACTGCGGGGTATTTGGGTAATTCGTTCCTTCTTTTACAGTAATTTTTACAGGATCAACTCCTCTCATCAGTCCAATATCTTCGCCTGTGAAATCCCACACATCAGACCTGACTATTCCTTTCAAATCAATTGGAATTTTCTCCGCATCAAACACAGGAAACATATCATTCACTCCTGGTTCTAGTTCTGCCATTGTCATTTTATGCAGAACATCCTCATCTGGTGTCTGGAAAGCAATACCATCTGGAGTACAGTAGATGGTACAATTCATTTTGCAAAGCAGATCGCGTCCTAGTAAATTTACAGGACTACAATCACACACCACAAAGCGATGCATCTCTTTGAATGGTCCAATTTCTACCTCTATTGGTTTTGTAAGAGGGGTTTTAATCTGCCTGTCTGAAACACCTACAACTTGGATGTATTCTCCTGAGAGAGGAAGGTTTGGAATTTCCACTGATCTAACAGTAGAAAGGGTAGCACCAGTGTCCACAAGGAATGTAACATTTACACCATTCACCTTTCCATCCACAAATGGACCTGACTGATCTACCTCTAGAGTTGCGCCAAGCACGCACTCCTCTTCCTCTCCTAGGCCCCGTCATAAGCTTTCATCCGATTCATCTCCATCCTGCCGTAACCAATACTGCGAAACTGCAGCTGCGCGCAGCTATTTTGTTACCTGCTCTCCTCCGTAGAATCCTGCCTCTGTACTGTATCTTTGAGGATTTACACTCTTTGGAAGAGGTGGTTGCGGCACCTGACACTGTTGAGTAACTACCTGCGGCTGTTGCAGCTGTTGGTAACTCACCTCATTCTGCACCTGTGGATTCAATGATTGATTTTCGACATTAACTTTCGGAGGAAATTTACACTTGTTTCTCCAGTGCCCTGATTTTCTGCAATTTTGACATGGCCATTACTTTTTAGCCTCTTCTATACTCATCTGACCTTTTCCCTTACCAATATTCGGTTTGGACTTGGTCTGTCCTGCATCACTAGACTGATTATTCATCTGAGCTTCTTGCTTTTCTGCAACCTTTACTTGTGCCCACATTGCCTTTTCTTTGAGTTTACGCTGTCTACACTCAATATCGTCACTGCAATATTTCGCATACCGTAATACCTCATCTACTGTGCTATTCTGCCAACACAACATATGCTGCTTAATCATTTCACTTATCTCAGGTCTCAAGCCATATACAAATCTATACACAAAATGACTCATGTCCTTTTCACTCAAGTTCTCGTAACCACTATACTGTTTAAAGACCAAAAGTAATCTCTCGTAATAGCCATGTACAGATTCCTTACTCTCCTGAGTTGTTCTATCAATTTTTACCCAGTCCGTTTCTTTTGGTGGGATTTTATTTTTCAGAAACGTGATTGCCTGTTCATATTTTCTCATTACTTCTGAACCTGGGGCTCCTGTTTTTGCATCTCTAGGATATTTTTCCTTCGGCCAATCAATTGTAATTTTACACTCTGTCCATAAATCTGCAGGAACAACAATCTCAAACAGTCCATCCAAATCTTCCCACAATACCTTTGAAACTTTTACAAACCTTTCTACCTGTCTATACCATTCTACAGGTTTCTCTCTCAATCTTGGAAAATCATTTGTAAATGACAATATATCCTGTCTGGACCATGGGACATGTACATAACTTCCTCCTGGAGTTTCTCTCATTGGACATTCCATTACCGTTAGTTCTTTCTCTTTTACTGGAAAAGCCAATGATGCTTTATCCGTTGTTCCCTCTTTTATTCTTATCCACCTACTTCTCCATTTGTCTACATCTCCCCATTTTCTCAATAACACAATCAGTTCCTTTATCTGTGTTAGTCATCCTGAAGTGTTCAGATTTTCTATGTCCTTTTCACTAAAATCTACCCTGTACGGTTTCTGCAATCCTCTAATTTTTCCAAACTCTACTCCTAGTTCGTTCGCTGTTTCTTTCAATTTTTCATGCAAGTTCCTAGCTCTCCAAGTGACGCTTTTACACATAAACATTAATTCATCATCTTGATAAGACTTCAATCGATCTGTACCAATAGTCCCTAGAATCAATTTTTCCATATCTATCTTTAACCTGACCACATCCAACAGTTGTGGTTCAGCATCCTTTTTCTGCAAGCTCCTCACCCAATCATTTAATTCCTCTGCAGTCGGACCCACAGGGGTTTTGTTTATTTCTGCCCAATTTACACTTCTCTCCGGAGTTTCAATTCCTGACTCAGTTCCCATAGGAATCCTATTTATCGGACTCTCATTAATTGTCAAATTTACAGGTGGACTTGACCTAAATGGACCAACAGAATCTTCTTTCTCTCTATTTTCTGGAATTATCCCTTCTCTTACCCCTTTGCATACTGGAATTCAATGGAATTGTTAAGGAATGTTCATCTATTTTTTGATTTTCAAATACTGGGATTACTGGCCCTATAGTTACTGGCACAGTCACAGCTTCTATATTCTTTGTCAGTTCTCTTATCTTTTCAGTCAACTCTCTTGTGGTTCTGGCTAATTCAGCTGTATTACCATTATCATGTTTCACAGTCTGTGGTGTTTCTAGTTTATTAAATGGACTATTTATTTCAGACATTTGTTCGGGACTTTGGCTTATTACAGTTCTCATTGGCGGTGCATTTGGTGTCACCACCGCAGAATCCTGTTGATATGGAGGGGGTCTTTTATTCAAAATGTCCTCCAGCAACTCATCCTCTGTGTCGCTAACTCCATACCCATACCTCTCTGTTACTGCATGCTTCTTTTTCTCCGTACACTTTTTCCCTGCAAGTTCTTCAACTGTTCTGACAGGAAACATGCCATCAGTCATGTTAGCATACCGCCATCGTCTCATCCTGTCTTCATGATTCAAACCCCATACTCTTCCATGAACTAAACTATAACTTTTTGCACCTCTGTGTCTTTCCCTTTCATACATCTCATCTTCCCATTCACCTAAGGCTTCGAACTGTGTCGGTCTAGGTCTCGGTTCAAGTTTCATCATCTTTTCTCTCAAATTTTGAAGTACTGCTGTGCTAAACGAACCATTTTCTGGAAATGCCAAAACTCCATCGCCTTGGGTATATTTCGCCCAATTTTCCAACCAAGTATGATAGCCATATTTCAACATCATGTGAGATGCTGGCGTTTTCGGCGGAGGAAGTACTTCTCCTTCCCTAGTCACAACCTTCTTGTCTTTCTTGAAAAAGTTTTTAAGCTTCGCAAACCATGACGGTTTCTCTCTACCATACTCATAATAAGCCATATTTCATTGTTCTTTTTCCCAAAACAAATTTACGCAATTCTTCACCACTCTGTTCTTTCTACTGCTCGGCTATTCGGACCTATCCCAGCGCGTCTCACACCAACGCACCAATCCGAAAGCTTTACGTCACTCACACTAACCAATCCCAGCGCGTCTTCACACTAACGCACCAATCAGAAAGCTCTTCGTTCTTCTACAACTTGCCAATACCAGCGCGGTTTTTGTTGACATCAGTTCTACTCCTGTTTCTACTGACCCCTCCTTTACAAAAATTATCAGCACTTTTCTTTTCTTTTTGACTAGATCGATTAGTTACAACGTAAAACACATTTCCATTGTCTGTTTCTTTAAACAAAAGAGATAGTTTTTTCTAACTTACAAGAATACTGTTTCGTTCGTTAAGTGTAGTACTTCTCTCTACCTTACCCTTCTTTCAAGCAAGAAGTAAACCCGTTTCTCTGGGGTTAAAACACATGTGGAGAATACACTGCTCCTGAGAATTAAGGCCAAAGTGTCACAAGAAAACCTGTTGCTATTTCACTCAAATACAATTCATGCGTGAAATTTCCCTAACATAACACAGTCCTGTGTTATCACCAATTTGAAATCAGACAATGCACAATTCCGTGTGACTTCTCTTGCCACACATGTCCACTTCCTACTTCCCGGAAGCTTCAAAATTCCGACTTACACATAACGTAATACAAACTCAACATAAAGTGTTAGACATGAATAAATCAATAATCACCAAACTAATCTATAGAAACCATAACTCTGCTACCAAGAAATCTGATCCAGCGCGGCTAATATAAATTTCTCCTTATGACATCAATCCAGAGGCAACACTTACGCAACCTTTATCACTTAAAACTTATGTCGGTGGGGCCCATGACACCGCATACATACATTCATTCAATCTCTGGATTATACGCTAAGGAAAAATGAGTTGCTGGATAAGCGGTATACCTTATTAAAACGACAGAATTATAACCTATACATTGCGGGCCTGATTCACAGAACTAACTTACGTCAAAAACGTAAACGTAAACGTAAAGTTAGTACTTTTTAGGTATTCACAGAATACACTTACTCATTTTGGTATTCACAGAATAGTACTAACTTTACGTTTACGTTTACGTTTTTGACGTAAGTTAGTTCGTAAACGTAAACGTAAAGTTAGTACTATTCTGTGAATACCAAAATGAGTAAGTTCATTCTGTGAATACCAAAATGAGTAAGTGTATTCTGTGAATACCTAAAAAGTACTAACTTTACGTTTACGTTTTTGACGTAAGTTAGTTCTGTGAATCAGGCCCTATATACATAAACTTCGGATCCTGTCGGTTCTAAACATCAAGGCACTCCGCTATTCGGTCGATGGACCAACTAGTAGAATTAGTTGATGGTGATTAAGACCAGCTCAATCACAATTAAAACCTTTAACATTTTATAATTCACAATTTTATTTAAAGAACCACAGACTCATTTAGTGTTAGCATAAATTTTATCGAAATTCTTTAGGCAAAAGTAAAACTCGTTATTAGGCAAAACATTTATTAAATCAGTAAGCATTTAAGTAAAATTTAAAATAAGGATGAGAAATATTCATTACCCTCGGCCTTAGGGCGATGACCAGAATGGTTCATTAGGAAAGAAAGATGAACCGCAGATCACAGGATAGGACTCCCAAACTGACTGACTGTCCCGCTAACCTCCTCGGACGCAATCACCTCCCGAGCAAATGCCCACAACGGTCTCGTTCCTTCCCCAGTCAAAGTTCAAAGTCCAAAATGACAGAGTCTCTCGCAGCATCAAGGTGGAAAATGAAAAGCAAGGAAGTTTTTTCAAAACGTAAGAGCAGACTCTCTTATACCCTATTTTCTGGCTCTCTACACTTAAAAGTTCAATCCTTAGGGGCAAGAATCACGCTAATTGGTCCATTGGAGGGGTGGTGATGGTCACCTCATCGCCCTCCTTGTTCGAACTGGTTTGGGGACAATAAAGCAAACAATAAATCTCATGACCACAGTATCCAAAGTAGTCCAATTTGTTAATCCATTTTGTAACGATCTTTGATGCTCACACATTAGTTCATCCACTGTCACTCGGCTTTTTCCCATCCGTTCCCAGGCATATATGCTGAACACTTGGCACGCTCCTCGTTGAAGGTTAGATTGGCCTTGACATCTCTCACTCCGAGCACAGGCCGCATACACGTGACTGGAGCTTTCATTCTGCGTCTGCGCGGGGGCCATTTTATTCAACGCACGCGATCTCGTCCTTTCCAGCGGCCATTTTAGAAGCATGGGCTAGCAGGCCCGAACGAAACTAATATAAAACAAACGCAATAGAAATTAAAATATGGAAAATAAGCCTTTCTGTTTACCACCCGCCATTCTAAAGACCCGTGTTAGATATTACCTAGCAGAAGCGACATTTAAAGACATTTTACTTACCATCTGCATTCTTTGCCACAATACAATTCTATTAGCCAACATAAATCATGCAATTTACTCTATTTACTACGCAAATCACAATACTAATTTTTATTTTGCTTCACATTTGTAAGTAAATTAGATTTTGCACAAATCAGCATGTTGCCCACGTGTACTGTTTAATAAAGAGTTGCATTGGTTGGTTAGTTCATGCATTTTCAAACGGTTAGTATCATTAATGGTAAGAAAAAATCAACCCCCAAGGGCAAGGGAAGAGAATGTCACCTACCAAAAGATATATCAAGAGCGTACTAACGTCTCTAATGATGTAAGCTAACGCTAATAGGAAGACCAGGGGAAACAAGGACTACAGATACAGTGCAACAGAAAGACACATAATGTTAAAGTGTTCTAACAATATTTTATTATTATTTTCATAGAATTGTTTTATATTTTAAAGTGTATTTCGATAAATATGTCCAATTGCAATAAACAAAGATGTAAACATATACATTGAATAGACTAAACAAATCAATTTTTTGACATACAAAAGAAAGAAATATATATATTGTCAGACATAATAAATGGTAAGCTAACATACAATTGTTCTCTCTACCCCCACAAATAGATCTTAGAACGCATAAACAATAACAAACATCTTATTCAGTCTCACCATTCATGCAACCACACTCACAAAAATATCACATAGGACAATTTAATACATATATAATATGTACAACAGACAGAGACCCGGAAAGAATCAAGGGCTGTGATATAACAAAATGGTAATTTCGAAACTTTGTCGCCCAGCGGGTTTCTGGCTGGCACGGTGCCGACGCGCGTTTCGGTGGTAGGCTAACAAGTAGCCAACACCTTCATCAGGGCACTTAGTGAATTAAAAAAAAGACATCAAAGTCGACATATGGAGTTAAAAACTAAAAAAAAAGGGGGGGGAGAGAAGAGAGAAATGGCAATAGATACACAATATAGTAACTCAATAAATCTGGATGTAACAACGAACACTCCTCATAGGAGAAAAATTCCAAGGAAATGCGAATTTTAGATAAGGATGGATGCTAGGCAAGTTCTCTGAAGAAACTAGAAGAGAGGTGATTGGTCAATCTACTAACGAGGCTAGCACGCGTAGTCCGTGCTATCGCGAGACTACGCGTGCTAGCCTCGTTAGTTATCCGGAAATGCTTGGACGTCGAAACTTGGACGCCGATCTCGGGGAGAACGCTGCTTCCCTCCAGCTACTGACGACTGCATTCAGCCCGTATGGGAGTACGCCGGCATTTTGTATCCTGACCCCGGCGCCTTGATTCTTGCTATCTAAGATACTCCCTCTGCCTCTTTGAATCGCTAAATACCCTCGCTAGACATTGTTGGATGCTGTATGCTCCCGATATAGCTGGACCTAATATAGAAGTTGGATTAATTTAATTCCAGATTGATTTCCACATAAACCTATTGCAAGTTGGTTCTTTCTATTATCGGTTGGTAGATTGACCAATCACCTCTCTTCTAGTTTCTTCAGAGAACTTGCCTAGCATCCATCCTTATCTAAAATTCGCCTTTCCTTGGAATTTTTCTCCTATGAGGAGTGTTCGTTGTTACATCCAGATTTATTGAGTTACTATATTGTGTATCTATTGCCATTTCTCTCTTCTCCCCCCCCTTTTTTTAGTTTTTAACTCCATATGTCGACTTTGATGTCTCTTTTTTAATTCACTAAGCGCCCTGATGAAGGTGTTGGCTACTTGTTAGCCTACCACCGAAACGCGCGTCAGCACCGTGCCAGCCAGAAACCCGCTGGGCGACAAAGTTTCGAAATTACCATTTTGTTATATCACAGCCCTTGATTCTTTCCGGGTCTCTGTCTGTTGTACATATTATATGTGTATTAAATTGTCCTATGTGATATTTTTGTGAGTGTGGTTGCATGAATGGTGAGACTGAATAAGATGTTTGTTATTGTTTATGCGTTCTAAGATCTATTTGTGGGGGTAGAGAGAACAATTGTATGTTAGCTTACCATTTATTATGTCTGACAATATATATATTTCTTTCTTTTGTATGTCAAAAAATTGATTTGTTTAGTCTATTCAATGTATATGTTTACGTCTTTGTTTATTGCAATTGGACATATTTATCGAAATACACTTTAAAATATAAAACAATTCTATGAAAATAATAATAAAATATTGTTAGAACACTTTAACATTATGTATCTTTCTGTTGCACTGTATCTGTAGTCCTTGTTTCCCCTGGTCTTCCTATTAGCGTTAGCTTACATCATTAGAGACGTTAGTACGCTCTTGATATATCTTTTGGTAGGTGACATTCTCTTCCCTTGCGGGTTGATTTTTTCTTACTGTTTTGCCCGAGAGTCCCTACCTATATTTGCTTTTCTCGGGGTCCCTATTATCTGTTGTTGTAGTATCATTAATGGTTATGGGGTCATTAACTTCCAAGGGGTACAACATTATTTCGTTTCCCCTGCTCCATCACTAGAGAGACATAAACCATACATCAACTGGGTGACACTTACTCTGTCTCTTTCTTCTCAGTCTTGTCAAGAACATTGTTATGCTTCAAGAGATTATTGGTCACCGTTCCAGAACCATGATGAGAACTCTTCAGCAGCTATTCTAACTTCAGTTTCTGCTTGTAACCAGAAGATTAATGACGTGTTTTTAAAAGCCTGTAGCCATTTCTTTACATCCACACAGGGAGTTTGACTATTTTATTACGGCCCACTGTGAAAGATGAGGAGAGACTCCGATGTAGATAGTTAAATTCTTCTTTATTTCCAATATCAAAATAACACCCACGACCGACGGCTGCCGATCAGTGCTTAATTTGTAAAAAAATAAGTGTCGGGGCTCCCGTTGGGAGGCCACTGCAGCTTGCACCACACATTGCCCCTACCAGCTGCCAATGGCAGTACAAACACAGCTACTAACCATCACACTCTTACAAGTGTGACAATTCATTGTATTCCAGGCCCCCAAAGCTATAAGATTGGCTTGGGAGGCAGGTATTAGTCACAGTCATTTCAAAATGTCTTCTGGCAGAGTGATCAGGCGCATCTTTGCCGTGACTTGGAACGGAAGTAACCACTGAAGGCTGAGCTGCAGGCTCGAACTGTAGTACTACCACACGGTGAGGTGGGGTGGGGTGACCTGCTGACGACCGTCACGCCACCACGCTCCCCCCAAAAAAAGCAGCATTGTGTTGGTTTGGCATGGGCGGCACATTTATTGGCATCATGATGATGATCATGGCATGGGCGCATGGCGGCTACTACGCTACTAGTTAAGTTACTTAACTAAGTTAACTTCTTATCTTCAGTACCACTGTCTACTGCTTAACTACTGCTGTTAATTATTGTCAACTTAAAGTAAACTTAGTGGTTCGTTCGTGGTGGGTCGGGCCCGGGACACACTGACTGCAGTGCAGACAGTGCACTGCCTTAGGCTGCTGCTTAGGGCAGCATTAGGTCTGCCGCCTGCCACTGCCAGCCTGCCTGCCTCACATGGTGCTGTTGTTTCCATACTGACTACTACAACAGTACTACTACTTGTGCTGCGCAGCTGCCAGTCCTGAGTCCTCAACGCCAACATCGTCATCGGGTCGCGCTGGTTGGCTGGCGTTGAAGTTGTTGAACGGACCCAGTAAGATGATGAATCAAGTTTGTGTGGTGGGGTGCGGCCGGCCCGTGAGGGTATGCTGGGGCGTGGCAATAAATGAAACTGCGCACATGCTGCCTGCAGCCTACTGCGCACAACCCCAACGGCTGCAGAACCAAAATCCAGCCCAAATAAAATCACAGTGTCCCTCCCGACCCGCCCACCGGGCCGGCAACACTAAAACTAAGGGCCGTGGCCGCCATTTCGAATTGAGATTTGAGAAGAACTTGATTGAGATTCATTTAGCATCTCATTAATCTCGGCATTCTCCTCTTGGCATCATTATTGATGATCATGGACTGGGGCGGGCACATGGCGGCTCCTACGCTACGCTACTAGTTAAAGTTTCTACTGTCTGTGTGCTTAACTCACTGGCTTAACCCTTGGCGGCCAGTAACTGTTGGCGGCGGTTCGTTCGTGGTGAGCCCGGGACACACACTGACTGCAGACAGTCAGTCAGAGCACTGCCTTAGGCTGCTGCGCTGTAGCCTGCTTTATTAACTGATTGGGGGGCGGCGGGGCCTGCCAGGTGCGCAGCGCCATGATCTTGCCTGCCTCACCTGGGTGCTGTTGGCCGCCGGGCGGTACTGGCTACTAACTACTACTCTGCTGCCAGTCCCTTAACACCAACGTCGTCGTCGGGGGGTCGCACTGGCTGGCTGGCACTCAGAGTGACCGAGGCGAGTTGAAAGGCCGCCCGTGGCCCGTTGAACCACGATGACTCGGTGGTGGGGGGTGCCGTGCGGGTATGCTGGGGCGTGGCAATGCGCAATCTGAAATCTGCGCACATTGCCTCCTGCTGCACAGCCCCAACCCCCGCATAACTAAAATCCAGCCCAATTCAGTGCCCGACCCGCCCACCGGGCCGGAAACACTGCTAAGGGCCGCGGCCTCCACGCCAACATATGATCATCAGAGACACTGACTGCAGATTGCGTCTTTGAGTAGATTGAGATTCATCATTCATGAAGAATCTCCATTTTCTCCTCTTGGCTCAGCCAGTGCAGAGTAGGGCCGCCGGACCGGCCGCAAAACAGTTCGCGCTGTGAGAGACGGAGTACTGTGGTGGCCGTGCTTGGGACTGACTGAGTCATAAAATTCACTGACTCGGAATGCTGTCGTGTCGGGACTCGGAGAGACCAAGACGGACAGTCGAGCTCAGCTCAGCAGACTCGGTCAGACAGTGACTGCACTGCAGACAGTACTGCGGACGAGAAGCGGGACACCGTCACGGACACCTAACTCTCGGCATCCAGGTACCAGCGCAGCATGTCACGTGCAGGCTGCAGACACCAGACAGACAGTAAACTGCTTTGTACCTGACCGGCGTGATGCTTCCCGCCTTGCGCCTTCCCGGAAGTTTTTTAAATTTCCCAGGCCGGCGGCACTGCACACCAGAACACTGCTCTAGCACCCCCCCCCCTAGCAGTGCCAGACGATCCGGTGAGGTGTCCATTCTGTTTCAAGTTAACTCAAGCACACTGACGTTTCCCGAGTCATGACACATAGGGCTGCCTTCCAACACCTTACTTCCTGGTGTGTAGTGTTACTTCAAGTTCCATGACAAAAGCAACCACCGTAACAGTAACACTCTGTGCAGAGGCGCTATCAAAATCAATGACGTGCAGCATTGCGTGTAGACCCGGCCCTGATAATTAAGTGCCGGTGCTAAGCACCGGAAAGCACCGGCACAAATTAAGTACTGCTGCTGATGCATGCAAAGGTCTCTGCCAACTGAACTAACGTTCACAGAGTCCTGGCACACATCATTCCAGCCTCGATTGTGGAACGGAGCTTAAACAATGCACCATGTTCATAACAGGAGACATCCACGCGCCGGGATGCAGCGCGAGATGTCTCCTTACTACAACTTCTCCCTCCTCTAGAATGCAACAACCACAAATCAAAGTATATGCGAAAATAAAACATAACATGAGATAAGTCAAAGTGAAAATTAGCATATCAAGTCAAAACATAGTCATCAAAACAAATCTAAGTATGCGAGAAAACAAACCATACATAACATAAGTATGAATGAACATTAGCATTTCAAGTCAAAACATAGTCATTGAACTTGGAAGGCAATCTCCCTTGGCGGCTACCCACACCACCAATTGGCAGGGAAATGGCATCCCTCTGAACACTTCCCTTAGTGACAGGAATGAAGACTGGGCTCTTACTTGGGATGACACACCGAGAAGCTGTGATCTCTTCAGTGCCATTTTCATTTCCAAGAGGTGAAATATTTGACGTTGGATCCAGCAACCAGCTGGTCCAGTCGCATTCTTTAACCTCCAGTTTTGACAACTTCATCAAGGAGCACGCCTGTGAGTCTGAAAGACGCACAAGCGACCTCTTTTTCCAACAGCCCTTCCTCCCGAGAAGTGCTGAACCCTTGCTTACATCAGTCACCTGAACAGGAGATGAGAACCTGGACAAGCCTTTAGAAACCTCTTTCGGATTTTTAATAAGGACCCAATCATTTACTTCCAGATACACATTTCTAAAACATTTGCCACCATCATACCTCAACTTCATCACCTGCTGCCTCTGTAGCGCTTGAGACACGAGACCATCACCCTCTGGGCTTTGTTTGTTATGTTTATTCTGCAACCATTCTGGACATAGATCCATGTGTACTTTCCTTACTCTTAAAAGAGTAAAAGGTGGCACACCTGTAGTACTATGAGGTGAGATATTATATGACCACAACTTTGCCTCAACAAAATCCTGAACATCCTGGCCGGAGGACAGGGCAGGCTGTATACCTTCCTTCACCAACTTGTTTGCCCTCTCAACCAATCCATTCGAAGATGGTGAATACAAGGCAACTTTGAAGTGTCTCACGTCATTATTTGCCAAGAATGTGCACATTTTGTAGAAACAAAGTGTGAGAAGTTGGCCTGGTATATGATGTCCACTAATTAAAGTGGGCACCTTGCACCAGTCCAAACAACACTTATGGTCATTTAAGAGGTCAAAGATAACCTTAGAAATCTATCCAAGTGGTAGCTGTGAAGAGCAGCCTTCAGGCTTAGTCTTGAAGGAATGTTAAGCAGCTTGCTTTACCAGAATGCAATCTTATTGTATTGGTAAATGAAAGGAGATCCACACAGTAGTTATAAAAATATGTATTTTTTATTATAACACCTTAAATACCTTACAGTATTTGCTACACGCAGATAAACACAAAGCACACAATACTGTAGCACAGAAACAATCGTAAGTAACACTAATAAACAGTGGGCTCCCGGGGGAGACCAAACCATATACTAAAATAGTGGTATTAGAACCACGACTCGAGTCAAGACAGTGTCTAGAGGGGGTAGAATCACCGGGACCCCAAGGAACCACCCAAGGTGAGTAGGTAGGGACCCCACGGAGGACAGGTGCAGTGTGAGAACACAACCGCGTGCTACGTACAATTTAATGGGAGAGTCGCGCATGCAATTTTAAAGTTTAAGGACCCTTCCCAGTGGATTACGAAGAAACCCTTTGAAACATAGAAGGTTGGAGAGCCACCCCACCCGTGGATACCAAAGTGCTAGAGTTACCTATCCCAGGGAAGCCGGGTGCATAGGGCTGAAGTGGTGTCGGAAACCGCCGTCGTTCTCAATGGGAGTCTTCAAAGAAATGCCACTGCTGGAAAGAAGAAAAGTGTCAGGTGGAACCCACAGGTGGATTCTTGATGGAAGGAACCTGAAAGCAGAGGGGACAGAGTCTGGGTCACTCAGGAGTGACCAGGGGCTCGGTAGCCGAATGCCCACCGATGTCGGGTGCTTCAGGTGTGAAGAAGGAGACCTTGACTCTACAGCTGCAGGGACCAGGAGATGTCGAGGACAACCAGGAGCTGGATACGAGCTGTACCACAAAGGATGTCGAGTGCTGAGGGGTCGGTGTCCGGCGGGAGCACCAACAAGCCTTGGCAGCGGCAACCCACAAAGAAGGTCAAAGAAAGTTACGGTCTGGCCAAGCAAGGACCAGAGGACTCACCACAGCAAGGGGAGTCAGGGCAGGCCTGGAGCAACCAGGGGAGCCCAAGAAAAGCAGTGTTGTCCCTCAAGTGGACCCACAGGCTGAAGGCACAGGAGTTGTGAGGGGACTTCTAGCAGTTTCATAAAGTCACAGCTTGCTGGGCACAGAGTGCGAGGAGGCCAAAGTCCTTTGTATGAAATGTGCACAGAGATTGAGGCTATTGATAGTCCAATGCACGAAGTTGGGGAACACCAACAAGCATATGCACTTGTAAAAGTACGCGGTGCACAGGGGTTCGGGTTATGCAGTCCCCACGAGGGATGCTAGCCTCAAACTCAGTGAGAGGGCAGCTCAACATCAAGGAACATAGGAACCCACCTCCTGTGTTGCTGGAGCCTTTGCAGTCCGCAGGAGCTCAGGATCAGCAGACCGGTCAGTTGCGTTACGGTGCCTGCAAATGCAGGGGAGTGACTCCTTCACCCCAAGGGAGATACTTCAGTTGTCCTTGATGCTCCACAGGTCCTGCACGGAGCTTGTATGGTGCACGGGCACAGACGATGCTTTGGACAGAGCGGGAGACGAAGTCGGGCCCAGTCAAAGTCCAGCGAAGTTCAGAGTGTCCAGACGGTCGAAGGTCAGTGGTTTCTTGATCAGAATCTTGTCCACGTTGAATCTAGGGTCCTACAGCCAGGTAAGCCCTTTTGTACCCACGGGAGAGGGTTGGACAGATTCAGGGGACCCTCCCAGGGGAGGGTCAGGACAGTGATGAGGATACTCCCATGTCCTTTGTCCAGCTTCGCGCCAGAGCAGGAGCCAACGGCTCCCAGGACTGATTTCAACTGGACTATGCACAGGGACACCAAATTTGCCCCTCGTGCAGACTTTCAGGCACTTTGGAAGTGCACCCACCCAGCTCCAATACACTAAATCCCTTCTGCTCAAGCTTGGCTCAGCAGCAGGAGGGCAGAAATGTGTCTCTGGTCGGCAGCAACCATTTTGTGCTGTCCGGGTCGAGAAGGCTGGTACCGGGAAGACCAGGGACCCCACGAAGCTTGCTTCTGAAGTGTGGAATAATACCTCCCACACCGGTTACCGTTGTGGAGGTATGATTCCAAGGTGTTTGATACCAAACACGACATGGTTTGTTGCAGCTGTTTTCGAGATAGCATTTTACGCGAGCATATAATGCACCTCTACCTATATGTCTGCTGCGTCGCCGACAACCCGGGAGAATGGTCTCCGAAGGTTCCAGGGGTGCCCTGCTCATGCATGGGCTCCCTCTCACATAAAACCCAGCACCCTGCCTTCAGGATTGTCAAGGCCTGCTATAGGGGTGATTTATAGGTTTTAAGTGTAGTGACCTATAGATATAGTAAACCTATATCTAAAGTAAGTGGTGCATGCACCATCTTACACAGGCTGCAATGGCAGGCCTGTAGTTCCATTTTGCATGGCCTCTCATGGGTGGCATAATACATGCTTCAGCCCATGGGAGGCCTCTGGGGTACCTATGCCCTGGGTACATGTGTACCATATACTAGGGACTGATAAGGGTCCCCCCAGTATCCAATCTGGAGTGTACCTAAGTACATGACATAACATTTTAGGGAGAAAGCAGATAGACTGGGTTCCTGATTAGCAGGATCCCAGTCAGACTAGTCAAAAACAGTGTAACATAAAGCAAAAAGTGGGGGTAACTGTGAGAAGTTGGCCTGGTATATGCTGTCCACTAATTAGAGTGGGCACCTTGCACCAGTCCAAACAACCCTTATGATGTCTGAGGTCAAAGATAACCTTTAGAAAGCTATCCTAGTGGTAGCTGTGGAGAGCAGCCTTCAGGCTTAATCTTGAAGGAATGTAAAGCAGCTTGTTTTACCAGAATATCACCTCCTGAATGACTAAATGAAAGGAGAACCACACAAGTGTTATGTAAAAATATGTATTTATTACTAAAACACTCTCTACTAACCTCTACATGAGATTAGAACACAAAGCACACAATAGAATATACGTAAGTAGCAAAATGTACAACGGCTCCAGGGGGAGACCGAACCATATACTAAAAAAATGGTATAACAACAATGACTTCAATAGACACAGGGCCTAGAGCATGTAGAATCGCTGGGACCCCAAGGAACCACCCAAGGCAGTGACACAGGGTGCCCACCAAGGACGGGTGCAGTGAGGAAACACGACTGCGTGCTCCGTGCAACTCTATGGGAAAGTCGTGGTTGGAAAACTACAGTTTAAGGACACTTCTAGGAGGACTTCAAGCAAACCCTTTGGAACATAAGAGGTTCTAAGGCCAGCACCCTTGTGAGTACCGATGTACCCATGTTACCTATCCCAGAGGAGCCGGGTGCATAGGGGTCAAGTGGTGTCGGAAACCTCTGTCGTTTTCAATGGAGAGCTGCAAGAAAGTACTGCTGCCAGGAAGGCGAAGAGTGTCCTGAAAGCAGAGGGGACAGAGTCTGGGTCACGTCAGGTGACCAGGGGCTCGGTAGTCGAATGCCCACCGATGTCGGGTGCTTCAGGTGAAGAGAAAGGATGTTTGTCTCTGCAGCCACGGGGACCAGGAGACGTCGACGATGGCCAGGGTCCGGAGGTGAGCTGTCCCACAAAGGATGTCGAGAGCTGAGGGGTCAGTGTCCGGCTGGAGCACCAACAAGCCTTGGCAGCAGCAACCCACGTAGGCAGAGGAAACAGGTTACGGTGTGGACCAGCAAGGTCCAGGAGACTCTCCAAGCAATGGAGAGTCAGGGCACATCTGGAGCAACCAGGGAAGCCCAAAAACAAATGAGATGACCCTCGCCAGGACCCACAGGCCAACGGACCAGGGATCGCGAGGAGACCTCGAGCAAATTTACAAAGCGCCAGCCCACAGAGCACTCGTTGAGTGGAGGCCGGATATCTTCAGTGCAAATGATGCTCGGAGTCAGGACTGCACGTAGTCCAATGCACAAGCTCAGGGATCTCCAACAAGCATATGCACTTGCAAATAGACGCAGTGCACAGGGGTGCGGGTTGCAGTGCCCCCACGAGGGATACTGGTCTCAGAATCGCTGAGAGGTCAGATCTACCTCGGGGACCTTCGGGAACCCACCTCCTGTGTTTCAGAAATCTTCGGAGTTCGCAGGAGCTCTGGAGATGCAAGCCGGTCAGATGCGCTTAGGTGCCTGCTGCTGCAGGGGAGTAACTCCTTTACTCCAAGGGAGATTCTTCTGTCGTCCAGCGAAGTGTAGACCATCGAAGTACTTCATTTCTTTGCAGAGTCTTGTCCAGGTATAATCTAAAGTCCTGTGATCAGGTTTCCCACTTTATACCCAGGGAAGGGGTTGGACTGACTCTGGGGACCCTCCTAGGGGAGGGGCAGGACAGAGGGGTGGCTACAGCCATGTCCTTTGTCCAGTTTCGCGCCAGAGCAGGAGCCTATGGCTCCCAGAACTGGTTTGAGCTGGACTATGCATGGGGACACCAAATGTGCCCCCTCCTAACTTTACTACTCCTAAACTGAGAAAAATCCTAACTTTAAGACTTTCGGTATTCACAGAAGGCATTTAGGAGTCCTAAAGTTAGGACTACTAACTTCTGTGAATACCGAAATGAGTAAGTTCATTCTGTGAATACCAAAATGAGTAAGTGTATTCTGTGAATACCAAAAAGTACTAACTTTACGTTTTTGACGTAAGTTAGTTCTGTGAATCAGGCCCTAAGAGTGCACCCACCCAGCCCCAATACACTAAACCCTGTCTGGGAGGTGATCACACCTCCCTGTGACAGGAAACCTATTGTCAGGCCTTCCTCTGCTCGAGCTTGGCTCAGCAGCAGAAGGGCAGACTCGTGTCTGTGGCTGGCAGCATCCATTTTGTGCTGCCCAGGTCAAGAAAGCTGGTACCGGGTAGACTGGTGACCCACAGTAGTGGTTCTAGAAGGTTGGAATCATACCTCCCACACAAGTTACTGGTGTGGAGGAATGAATCCAAGGTGTTTGACACCAAACACGACATGTTTCTAAGCAGCCGTTTTAAAGTTAACATTTACCGCGAGGTTATAATGCACTTAAACATATATGGTTGGCTGCATCACAGACAACCCCGGAGAATGGTCTCCGAAGGCTGCAGAGGGGCCCTACTCATGCAGGAGCACCCTCTCACATAAAACCCAGCACCCTGCCTTCAGGCTTGATAAGGCCTGACATGGGGTGACTGATAGGTTTGTATGTGTAGTGATTTAGAGAGATATAGTGAACCTATATCTTAAGTAAGTGGTGCAAGCACCAGCTTACACAGTCTGCTGTAGCAGGCTGGTTGTGTCAATTTGGATTGCCTCTCAGGGGTGGCATAATACATGCTTCAGCCCATGGGAGGCCTCTGGGGTACCTATGCCCTGGGTACATGGTGTACCATATACTAGGGACTGATAAGGGTACCCCAGTATCCAATCTGGAGTGTACCTAAAGTACATGTGTTGCAATTTACAGGAGAAAGCAGATAGACTGGGGTCCTGAATAGCAGGATCCCAGTCAGACTAGGCCAAAAACAGTGAGACATCAGAAAAAAGTGGGGGTAACTATAAGAAGCAGATCCTACTCTCCTACACAACCCCCCCCCAAACGTAAGGACATTAAACTAACCTTGACCAGTTGAGTCTTCATGTTCTAAGTGGAAATATCTGGAGAGTCCATCTGCATTGGTATGGTTACTCCCAGGTCTATGTTCCGCTGTATAGTCCATCCCCTGTAGGGAAATGGACCACCTCAAAAGTTTGGGGTTTTCACCCTTCATCTGTTTTAGCCATAAGAGGGGCCTATGGTCTGTCTGAATAATGAAGTGAGTGCCAAACAAGTACGGCCTCAGCTTCTTCAAGGCCCAAACCACAGCAAAGGCCTCCCTCTCAATAGCTGACCAACGTTTCTCTCTGGGGGTCAGCCTTCTGCTTATGAAAGCTACTGGCTGATCCTGACCCTCTTCATTCAATTGTGATAACACAGCCCCTACCCCCAATTCAGATGCATCAGTTTGAACAATGAATTGTTTGGAATAATCAGGACTTTGCAGAATGGGAGCAGTGCACATGGCCTGCTTCAGGTCATCAAATGCCTTTTGACAGCTAACTGTCCACTGAACTTTCTTAGGCATTCTTTTGGAAGTTAAGTCATTTAAAGGGGTCACTATGGATCCATATCCTTTGACAAACCTCATGTAGTACCCAGTCAGGCCCAAGAAAGCTCTGATCTGAGTCTGGGTGGTTGGAGCAAGCCAGTCCATGATGGTCTGGATTTTGCTCTGCAATGGTTGAACCTGACCTCCACCCACAAGGTGGCCTAGGTACACAACCTTACTCTGCCCTATCTAGCACTTGGTGGCCTTGATAGTGAGGCCTGCTTTTTGCAGAGCCTCTAAAACATTTCTCAGGTGGACCAGGTGATCCTCCCAGGTGGAGCTAAAGACAGCAATATCATCTAGATAAGCTGCACTATAGGCTTCCAGACCTGTAAGGACTTTGTTCACCAACCTTTGAAAAGTGGCAGGTGCATTCTTCAAGCCAAAGGGCATCACCACAACTTGGTAGTGCCCACTTGGGGTTGAAAATGCTGTTTTTGGTTTTGCATCCTCAGCTAATCTGATTTGCCAGTAACCAGCTGTCAGGTCAAATGTACTCAGAAACTTGGCAGAGGCCAAAGTATCTATAAGTTCATCTGCCCTGGGTATTGGATGGGCATCAGTCCTAGTGACTGCATTGAGACCCCTGTAGTCCACACAGAACCTCATCTCTCTCTTACCACCCTGGGTGTGAGGTTTTGGTACCTTGACTACTGGACTAGCCCAAGGGCTATCTGAGGGTTCAATTACTCCCAGCTCCAACATTTTCTGGACTTCAGTCCTGATACAGTCCCTGACATGGTCAGGTTGCCTGTAAATCTTATTTTTAACAGGCAGACTGTCACCTGTGTCCACCTCATGTGTACACCAGGTAGTCTGACTTGGAGTCAGTGAAAACATGTGTCTGTACTGATTGAGGGCTTTCCTACAATCAGTTTGCTGCTGGCCAGTGAGGCTGCCTGCCAAGGCTACACCATCAACTGAACCATCATCAGGGTTCTGTGAGAGCAGGTCAGGGAGTGGGTCACTCTCTTCCTCCTGTCCCTCATCAGTAGCCATGAGCAAGCCCATGCCTGCCCTGTCCACATATGGCTTGAGCCTGTTCACATGGAGCACCCTGTGGGGGCTCCTGGGAGTTCCAAGGTCCACCAGGTAGGTAACCTCTCCCTTCTGCTCAAGTATAGTATGGGGCCCACTCCACTTGTCTTGGAGAGCTGCTGGGGCCACAGGCTCCAACACCCATACTTTCTGTCCTGGCTGGTACACAGTCAAAACAAAGCAAACACAAGGAGATGATGGACGGAGCGCTGAATCTTTTCAGACACTCACCCCCAGTCACAGATCTGGGTTGAATCCATCATCGTTCTTTAGCTCACTTCACCACCTCAGTTCAGACCCAGCTATATGCAAATCAGTCTTGACCCTGTGCCTCATGGGAACAGTCCAGCCCGAACTGCCAAGCCAGGTCTTCCCTGAACCGGAAACAAGCATCCTGGGACCGGTTTCGGGCTAACAGCCCTCATCAGCCAGGCTAGCTTGAATCCAGTTGCAAAGTGAGCAAGGGACCCACGTTTGGGCATACCCTGCCAACTTAGGGCAAACAAAGCAAACACAAGGAGATGATGGACGGAGCGCTGAAACTTTTCAGACACTCACCCCCAGTAACAGATCTGGGTTGAATCCATCATCGTTCTTTAGCTCACTTTACCACCTCAGTTCAGACCCAGCTATATGCAAATCAGTCTTGACCCTGTGCCTCATGGGAACAGTCCAGCCCGAACTGCCAAGCCAGGTCTTCCCTGAACCGGAAACAAGCATCCTGGGACCGGTTTCGGGCTAACAGCACTCATCAGCCAGGCTAGCTTGAATCCAGTGGCAAAGTGAGCAAGGGACCCACGTATGGGCATACCCTGCCAACTTAGGGCGAACAAAGCAAACACAAGGAGATGATGGACGGAGCACTGAAACTTTTCAGACACTCACCCCCAGTCACAGATCTGGGTTGAATCCATCATCGTTCTTTAGCTCACTTCACCACCTCAGTTCAGACCCAGCTATATGCAAATCAGTCTTGACCCTGTGCCTCATGGGAACAGTCCAGCCCGAACTGCCAAGCCAGGTCTTCCCTGAACCGGAAACAAGCAGCCTGGGACCGGTTTCAGGCTAACAGCCCTCATCAGCCAGGCTAGCTTGAATCCAGTGGCAAAGTGAGCAAGGGACCCACGTCTGGGCATACCCTGCCAACTTAGGGCGAACAAAGCAAACACAAGGAGATGATGGACGGAGCGCTGAAACTTTTCAGGCACTCACCCCCAGTCACAGTCAAAACAGCCTTTTGGTCATGCCAGGCCTTTTGCAATTCCTGGCTAGCCTCAAGGTTTTTGGATGCCTTCTTCATGTATTCAGCCATCCTGGAGCGGAGACCAAGTACATAGTCCACAATATCCTGTTTAGGGGGATTGAGAGGTAACTCCCATCCCTCCTTCACTAGACATAAAGGACCCCTAACTGGATGTCCAAACAGAAGTTAAAAAGGGCTGTAACCAATCCCCTTCTGAGTAACCTCTCTGTAGGCAAAGAGAAGGCAGGGCAAAAGGATGTCCCATCTGCGCCTAAGCTTTTCAGGGAGACCTTTTATCATGCCCTTGAGGGTTTTGTTGAGTCTCTCAACTAACCCATTGCATTGTGGGTGATAAGGGGTGGTGAATTTGTAATTCACACCACACTCCTTCCACATTGTAGTCAAGTAACCAGACATAAAGTTTGCATCTCTGTCTGATACTACCTTCTTAGGGAAACCCACTCTTCTGTATGTAATCTGTGGACGTGTGGTAATGAAGTCACTTAAAGTTTTGTCTGCTTGTAGAACTCCCCAGTGTTTGTTGAGACTTTTCCTGATAATAACACTAAGGTCTGTATAGTCTGTCACTAGTCTCACTGGTTGTTTGTGTGGTTTCGTTTTGGTCTTATTGCGTAGTGTGTCATCTCTGCGTATGTTACCAATTCTAGTCTCGGCTTTATCGATGTTCGGTGACTTGTAGCCTCTTTTTTAAAATCTGTGTTTCCTGTCCGAGATGCATTGCTGGAATTCTGTTTCCTCGCTGCAGTTTCTCCTGGCTCTTACAAATTACCCGTAGGGAATTGCTTGAAGTTGGTGTGCTGGGTGTGAGCTTTCAGCATGTAGAATGGCGTTACATGCAGTTTCTTTGCGAAACAGTTTGCTGTGTAGTTCCTCTCCTTTGATGTACAGTTCTACGTCAAGGAAAGTGATGTTGGAGGTGCTAGAGTTTTTAGTGAATCTCATGTCCATGTTGTTGGAATTGAGATGGGTGCAAAATTCTTCCAGTTCTCCCTGGCTGCCTGACCATAGTAAGAGGCAATCGTCGATATATCAACCCCAATAGACAATAGAATCTATCCAGGGCGCTCCCTTGGTGCCCCAGATCCATTCTGCTTCCAAACTCCCCATGTACAGATTTGCAAAGGAGGGCGAAAATCTAGAGCCCATGGCTACACCCTTGATCTGTTTGTACCACCGTTTGTCAAACATGAAGTAGTTGTTAAGAATCATCTCCATCATGGTGATGAGCATGGTTGTGTGTTGCCATTGGGTGGCTGGCCTGTTGTGAAGTATTTTAGTGACTACTTTAAGTCCCAGATCCGGTTTGATGCTGGTGTATAGAGACACCACATCAAAAGTGGCAAGGATCATGCCGGGTTGCCATTGAAGGTCAGATAGGATGCCCAAAATGTGTTTAGTGTCTTGTATGAAAGAGGGTAAGTTCTTAACCATGGGTCCCAGGAAGATGTCAACATATTGGGCCAGTCTTTCTGTGGGGCTACCAATTCCCGAAACAATTGGTCTACCTGGAGGAAATGGTGCCTGTTTATGTATTTTGGGTAGGGTGTACAGCCACGGAAAGGTAGGTCTGAATACCTTCATGTATAGATGTTCGTCTTCATCAATGAGACCTAATGAATGCCATTCATCAAGATGTTTGTTGATAAGAATGGTCAGGGGTCCTGTTGGGTTGTGTGTTAATAGTTCATAACAGGTGGTGTCTAGCAATTGTGTCATAATTTCTTTGTGATAGTCATCCCGGTTCATGATAACAACGTTACCCCCTTTATCGGCCTCCTTAATTATGATGTCGGGGTCCGAGATCAGTGTCTTGAGGGCCATACGTTCGTTACTCGCCAGATTGTCATTATGGTTGTGTCTTTTTTTGGATCTCCTAAGGTCCTGTCTGTCTATATCTTCAAGTATTAGGTTGTAGAAGGTGTCTATTGCATTGCCCCCTGGAAGAGTGGGAGTCCATTTGGACTTGGCCTTAAGACCACTCGTTATTGTGTAGTCTGTGTCTATGTTAAGTTCATTGAGAAGTCGCTCCATGTCATATGGCGATTGTTCTAGGTCCGTCAGGGAAAGAAGAAGGTGTGTCGCTTGGATATCGTGTATGCTCTGTACATTGGACAGATTGTCACTGGAAGTCTTCACACGATTTCTATTAGTATTCATTGAAGGATTGAAACTGAAATGCCTTTTAAGTTTCAAACTCCTAATGAATTTAAACAGGTCAATTTTAAGTCTGCAAATGTCACCTTGTTCGTGGGGATTGAAGTTCAATCCCTTACTTAGTAGAGAGATCATGTCGTTGGTAAGGGTCTTGGAAGACAGGTTGACTACTTGTACCCCCTTATCCGTAATGTTTATTTGTTCCTCCCGTCCCCTGATCTCAATTTCTTTTTGTACTCGTCTTTGTCCTGCTCTCTTGCCTCTACGGGTTTTCTGTCTGGGGCACCTCTTGTATTCTGCGTTCTGTTCTCTCTCCGTATAGTTTGTACTTCCCTTAAAAAAGACGATTTGGTCTGCCCTGTTCTGTTTGTGTCGTCTAACTGGTTCTCTGTTTCACTATCGCTCGTTAAGATGGTACTTAGGGAAGTTGAGCTTGAAGAAACTGAAGTGGCTCCTGATCTTATTGGTCTGTCTCCAGAAGAGGCAGCTTGAACGAGTTGGTCGTACTTTCTGGCGAAAGTGAACACCCTTCCTTCTCTGAAGTCTGCCTCGTCCCTCTTGAGTTGTCTAGCCTTTCTCTCCTTGATCTCGTTTTGGTGTTTGGACAGGATATTGTTTAGAATCACGTAATTTTTCTCTGTTGCTTCTTTAATGTCTAGATCCAGGATTTCCTTTTCTAGAGTACAGATGTCTGTCTGTAGTTTGGCTACCTTACGTTCTGCATTTTTGATTAATATGTTAATAAGTGTGTTAGAGTTAGAAGTGAGGGCCTCCTCCCATTTACCTAGTAAATCATCGTCTAGGTCGTCAAAAGTGGGGAAGATCTGGGATCTAAGTCCCCTTGGGACTCTGTTCAATCTAAGATATTGTTTTAAGGTGGCACTGTCACCATCTGGAATTCTCTGTTTTTTTAAGTCTCTCAAGTCGCAGGAATTTCTCCCTGAGTCCTTCTTTGCGTACTGGGTTTCCACTGGTAGAGGGAGCGTTTGTGGCTATACCTCTAGCTACGTTATCAAAAAGTTCTGCAGCAATTCTATCTCTATCCATGACACGGATACAAGATTAATAATATGTACTAGTTTACGCCGCGGCTGCCCTTCCTGCGAGTAAGAACGTTGTTTGGAGATAGGGTTTTGGATATGCCAGGAAGTGTGGCACCATGCTGTATGTGCGTAAAGTGATAGTAGTGCGTGTGTAGCACGGTGCTGCCAGGTCGGAGGAAATACCCTATAACCCCCGTGTGTAAATGTGGGTGTCAACCCACATAAGTTACTGAAAAGCCAAGTCCTGGGCACCCATTGGTATAGTAAAAACAATGATTGTTGATGTTCTGAGCATTTGTAGAGCTGTTATTAAAGTCCACTCGAATAGTCAATGTTAATAGTTTTAATCTCAAATAGAAAAGGACAAAGGACAACCAGCCAACACGTGTTTCGTCACAATGGGAAGTATCCCGTGACTTCTTCAGGGCTGGGAAGGATACAAAAGGTCATGTTACAAGTGGACTAGAAAAAACACCCACGCGGGGTAGGGCTGCATTTTTTGTGAAATGAAGAAAACACCAATAAACGTGGAAACCCTAGAAGAGTAGAGTGGAGGCAAAAAATGGTGACTTCACAACAAAACCACAAAGACCTGGTGACAAAAGTGACGTACGATAATGGAAGGGTTGATGTTTCAAGGCACTGAGAGAAGGATAAACATATGGGGAGAGAGTCTGAGGGAGCGGTACACCAGAACAACAAACAGCGAAAAATATTGTGGTGGTAGGTGAGGTGGAGAACATAGTGACATTCCAGGCACGTAAATGATATCCAACCTAAAGGAGTGAAAATCAGCAGCAGTTCCTGTAACAAACGAGAACATTCGATCACAATAAAAGTACAACAAATATACATGGTGATAGGTCTGACCATAATGAAGATCACAATTGGGAATAAAGTGGCTTGCGTAATGAGTGAGTATATCGCCGTCTGGAGGAAAAGGATCAAAAATGACTGTAAAACATAAAGGTAAAAGGGTAGCCAGGGCTGGCGAGCAGAAGAAAGTAGGGTAAAGAACAGCGGAAGGAGTGTAAAGGAACTGGATGGAAAAAGGGGCTACTTGTTCAAAAAGCGTGGAGGTTGAGATACCCTATGGCGATACATGTTGCAACTTGTCCATCCCAAGGTCTCCAAAAAAGATTCTCATTCTATGGCATCGACGTGAGAGAACCTATCATCAGAGGTGGGAACAGAGAACTAAGGCTAAGACGCATGGAAGCCACCTGGATCATGCGCTTACACACTGTGAAACACGGACTCAACAGTGACCATGAAATGCAATACTTTCTGGGCAATTAAAAACGGCTTGTCATTACACGAAACATGGCCAACAATACCAGCATGTTACCATCAAGTACAGTATTTTCTTCTGTCATATTGTTAAGAAATATACCATGTGCCGACTCCCACATGTACAGACTCCCACATGGACATTTTATTCCTTTTTATTCCTTTGTCCTTCTGTCAAGGAATATACCATGTGCTGACTCCCACTTTTGTGACCACTGGCCCCTTTTATCTCTCATCATCCCTCACCGCAATCACACTTATACTGTTTGTCTTGATTGACTTATTGCCTCATTCCTTTCTACTATTACCTTACAGTCCATCCCCCTTCTCATTATCCCTCACCTTAATCTTGCATACACTTGTTGATAGATTGACATTCCCCAGTTCTGTCTACTATTTCTCTTCAGGCCATACCTACCATCGACCCTCACCTTAGTGTTTCCGTTTTCCTCTTGTTTTGTTCCTCTCGTTATATTTTCAGCCCATGTCCCTCACTTGTTGCGATTTCAATCTCGGCCAGCCTTTGTTGCTCTCCGCACGCTCTCCAATTACAGCGGTTTTATCTAATGCCCTTTTCTCTCCACCAATCTTAGAGATTAGATTAGAGATACAGCTTATATTAAGCGTGTCCCTTTTATTGTTGAACTATCCTTAGTGCATCACCGAATGCACTCATTGTGTGACCCCTTTTCTACCACATTATCCCATATGATGTTTTACGCAGCTTTTACTGTAACTAGAACGCTACAACCCGCGCTCTAGTGTTTCTAATTTTGCCCGGGTTACCCAGTGATGAGGTGTGTTGCTGTTCAGTCCACTCGCGCCCATTCACTTCCGGGTTAGCGCGTATGTTTCTGTAACTAGAGCGCTGTCTTCCACGCTCTAGTGTTTTTTCCTTTTGCCCGGATATCCCATTATAAAGGGGACTTCCGGCTACTACGTTCTGTCCTTACTCGGAACAGAGAAGAGAAGGTGCCAGCAGTCCTACGGATTTCTCTCCACGCCGAAGGTAAAACTCTCGCCCTCAGATTTATGGGGACCTGCACACCGCCCCACTTTCATTTTCACCGGCTTTCCAAGCATTCACAGTTAAGGTCCCGTTTTTTACAGATCGTGTAGACCGGCAGACTCGCCCTTTGACAAGCTGCTGGCACTAGTGTGGGATCACCATTATCCTGGTAAGACCACCATCGCGCCCATACCTCTTTTCAATCCCTAGCATTTAAGACATGCGCGCCTGTAAACTTATGTAGATTTTCCATTTCAGGAGGTTCCATATTCAATCTACAGAGGTTTTCCTTGATTTTAAGGTAAGCCTCAACCATTGCACATGGTCTGTAGTTGTTCTCTCCAGTCCGGTCCCTTTACATTACAGTTTCTTTACTTTTACAGACCCGTGGAGACGTTTACCCACTGACCAACGTTCTCTCATTCACTCTTGGGATCACCGCAAGCCGGTAAGATCCCCCGCCCCCCATTTTCATCTCCTCCTAGCAATACTGTTCCATGGTTTGATTCGTTGGTCATTTCGGCATCTCTTTGTCTGTAGGAGCTCCCCCCACATTATTTTGGATCACGGCACCAATTACTTTTACCAGACCAGCCGGGTTGGAATTATCACCGGCGGAGATGTGAGGAGATTACCTTTCTTCCTTGTCTTTTGTTATTTCCTTCCTATCCGGTTTCTTTCTTCTTACTCCACCTTCTTTTGTTTTCAGATTCCTCAACCTCCACGCTTTTTGTACAGGTAGCCCCTTTTTCCATCCAGTTCCTTTACACTCCTTCCGCTGTTCTTTACCCTACTTTCTTCTGCTCGCTAGCCCTGGTTACCCTTTTACCTTTATGTTTTACAGTCATTTTTGATCCTTTTCCTCCAGACGGCAATATACTCACTCATTACGCAACCCACTTTTTTCCCAATTGTGATCTTCATTATGGTCAGACCATGTACATTTGTTGTACTTTTATTGTGATCGAATGTTCTCGTTTGTTACAGGTACTGCTGCTGATTTTCACTCCTTTAGGTTGGATATCATTTACGTGCCTGGACTGTCACTATGTTCTCCACCTCACCTATCACCACAATATTTTTCGCTGTTTGTTGTTCTGGTGTACCGCTCCCTCAGACTCTCTCCCCATATGTTTATCCTTCTCTCAGTGCCTTAAAACATCAACCCTTCCATTATCGTACGTCACTTTTGTCACCAGGTCTTTGTGGTTTTGTTGTGATGTCATCATTTTTTGCCTCCACACTACTCTTCTAGGGTTTCCACGTTTATTGGTGTTTTCTTCATTTCAGAAAAAATGCTGCCCTACCCCGCGTGGGTGTTCTTTCTAGTCCACTTGTAACATGACCTTTTGTATCCTTCCCAGCCCTGAAGAAGTCACGGGATACTTCCCATTGTGACGAAACACGTGTTGGCTGGTTGTCCTTTGTCCTTTTCTATTTGAGATTAAAACTATTAACATTGACTATTCGAGTGGACTTTAATAACAGCTCTACAAATGCTCAGAACATCAACAATCATTGTTTTTACTATACCAACGTGTGACCAGGACTTGGCCTTCCTCATTCCCTGTCCCACCCACTCTTTCTACTTCATCAGACCCTGGGGTCTTTCTGAGGTCATCCAAGAGCAATATCTCTATGAGACGCTGGGTGCTTGCACTTCTCCCTCTCCTCAGCTTCCTAGATGTACACATATTTCTCAAATTCTTGGAATGAGCGATGGTCACACCTAGTTGGCAGAGAGTCACTGGCTTCTCCTCTAGAAGATATACTAGTGTTATGTGGTGTAGGCACCTACCTAACCTAGTGGAGACTAAACTCTCTTGAGTTGGAGAAAGGGTGTGCCAGACCCTTGACTTACCCAACTCCAAGTTCAGTAGAACTTACTTATTCAATCTTGATGTATTATATGTACCTAATACTCAGTGGTTTTCAGTTAATCACTCAATGAGATTTATCTGGTAAAACAATAGCAAGCTTGAATCCCAACCGCTGCACACCAATGTGAGAAGTTGGCCTGGTATATGCTGTCCACTAATTAAAGTGGGCACCTTGCACCAGTCCAAATGACCCTTATGATGTCTGAGGTCAAAGATAACCTTTAGAAAGCTATCCTAGTGGTAGCTGTGGAGAGCAGCCTTCAGGCTTAATCTTGAAAGAATGCAAAGCAGCTTGTTTTACCAGAATATCAACTCCTGAATGACTAAATGAAAGGAGAACCACACAAGTTTTATGTAAAAATATGTATTTATTACTAAAACACTCTCTACTAACCTCTACACTAGATTAGAACACAAAGCACACAATACTTAATCAATAGAACATACGTAAGTAGCAAAATGTACAACGGCTCCAGGGGGAGACCGAACCATATACAAAAAAAATGGTATAACCACAACGACTTCAATAGACACAGGGCCTAGAGCATGTAGAATCGCTGGGACCCCAAGGAACCACCCAAGGCAGTGACACAGGGCGCCCACCGAGGACGGGTACAGTGAGGAAACACGACCGCGTGCTCCGTGCAACTCTATGGGAAAGTCGCGGTTGGAAAATTACAGTTTAAGGACACTTCTAGGAAGACTTCAAGCAAACCCTTTGGAACATAAGAGGTTCGAAGGCCAGCACCCTTGTGAGTACCGAGGTACCCGTGTTACCTATCCCAGAGGAGCCGGGTGCATAGGGGTCAAGTGGTGTTGGAAACCTCTGTCGTTTTCAATGGAGAGCTGCAAGAAAGTACTGCTGCCAGGAAGGCGAAGAGTGTCCGGTGGAATCCAAGCCTGGATTCTAGGTGAGAGGAACCTGGAAGCAGAGGGGACAGAGTCTGGATCACGTCAGGTGACCAGGGGCTCGGTAGTCGAATGCCCACCGATGTCGGGTGCTTCAGGTGAAGAGAAAGGATGTTTGTCTCTGCAGCCACGGGGACCAGGAGATGTCGACGACGGCCAGGGTCCGGAGGTGAGCTGTCCCACAAAGGATGTCGAGAGCTGAGGGGTCAGTGTCTGGCTGGAGCACCAACAAGCCTTGGCAGCGGCAACAAATGTAGGCAGAGGAAACAGGTTACGGTGTGGACCAGCAAGGTCCAGGAGACTCTCCAAGCAATGGAGAGTCAGGGCACATCTGGAGCAACCAGGGAAGCCCAAGACAAACGAGATGACCCTCGCCAGGATCCACAGGTCAACGGACCAGGGATCGCGAAGAGACCTCGAGCGAATTTACAAAGCACCAGCCCACAGAGCACTCGTGGAGTGGAGGCCGGATATCTTCAGTGCAAATGGTGCTCGGAGTCAGGACTACACATAGTCCAATGCACAAGCTCAGGGATCACCAACAAGCATATGCACTTGCAAATAGACGCGGTGCACAGGGGTACGGGTTGCACGGCCCCCACGAGGGATACTGGTCTCAAAATCACTGAGAGGTCAGATCTACCGCTGTGACCTTCGGGAACCCACCTCCTGTGTTGCAGAAATCTTCGGAGTCTGCAGGAGCTCTGGAGATGCAAGCCAGTCAGATGCGCTTAGGTGCCTGCTGCTGCAGGGGAGTAACTCCTTTACTCCAAGGGAGATTCTTCTGTCGTCCAGCGAAGTGTAGACCGTCGAAGTACTTGGTTTCTTTGGAGAGTCTTGTCCAGGTATAATCTAAAGTCCTGTGATCACGATTCCCACTTTATACCCAGGGAAGGGGTTGCACTGACTCTGGGGACCCTCCTAGGGGAGGGGCAGGACAGAGGGGTGGCTACAGCCATGTCCTTTGTTCAGTTTCATGCCAGAGCAGGAGCCAAAGGCTCCCAGAACTGGTTTGAGCTGGACTATGCATGGGGACACCAAATGTGCCCGCAGTGCAGACTTTCTGGCACTCTAAGAGTGCACCCACCCAGCCCCAATACACTAAACCCTGTCTGGGAGGTGGTCACACCTCCCTGTGACAGGAAACCTATTGTCAGGCCTTCCTCTGCTCGAGCTTGGCTCAGCAGCAGGAGGCCAGACTCGTGTCTGTGGCTGGCAGCATCCATTTTGTGCTGCCCAGGTCGAGAAAGCTGGTACCGGGTAGACCGGTGACCCACAGTAGTGGTTCTAGAAGGGTGGAATCATACCTCCCACACCAGTTACTGGTGTGGAGGTATTATTCCAAGGTGTTTGACACCAAACACGACATGTTTCTAAGCAGCCGTTTTAAAGTTAGCATTTACCGCGAGGTTATAATGCACTTAAACATATATGGTTGGCTGCATCACAGACAACCCCGGAGAATGGTCTCCGAAGGCTGCAGAGGGGCCCTACTCATGCAGGGGCACCCTCTCACATAAAACCCAGCACCCTGCCTTCAGGCTTGATAAGGCCTGCCATAGGGGTGACTGATAGGTTTGTATGTGTAGTGATTTAGAGAGATATAGTGAACCTATATCTTAAGTAAGTGGTGCAAGCACCAGCTTACACAGTCTGCTGTAGCAGGCTGGTCGTGTCAATTTGGATGGCCTCTCAGGGGTGGCATAATACATGCTTCAGCCCATGGGAGGCCTCTGGGGTACCTATGCCCTGGGTACATGGTGTACCATATACTAGGGACTGATAAGGGTACCCCAGTATCCAATCTGGAGTGTACCTAAAGTATATGTGTTGCAATTTACAGGAGAAAGCAGATAGACTGGGGTCCTGAATAGCAGGATCCCAGTCAGACTAGGCCAAAAACAGTGAGACATCAGCAAAAAGTGGGGGTAACTATAAGAAGCAGATCCTACTCTCCTACAGTAACCATAAGAAGCAGATCCTACTTTCCTACACAAAGTGTGTCCCATTATCGTTTACAATAATGGAGGGTGAACACACAGTTGCAAAAACCTTCTTCAAGAACTTGATTGGATTGTCATTGCTGGGTACATCACAGAACATATGATAAATCCACTTTGAATGATAGTCGATCAACAAAATGAGAAACCTGATGTTGTAGGGTAAAACATCATATGGGCCTGAGAAATCCAGACCAACCTTGGCCCAAGGTTTGTCCTCAAAGGGTACTGGATTCAAAGGAGTATCCATCAATTTCCACTTTTTGTCATACACTAGACATTCAGCACAAGAGTCAATCCAGAACTTGACCTGAGCTTCTAACGAAGAGCACCAATAGTATAACTTAACAAGTTGAGAAGTTTTATTTGTTGGACTGAAAATGCGTCTAGCTGACTCTTTCTAGCATCTTGCACGTTAAGTTAGCATTTGCGGCGCCATTTTGTCTGTGGGTGCCATTTTGTACTCTGATCGAAAGTAAGACTCTGCCACATTGCTTGCCTGCCCCAACGAAGAAGACAGCTTGGAGTTATTTCTCTGTATCATATTCAAGGCTGTATCCTAATGTACTAAATAATGGTTTATTCTGCCACCACATGCCTTTCCTCATCTCGTATCCCTCCTCCCACATTGAAGAGCGCTGAGCTCGAGCAAAGCAACCTTGAGAATGTGATAAGATGTACCCATACTGCAGGTGGTAGCTCATCTCTCTGTGCCTCCTTTGTTCACCAGTGCCCGAGCTGGAGTTTTCCAGTCTGTGCGTGTTTCTAGGGATCTGGAAATGTATAATATCTGATGTTATGTTGGGGGGAGTTAGTCCCTCGGCCGTCATCTTAGGAGACTGGTCAGACTGGGCTCCGCTGCAGCGCATTACTAATAAAATTGCTTGGTTTGTATTCTCTACTGTCTTCTCGACTCTTCATTTCTTGGAAGGCAGAGAGGTGGTCACTAGTGACCCGGGTGGCCCGATTCGGGTCACTTTCTTCATAGTGATGCCTAAATGACCGCGATGTGCGGACTTAATGATGTCCTCTCTAAGACTTTCTGGAGGGACAAACAAATCATGATGCATAACCATGTTGTTGACAAGGGACAACTCAGAACCCACCATGGAAAAAGCTCTTATTTCACTAGAAAGTTTCCTATTCTCCGGCCATCTCTTTGCAAAGTACTCCATAACCTGCTTGAGATTCTTGTCTCTGTCATAAGCTGCCAGCCAAGACTGCTCCGTAATGGTGGAACATTCCTTGATAGCATCCAAGCCTGGAAATGCACATTCAGTGTCTCCAAATTCATCAAGTTCAGACTCATCAGATAAGGGTATGCATGACAAGCAGTCAGCCCTGAATTCTTTTCCACCTGGTATGTGTTTGATTGAAAAGTGAAATTCTTGTAGTTTTGAGAGCAACCTCACAAGTCTAGCCGATGCCTTTCCCAAACCAGTTGCGTTAAGAATGTGTGTGAGGGGTTTGTGGTCGGTAAACACCTCAAACTCACGTCCCCAGATGTAACTCTTAAATGTGTCAATTGCCCACACTCAAGCCAGAGCCTCACGCTCGATTGTACTGTAATGTGTCTCAGACTGTCTCAGCATTCTGGAGGCAAAGGCTATGGTGTGTTCCTTACCAGCAACCCGTTATCCCAGAACTGCCCCTATTCTAGTGAGACTTGCATCTACCATAAGAAAGCATTTCCTGTTGTCTTGGAAGGCATGTAAAGCAGGTGCCTCAACAATCAACTTCTTGACTTGGTCAAAGGTTAACAAAACTTCATCAGACCAGACAAACTTTGAACCCTTGCGCAGCAGAGCGTGCAAGGGCTCAACAGTTTGAGCATAGCCTTTTACAAATCGTGCATAGTATTCCGCTAATCCCAAAAAGGGCATCTCTATCTTTCGGAGACGCGGCATCACTGATTGCTTTAATTAATGATAATTTCGGTCTGCTGCGTTCTGAAGACACAGTGTGGCCCAAATAGTCCAATTGCTGAGTCCCAAATTTGCATTTGTCCACCCTAATTTTCATCCCTGCCTTATCTAGCTCACTTAAAACCCATGTGAGATTATTCAAATGTGTTTCCCAATCATTTGCGAACACCAGAATGTCATCCTGATAAGCCTGGGCCCCCGGAATGTCTCCAAAAAGATTGTCCATCAATTTTTGGAAGACACTGGCCACGGAGGCCAGACCAAAAGGCAATCTGAGATATTTATAAACTTCGAAAGGAGTGACAAACATGGTGAACTCCTGAGAATCCACTGTTAGGGGTATTTGGTGGTAGGCTGAGCGTAGGTCAATGACCGAAAACATTTTGGCACCCCCCAGACTAGCAAGAAGTTCATGAATTTTGGGGAGGGGATGGCAATCGATCAATATGCTCTTGTTCAAGGAGCGCAAATCAGCACACAACCTGACCTCCCCAGACTTTTTCCTTACAACAACGATGGGTGAAACCAATTCTGAGGAGTCACATGGTGCAATGACACCTTCACCACACAAAGATTTAAGGACAAACTTAAGTTCATCTCTTGCACTGAGGGGCAGTGTGCGCACCTTATGGATGATGGGTTGGGCATCAGCTTTAAGTCGGATTTGGTGCTGGAATCCTTTAACGTTACCCAGTTTGTCAGAAAACAAGTTTGGAAAACGGTTTAATACTTTATTGATGTCTAAGGTGCGTTCTTCAACTCCTAGACAGTCCACTTGGGATTCTTTGTCAAAATACTCAACCTCAGTATAACCTTCAGGTAACTCTCCTACAGTAATGGGATTATCTGAACCTGGAACTAAATATATGCCCATTCTCGATAGGTCCTGCCACCCAATTATGTTGCATCCTTTGACAGTGACATAGACCTTTGTACGAATTGATCTTCCCAAACATTCCAACCTGGACGTGAAATATCCCAACATATCTATATCAAATTCACCAAATGCTTTGGGATTAACATCAGTGTGAGTCAAGGTAACAGATCATTTCCATTTGTCAAAAAATAAAACATCTAATAAAATTGTGATGGGGAGCCTGAATCTGCCATGATTGGGACTTCTGTTTTCCCAAATAACGCATTACAACAAGGTCCTTTGACCATCTTGGTATTAAAAACAGCATTGCATTCTACAATCAAAAGCACATCATGCAATTGTTCCATGCATCCTTCAACGGCCTCATTGAACTCAACACCGTTGACTCTTGTGGTTCTCCTAGCAGATCCACAGACACCTTGGAAATGGCCTATTTTTTTGCAAAGCATGCATCTCTTGCCTAAGGCAGGACAAGTAGGATTATTACTAAGGTGTGATTTCGAGCCACATCTAAAGCAACTGGTATTGCCCTTTCTAAAAGACTGTTTAGCAGGTCTAGTTACGTTCACAGCGTTCACACAATCTACAGTCTCGTTCCCTGGGATCTTCACCACATTAACAGATTGTTCGTTGAGAAGTGCTCTGGAGGTAATCATAGATCGCTCAATGCTTTTGGCATGTCAATTGTTTCCAAGAGTGAGGGTTTTCTGCAGCTAAGAAGACGTTCTTGAATTTTCTTAGAACAACAAGCAAAAACAAATTGATCACGAATGAAAATGTCAGAGTGGGCCCCGAACTCACATGTGGATGCTAATACTTTTACCGCTGAAATATATTCATCTACACTTTCATCTGCACTCTGTCTCCTCCTGAAGAAGTTATGTCTTGCTAACATTATGCTTGGCTCCTGGTCATATTGTTTTGCCATGCAAGCTAATGCTTCCTTGTATGCATCCCAGTGCTCACTTGAGGGGGTGGGAAAGAGGGTAAGTTTTCAAATACTTGCTGAGCTTCAAGTCCTAAGCAGCCATATAAAATTGCTACTTTACGAGCAGGTGGAAACTTGACGGCATCGATAGCCACCAAATGACTTTCAAAGATTTTGACCCATTGCCGCCACCTAATATTGGGTTTTCCTGGATGTTGTAAGAAAGGAGGAGGCTGTGCAAATTGCTGTGGAGTCGCCATAGATGCTAAACAGAGGCTACAAGCTAAATTAAAATATAAGTGAAAGTGAGGAGATACAATAAAGATTAAAATATTTACTTCCCAAAATGCAAGTTATGTATCAGAATTGCAAGTAGAGCATTTGGGTGCTGGAGATCCAATTTCTGGAGTAGTACACTTTTTACTTTTATATGTGCAGTTATGAGTGGTGGTGAGCTAGTCACAGTAAATTATACACAGTTAATGTGATGTTAAGGTGAGCCTGTCACCGAGGGTGGAGGCTTAAATGTTGAAAGAAGTAATACATTTTAAGGTGAGCCTGTCCCCGAAAGTGCAGGTTCAAAGCTTCAAAATATAGCAAAGCAGTAAATGTAAAAGTAAATGCAGAAGGTGTGCCTGTCACAGTAAGTGCAGGCAGGCTTAGATCCTACCTTAAAGCAGTCAGCCGTGCGAGTGAAATCGGGGCTGATGCGCACAGCCCAATCCAAGATGACCGCGGGCGTGATGACTCTCAAGTTGAGCATGATGACGCAACAGGCCGTAAGCTGACCGCTCCCTTGCGGTGACGTCACAAGCAGGGGTCTGCCTGGTGCCTGGCCAGGGGTCGGGAATTTAATAAGGTGCACAGGGTTCCGGAGTGGCAGGCCACCAAGCTGAGTGCAGGCACTTAAGAGAGGAGACCGGAGAGCCCTGGAAATTCGTCGGTGGAAGGATCCTACAAAGGCCGGTGGGTGTTGTCCGCCTGGGGAGTCTCGATCGTCGCCAATATGTGAAAGATGATGAGGGACTCCGATGTAGATAGTTAAATTCTTCTTTATTTTCAATTTCAAAACAACACCCACGACCAAGGTCTGCCCATGCATGCAAAGGAAAATTGCTTCTCACACTCCTTTTGGGCACTTTGATTAATGGGTAATACCTCCTCGGATGTGCAATGCCACAGCAGTTTTCTAAAGATTCAGCAACCATATTTTTTCTGATATTTTGATGATATACTCACAGTGGTGTCTGGTGTAATTTGAAGGTGGTGTGATATAAGGGTGGATGAATACATTTTTGGGCACGAGCGAAGCTAACAAGCCTAACGCTTATCAGCGGGTTCGAGAGGTTCTCCCCCTTAGAAATCTTTTTAATAGTGGTGTATTGTGGTGCAATTTTGGTGCCCTACTTCTCTTTACATCACGCGAGTGCTCTTCCACACATCTCCTTCACTTCACCTCTCCCAAATACACTATGGACCCACTCAGCTGTAAGCACAAGCTCTTTCACTTTTGCCTCTTCAAAATGTTGGCAACTGTGTACCTCCTTCACATATATTTGCACAGAATAGCAATTGCAACTGGAATACGTGACCATTACTATGTGCGCACTACAGAGAGGCCAAGGATTTGATGACTAAGTATTCAGAACACCTTCCTGACCCACTGAGAGGCACATGAGAAACTCGCACTGCCTTCAGCCTCAACAGCTGAAGTGAGAGAGAGGAGGAAAGGAAGAACAGATACCGCATCGTAAGGGTATATTCTGCAGATACAGGGCTGAGAAGGACAAGTACACCTGCCTTGGGAGTGATAAGAGGAACAAGCATTGGCAAATGCATTAAGTTTCGCCTATGTGATTAATAATAAGCTGTTTTTTGTTGTAAGTTGTAGCTTGCTGACTAGTTGTACAATACAAGTAACAGAAAGTCGGTTAAAGTGTTTTGACTTGTTTATGTACAAAAAGGCAATTTATTGTGCTGTTACCAGTGGCATAGTGCAAGTAAGTAATAGCAACATTTTGAAAAATGAAATGAAAGAGGCAAATAATAGAATTCATTGATGTAATAGCAATATTACGTGTTTAGAGGAGTTCTGACAACTTTTGGGCCCAGTACTACTGCACCTGCAGCACCATTCAAATCATGCCCCTAGGGCCTTCAAGATAAGTGCATTTGTGACTGCCAGTTTAGTAGTAAAATATAGCACTATTTGTTATTTAGAGGTGCTATGACAACTTTTGTCCCTGGTGCCACTGCACCTTCTGCACCATTCAAATCATGACCCTATTACCTGTAAGGTAACTGCACTTGTGACTGCCTTTATAGTAGTTAAATATTGCAATATTTGGTGTTTAGAGGGGTTCCTAGAGCTTTGAGCCCGGTGTCACTGAAAGCATGACCCTAGTGACTTCAAGGTAACTGTACTTGTGACTGCTTATTTAATAGTTAAATATAGCAACATTTGGTGTTGAGAGGAGTTCTGACAACTTTTGGCCCTGGTGCTATTGCACCTGCAGCACCATTGAAATCATGGATGTAGTGCCTGCTAGATAACTGCACTTGTGAGTGCCTGTTTAGTAGTAAAATTCAGAAATATTCTGCTTTAGTTGGGTCCCTAAAGCTTTTGGCCCCGGTGCCACTGCACCTCCTGCACCATTCGTATTAAGCTCCTTTTAACTGCAAGGTAACTGTGATTGTGTCTGCCTGTATAGTAGTAAAATATAGTAATATTAGGTGTTTAGAGGAGTTCTGACAACTTTTGGGCCCGGTGCCACTGCACCTGCTGCACCATTCACATCATGACCCTGTTGTCTGCAAGGTCACTGCACTTGTGACTGCCTTAGTCAAATATAGCAATATTAGGTGTTTAGTGGGGTGCCTAGAACTTTTGGTCCTGATGCTACTGCATCTGCTGCACCATTCAAATAATTACTCTGTTGCCTGCAAAATATCTTCACTTGTGACTGCCTGTTTAGTTGTAAAATATAGCAATATTTGGTGTTTAGTGGAGTTATGACATCTTTTGGCCCCGGTCCCACTGCACCTGCTGCAGCATTTAAATAAAGCCCCTTTCAACTGTAAGCTAACTTCAATTGTGACTGCTGTTTTAGTAGTAAAATAAAGCATATATTAGGTGTTTAGAGGAGTTCTGACAACTTTCTGTCCCGGTGCCACTGCACCTACTGCACCATTCAAATCATGACCCTAGTGCCTGAAAAATAACTGCACTTGTGACTTCCTGTTTAGTTGTAAAATATAGCAATAATCAGTGTTTAGCGGGTTGCCTGAAGCTTTGGGTCCCAGTGCCACTGCACCTGCTGCACCATTGAAATCGTGACCCTGTTGTCTGCAAGATAACTGTACTTGTGACTCCCTGCTTAGTTTTAAATGTTGGCAATAATCTGGGTTTAGTGGGGTCCCTAGAGCTTTTGGCCCGATGTCACTGCAGCTGCTGCACCATTCAAATCAAGTCCCTTTTACCTGCAAGGTAACTGAAATTGTGACTGCTTGTTTAGTAGTCAAATATAGCAATATTATGTGTTTAGAGGAGTTCTGACAACTTATAGTCCCGGTGCTACTGCACCTGCTGCACCATTCAAATTATGACCCAGTTCATTCAATTTTGACTTTATTTTGGCTAAATTGAACTATATATAAAAGTACAAAACAATATATCTACTTAAAAATATTATAAATACCAGTCTTAGTTCATGACAATATGTAAAACAGAGGTACAACATCAGTTGTAAGGGAAGCTTCCACAGAGCTCAGACAAAAACCAAGGGGACAAAAACCTCGATAAAAGACACAGCAATCAGTATACATAAATACATTAAATATCCAGCTAAAGGGGGGCGTGGCCAACCGCTGAGGACAATGGCCGCTTCTTGAAGCGGCTCCGACCGAGTGCACCCGCTCCATTGTATATCCAGCCAGTAATCCGGCTCAATTTTGTGCAACGACCACAGATTAGTGGTCCTGGGCATCGTGGAAGTCGATCGTGCCACGCCACCGCCGATTCCAGCTGGCGGTGCCGGGGATCGGCTTGGTGTCGCACTTAGCCCGCAGTGAAGGAGCCCGAGGTGGAGGCCTTGGGCGCTGGCAGCGCCGTATTGACTGTTTGTTTACCCCCACAACAGCCTGTGTATAAGCGTTTGCCCGCCGTCTCCAGTGGTCGGTGGGGGCCGCCTGGGGGCTCCTGGACACAATTGGAGGAGGCGGCTGTCCGTTCTTGTGGGGCGGCGGTGCATTGTAGGGCGAGGTGGCCGATCGGGCCTAGGCCTCATCCGTACCTGTTGTTGTGCTGGTGCCTGCCCTCTGATCCTGCATCTGGAGGGGAGCCGGTCCGGAGCCCCCTGGGACACATCCGGAGTAGTTTGCTGCCTGAACGGGTGGGACGGGGAGACTGCGGGGCTTGGCAGCCGATCGGGCCTAGGCCTCTCCCGTGTTGGGGATTTGTTTCAGCGCCCGCCCGCTGCGTCCTGAGGCCGGGGGGGGGGGGCGGCTTGTGACTCCTGGGCACCCTGGGGTGCCTGATCGACTACCTGGAGGTGGCGCTACACCATCGCGGGGCCCGGCGGCTGACCGACCCGAGGTCTCTCCTGTGTTGTATGTACTGGTGCCCACCCGCGATCTCCTGGGACCGGACCGCTGGGCCTGAACCTTTTCGCGACATTGGAGTCGTGGTTGGCCGCCGCGGGGACCCGCTGTGCCTCCCGGTGAGTGATTAGCCCGGGCGGCGGGACAATATTTGACGTGGGGAGTGTGGGAGCCCCCAGGATCTGTATATTGGCCCCGTGGGACCCACGACATCTTTCGGCCCGGCCCTACAGCCGACATCGCTGGTTTCCTCCCTGGCTGCGGGTGGCGGGGGGTCCGGCGGCGTCATCTGCCCCCCCTTGACTTCTCACTAAGTACTCCTGCAGCAGATAATTGAATGCTCAGCGGCATACCTCTGAATAAATCACCAGTTGTATTGGAGCTGGCTGGACCAGTAATGCTTGAATAAACGTGCATCTGACATGCACAGTGGATGTGACCGGTCCTGGCCTGTTTCCTGCGGGTTGGGGGGCATCACTGACATTGTCCTCCCGAGCCTTGAGTAGTTCTCCCCCTTTGGTGTTGCCTTCATCATCCCTGCCAGGAAGTGCTGTTCGGCGGGGGCATTGGCGAGTTGACTTGCTCCCACACTCTCTATCCTACTGATAACTGTGCACGCCTGTGAGCTCCCTGTCTCCCTGCGTGTTCCGCGCCTGGTGAGTCCCGGCCATGGCTGGACATAATTCCAAGGCCGCGCAGGCCAAGCTGGAGAAATATGCCTGGGACAAGGGCTCTGCACGGCCCAGAAGGGGGGCGACGTTCAAGCTGAAAAGCAACAACCAGAGGAGGGGACAAAGGAACCGACGTTACAGGACATCCTAACTGCCATCACCACGGTTCGCACGTCATTGGAGTCACGGATTGACTCTGTATCCTCGGAGGTGTCCCTTATCCGAGCAGACATGCGCTCCATGAACACTAGACTGCAGGACGTGAAGATTAAAGTGAGCTCGCTGATCACTGACACGGAGGGTGGACGATCTTCAGACTCTCACTATGAAACTGGAGGCGCAGCTGGACGAATATGAAGCGATACCAAAGGGGATGATGGACGGAGCGTTAGAGCAAATCAAACACTCACCCCCAGTCAACTGATCTGGGTTTAATCCATCATCATTCTTTAGCTCACGCCACCACCCCAGTTCAGACATGGCCATATGCAAATCAGTCTGACCCTGTGCCTCATGGGAACAGACCAGCCCGAACTGCCAAGCCATGTCTTCCCTGGACCGGAAACAAGCATCCTGGGACCGGTTTCAGGTTCAAAACCCTCATCAGCCAGGCTATCTTGAATCCAGTGGCAAAGTGAGCAAGGGACCCACGTCTGGGCATACCCTGCCAACTTAGGGCGAACAAAGCGATACCAAAGGGGATGATGGACGGAGTGTTAGAGCAAATCAAACACTCACCCCCAGTCAACTGATCTGGGTTTAATCCATCATCATTCTTTAGCTCACTCCACCACCCCAGTTCAGACATGGCCATATGCAAATCAGTCTGACCCTGTGCCTCATGGGAACAGTCCAGCCCGAACTGCCAAGCCATGTCTTCCCTGGACCGGAAACAAGCATCCTGGGACCGGTTTCGGGTTCAAAACCCTCATCAGCCAGGCTATCTTGAATCCAGTGGCAAAGTGAGCAAGGGACCCACGTCTGGGCATACCCTGCCAACTTAGGGCGAACAAAGCGATACCAAAGGGGATGATGGACGGAGCGTTAGAGCAAATCAAACACTCACCCCCAGTCAACTGATCTGGGTTTAATCCATCATCATTCTTTAGCTCACTCCACCACCCCAGTTCAGACATGGCCATATGCAAATCAGTCTGACCCTGTGCCGCATGGGAACAGTCCAGCCCGTTCTGCATTCTGTCCATCAACTGTTGTTTTTGCATTTGTCACCCCGAGTGGGACGGTTATGCCCAGACGTGGGTCCCGTGCTCTCCATGCCACTGGAATCAAGCTATCCTGGCTGAAGAGGGGTGAAACCCCGAAACCGGTCCTAGGATGCTTGTTTCCAGTCCAGGGAGGACCTGGCTTGGCAGTTCGGGCTGGACTGTTCCCATGAGGCACAGGGTCAAGACTGATTTGCATATGGCTGGGTTCAAACTGGAATGGCATGGTGAGCAAAAAACGATGGATTTAGGCCCAGATCTCTGTACTGGGGTGAATGTATGACATTGTTCTGCATTCTGTCCATCAACTGTTGTTTTTGCATTTGTCACCCCGAGTGGGACGAGTATGCCCAGACGTGGGTCCCATGCTCTCCATGCCACTGGAATCAAGCTATCCTGGCTGAAGAGGGGTGAAACCCGAAACCGGTCCTAGGATGCTTGTTTCCAGTCCAGGGAGGACCTGGCTTGGCAGTTCGGGCTGGACTGGTCCCATGAGGCACAGGGTCAAGACTGATTTGCATATGGCTGGGTTCAAACTGGAATGGCATGGTGAGCAAAAAACGATGGATTTAGGCCCAGATCTCTGTACTGGGGTGAATGTATGACATTGTTCTGCATTCTGTCCATCAACTGTTGTTTTTGCATTTGTCACCCCGAGTGGGATGGGTATGCCCAGACGTGGGTCCCGTGCTCTCCATGCCACTGGAATCAAGCTATCCTGGCTGAAGAGGGGTGAAACCCCGAAACCGGTCCTAGGATGCTTGTTTCCAGTCCAGGGAGGACCTGGCTTGGCAGTTCGGGCTGGACTGTTCCCATGAGGCACAGGGTCAAGACTGATTTGCATATGGCTGGGTTCAAACTGGAATGGCATGGTGAGCAAAAAACGATGGATTTAGGCCCAGATCTCTGTACTGGGGTGAATGTATGACATTGTTCTGCATTCTGTCCATCAACTGTTGTTTTTGCATTTGTCACCCCGAGTGGGACGGGTATGCCCAGACGTGGGTCCCGTGCTCTCCATGCCACTGGAATCAAGCTATCCTGGCTGAAGAGGGGTGAAACCCCGAAACCGGTCCTATGATGCTTGTTTCCAGTCCAGGGAGGACCTGGCTTGGCAGTTCGGGCTGGACTGTTCCCATGAGGCACAGGGTCAAGACTGATTTTCATATGGCTGGGTTCAAACTGGAATGGCATGGTGAGCAAAAAAACGATGGATTTAGGCCCAGATCTCTGTACTGGGGTGAATGTATGACATTGTTCTGCATTCTGTCCATCAACTGTTGTTTTTGCATTTGTCACCCCGAGTGGGATGGGTATGCCCAGACGTGGGTCCCGTGCTCTCCATGCCACTGGAATCAAGCTATCCTCGCTGAAGAGGGGTGAAACCCCGAAACCGGTCCTAGGATGCTTGTTTCCAGTCCAGGGAGGACCTGGCTTGGCAGTTCGGGCTGGACTGGTCCCATGAGGCACAGGGTCAAGACTGATTTGCATATGGCTGGGTTCAAACTGGAATGGCATGGTGAGCAAAAAACGATGGATTTAGGCCCAGATCTCTGTACTGGGGTGAATGTATGACATTGTTCTGCATTCTGTCCATCAACTGTTGTTTTTGCATTTGTCACCCCGAGTGGGATGGGTATGCCCAGACGTGGGTCCCGTGCTCTCCATGCCACTGGAATCAAGCTATCCTGGCTGAAGAGGGGTGAAACCCCGAAACCGGTCCTAGGATGCTTGTTTCCAGTCCAGGGAGGACCTGGCTTGGCAGTTCGGGCTGGACTGTTCCCATGAGGCACAGGGTCAAGACTGATTTGCATATGGCTGGGTTCAAACTGGAATGGCATGGTGAGCCAAAAAACGATGGATTTAGGCCCAGATCTCTGTACTGGGGTGAATGTATGACATTGTTCTGCATTCTGTCCATCAACTGTTGTTTTTGCATTTGTCACCCCGAGTGGGACGGGTATGCCCAGACGTGGGTCCCGTGCTCTCCATGCCACTGGAATCAAGCTATCCTGGCTGAAGAGGGTGAAACCCCGAAACCGGTCCTATGATGCTTGTTTCCAGTCCAGGGAGGACCTGGCTTGGCAGTTCGGGCTGGACTGTTCCCATGAGGCACAGGGTCAAGACTGATTTGCATATGGCTGGGTTCAAACTGGAATGGCATGGTGAGCAAAAACGATGGATTTAGGCCCAGATCTCTGTACTGGGGTGAATGTATGACATTGTTCTGCATTCTGTCCATCAACTGTTGTTTTTGCATTTGTCACCCCGAGTGGGATGGGTATGCCCAGACGTGGGTCCCGTGCTCTCCATGCCACTGGAATCAAGCTATCCTCGCTGAAGAGGGGTGAAACCCCGAAACCGGTCCTAGGATGCTTGTTTCCAGTCCAGGGAGGACCTGGCTTGGCAGTTCGGGCTGGACTGTTCCCATGAGGCACAGGGTCAAGACTGATTTGCATATGGCTGGGTTCAAACTGGAATGGCATGGTGAGCAAAAAAACGATGGATTTAGGCCCAGATCTCTGTACTGGGGTGAATGTATGACATTGTTCTGCATTCTGTCCATCAACTGTTGTTTTTGCATTTGTCACCCCGAGTGGGACGGGTATGCCCAGACGTGGGTCCCGTGCTCTCCATGCCACTGGAATCAAGCTATCCTGGCTGAAGAGGGGTGAAACCCCGAAACCGGTCCTAGGATGCTTGTTTCCAGTCCAGGGAGGACCTGGCTTGGCAGTTCGGGCTGGACTGTTCCCATGAGGCACAGGGTCAAGACTGATTTGCATATGGCTGGGTTCAAACTGGAATGGCATGGTGAGCAAAAAACGATGGATTTAGGCCCAGATCTCTGTACTGGGGTGAATGTATGACATTGTTCTGCATTCTGTCCATCAACTGTTGTTTTTGCATTTGTCACCCCGAGTGGGACGGGTATGCCCAGACGTGGGTCCCATGCTCTCCATGCCACTGGAATCAAGCTATCCTGGCTGAAGAGGGGTGAAACCCCGAAACCGGTCCTAGGATGCTTGTTTCCAGTCCAGGGAGGACCTGGCATGGCAGTTCGGGCTGGACTGGTCCCATGAGGCACAGGGTCAAGGCTGATTTGCATTTGGCTGGGTTCAAACTGGAATGGCATGGTGAGCAAAAAACGATGGATTTAGGCCCAGATCTCTGTACTGGGGTGAATGTATGACATTGTTCTGCATTCTGTCCATCAACTGTTGTTTTTGCATTTGTCACCCCGAGTGGGATGGGTATGCCCAGACGTGGGTCCCGTGCTCTCCATGCCACTGGAATCAAGCTATCCTGGCTGAAGAGGGGTGAAACCCCGAAACCGGTCCTAGGATGCTTGTTTCCAGTCCAGGGAGGACCTGGCTTGGCAGTTCGGGCTGGACTGTTCCCATGAGGCACAGGGTCAAGACTGATTTGCATATGGCTGGGTTCAAACTGGAATGGCATGGTGAGCAAAAACGATGGATTTAGGCCCAGATCTCTGTACTGGGGTGAATGTATGACATTGTTCTGCATTCTGTCCATCAACTGTTGTTTTTGCATTTGTCACCCCGAGTGGGACGGGTATGCCCAGACGTGGGTCCCGTGCTCTCCATGCCACTGGAATCAAGCTATCCTGGCTGAAGAGGGGTGAAACCCCGAAACCGGTCCTATGATGCTTGTTTCCAGTCCAGGGAGGACCTGGCTTGGCAGTTCGGGCTGGACTGTTCCCATGAGGCACAGGGTCAAGACTGATTTGCATATGGCTGGGTTCAAACTGGAATGGCATGGTGAGCAAAAAAACGATGGATTTAGGCCCAGATCTCTGTACTGGGGTGAATGTATGACATTGTTCTGCATTCTGTCCATCAACTGTTGTTTTTGCATTTGTCACCCCGAGTGGGATGGGTATGCCCAGACGTGGGTCCCGTGCTCTCCATGCCACTGGAATCAAGCTATCCTCGCTGAAGAGGGGTGAAACCCGAAACCGGTCCTAGGATGCTTGTTTCCAGTCCAGGGAGGACCTGGCTTGGCAGTTCGGGCTGGACTGTTCCCATGAGGCACAGGGTCAAGACTGATTTGCATATGGCTGGGTTCAAACTGGAATGGCATGGTGAGCAAAAACGATGGATTTAGGCCCAGATCTCTGTACTGGGGTGAATGTATGACATTGTTCTGCATTCTGTCCATCAACTGTTGTTTTTGCATTTGTCACCCCGAGTGGGATGGGTATGCCCAGACGTGGGTCCCGTGCTCTCCATGCCACTGGAATCAAGCTATCCTGGCTGAAGAGGGTGAAACCCCGAAACCGGTCCTAGGATGCTTGTTTCCAGTCCAGGGAGGACCTGGCTTGGCAGTTCGGGCTGGACTGTTCCCATGAGGCACAGGGTCAAGACTGATTTGCATATGGCTGGGTTCAAACTGGAATGGCATGGTGAGCAAAAAAACGATGGATTTAGGCCCAGATCTCTGTACTGGGGTGAATGTATGACATTGTTCTGCATTCTGTCCATCAACTGTTGTTTTTGCGGACGAATATGAAGGACGCTCCCGGCGCAACAATGTTCGCATACTGGGGGTCCCGGAAAGAGTGGAGGAGCCGGCAGCAGGCCTATTTGTTGAGGACCTGGTAGTCACAACCATCTGAAACCAGCAAGGTTGTCCAACCTTTTTTCCGTGGAGAGGGCGCACCGCGTGCCAGGCAGGAGACCGAAGGCGGGGGCCCCCCCTCGGCCTATCATTGCTAGGATTTTCAATTACAGGGACAGGGATGTTATCCTCCAGGCTGCCCGAGTCGCACCCCCACTAGCATTCCAGAACAGTACGATAACTTTCTTTCCGGACTTTACCCTCAAGGTACAGCGACAACGGCGTAGTTTTGGGATGTTAAACGTGCTCAAATTTCAAATATGCCATGCTATTTCCAGCTAAGTTGAGAGTGGAGTCAGAGGGGAAGGCCTGGTTCTCTACTACTTCTGAGGAGGCTTCGGACTGGCTGGATGGCTGGCGCTCGGTGGGGCGTGGGAAAAATAATCGTATTCAAAAGCCTGGCATGGAGGGAGCCCAGAGTGGCACTGATGGGGGTGCCCCGTCGAGCGGTCACATGGCCGCAGCGGGCGGTGTTGGATAATATGGTCTGTATTTAAACCTTTTTGTGTGCTGGCTCCTCCTCATTGGCCTGTTGGACTGAGTGGTGGCCGGGTCCTCCCACTCGGGGTGGGTTATGCTGCAAGACAGTGGCTGTGAGATTGTTTTGTATATTGGGTGATTGTCTACTAATGCTTTATACAATGCAACTGGGACTACAGCTTCTTTACATATTATCGTTTTATTGTTGCCTTTCATGTATGGTTACATGCGTCTCCTAGTTTAAGGGGTGGGCGAAAGGCACTCTGCAAGTTTGGGGTGGCGGGAGGTTCTAGTTCCGCCATGCAGGGAGGCAGGGAGGGGGGTTGAGTTAGAAATGTTGGGTGGGTTGGGTGCCTGTGCACTATGTTTCTCCGTTACGAATCATTTCCAATGTTCCCCTTTTGGGCTTTTGATAGGGCAGGGTGGGGAGGGGGGGGATGGATCAACTAGTTTCGTTTTTTGTTTTACAGGTATGACATTCTCAACAGTATTTGAGAACTGGCAACTACTACTCTATGCTCTTGGTACTATTGTTTCGGTGGGCGGTGGGTTCATGGGCTTGCTTCACGACGTGGACACTCACGGGGGTCCCCCTATGGCTGTCTCTCTACACCAGGGGCCATGGCGGGAGTAACATTTAGAAGCAGGCTCAAATTGCTCTCCTGGAATGTGAACGGGTTGGGGGATAGAATCAAGCGGGGCATAGTGCTCCAATTCCTAAAGCGTCACTCCCCTGATGTGGTCCTGTTACAGGAAACTCACCTGCTAGGAAATGCCTGTAAGGCTATGTCCAGATGGGGATTCAAATTGGTGGCGCATTCCGCTTTTGAGTCTGGTTCCCGGGGTGTGGGCATATTGGTACGGAAATCATTCCCTATGACGATTGATCTTGTTCATACAGATAGCTTGGGTAGATTCGTAGCTATTTCTGGGACCTGGGAGGGGAGTATCCTAAATCTCCTTTCAGTTTATGTGCCGCCGGGCCTACATGCCCAGGCTTTTGTGGACCTGGGAAGTCTTCTCCTGGGGTTGCCGGAGGGCCGTTTATTAATTGGTGGAGATTTCAACTCCATTGTCTCCAGCTCCCATGACCGTTGGCCACAGAAGCCTTTGCCCCCCTCCCGAACGCAGATTCACGGTTTTCTGGGAGCACTGGGCCTTGTACACGTTTGAAGGAAACTGCACCCTGTCGAACAACAGTATACATTTTATTCCGGAGCGCATCGCAGTATGTCCCGGATAGACTATGTCCTGACCTTAGCCCATCAAATAGACAGTGTCAAGGAAATCCAACACTTGGCTAGGGGCATTTCCGACCACTCGCCAATCCTGTGTCGCCTTGAGGTGGGGGAACCTACTATAGGTCGCACGGCCCCAATCAACCCCTGGTACCTTAAGAATCCACAGGTTAGTGATAAGATCCTTGGAGACTCTGTTCTTTATTTTCAGGAGAATGAGGGGTCAGTTGATTCATCGGTGACGCTGTGGGAGGCTTAAAAGACCATTGTTCAGGGTGTGGCTCTGTCTCAAATCGCGGGAGTGCGGAAGGAAAGAAGAGCGGATATGACCCGCTTGGAGGGTGATATCCTAAGGTTAGAGGGGGCACTCAGTGGGCAGCATTTGGAGGAAATGCGGCACGAACTGCAAATTAAAACCAAGGCTTATACGGATTTAGCAATTAGGCCGCCAGGGCATACCATAGAGCAACACTCAGCAGGATCTATGACGTAGGAGACAAGGCCGGCAAACTACTGGCCTGGTTGGACCATAGGGAGCAGGCCCACCGAGTAGTGGTTGAAATAGAAACGGATAGTGGCCTCCACCTCACCGCCCCGCAAGACATAGCTGACGCCTTTGGCCGGTATTACCAGGCCCTCTACATATCTCAATCCACGCACACGGAGGAGGTGGCATCCTCCTTCCTGCATGACATTTTGCTACCACTGCTTACTGAGGAAGAGTGTCTCGATCTGGATCTCGACCTTACGGAGGCGGAGGTAGAAAAAGCTATACATGACTTACGAGGAGGGAAAGCCTCGGGTCCCAATGGCTTGCCTATTGAGTTGTTTAAACTTACGGCGGGAAAGATTGCCCCATATCTTACCAGAATGTTTCTCGAGAGTAAGGAGGCAGAGATTTTGCCTGTTGATCAGAGGCTTGCGACTGTCGTAGTCATTCACAAGGAGGGCAAGCCAAGTAATAAATGCTCCTCCTACAGGCCAATCTCCCTACTCAATGGCGAGGCTAAGATCCTGGCGAAGGTCCTCGCCTCTCGTCTGCTGAGAGTTATTACACGTTTGGTCCATCCAGACCAATCGGGATTCATGCCTGCCAGGAACACCTCCCTCAACCTGCGCAGACTCTATGGTGTTTTGTGCCGGGCCTCTACTATTCGCGAGGATGCAGTAGTGGTTTCCCTCGATGCGGCTGCCGCGTTTGATACCATCGAATGGTCCTATATGTTAGCAGTACTTCATAAATTAGGCCTCGGTCCGGAATACATCGAATGGGTTTGTCTCCTATATCAACAGCCACTAGCCCAAATAGTGGTTAACAACAGAAAATCTTCCACGTTTGTACTCGGCAGGGGCACCAGGTACGACTGCCCTCTGTACCCGCTGCTTTTTGCCCTTACTCTTGAGCCACTGGCGATGTGGATTCGTAGGGACCCTATTGTCAGGGGGCTCAGGTGGACCTCTGGTTGGGAGGACCGCATATCATTATACGCGGACGATATCTTACTCTATCTTGCGTCACCGACAGCGTCCCTAAATAGGGTCCTGAACATATTTAGGGTAGCTTTGCTGGTTATAAAATCAATTGGACCAAGTCGGTGCTCTATGTTCTCAGTGGTGCGGTGCTGCGACTCCCCCGGGGGTTTCAACTAGTGGAGGCCACCGACGGTTTTAAGTACCTGGGGATCTGGGTCTCTGAGGACCCTTCCAGGTTTCACAAGCGTAATCTCCTACCGCCCTTGCAGGGTCTCCGATCTGATGTCCGACATTGGAAATCGCTCCCTCTCTCTCTCTTGGGGAGAGCGGCCCTTTTTAGGTCGAGCCTAGCGCAGCGCGCATTCGCTGCTCTATGGTGGGCTTCTTGTAAGCACTCCAAACTTCCCAGAGACTTTTCTGTCTGCATTTGTTAACGCCCTCACATTTTATTGGCCATTGCGTGTGGCTTTCAAAAATGAAAGCACGCAAATGGCCAAAGGCGGGTGCATGTCCTGCCTTTTCTCTAAACGTTCACTCCCATGGCCTTTGGGTCTCGGGAGCGAGCAGCGGCGCGCAGGGTGCCAACTGCATTCCTGGATCAGGTTACTAATTAACCCAGCGCGGTCGCTTTCACTTTCGCGGCCGCGCTTGTTTTAATTAGCAGCATGCGCTCCATGTTTGCACCCCCTCCCACCGAGCTCTCCCACACAGCTGGTTCGACTCCTTATTTTAGGACTTGTGCCCTGACTGTATCTGCCTGCAGACTGTTTTCTTTTCCTACCGGCGCTATTTTTTCTTACTTTCATGCTTGTTTTTTAAGTTGTTCTCCGTATTTTGTACTATGGCTGCCACACTTCCTCTTTCAGCATGGCAGCCACGCACATTTCTTCTGCACAGCTCCCCCTTGTTTTAGATCTCCTATCAGTGCTTTGCACCACCCTTGCCACCCTCCGTGGTCTTAATGTCTCTTCCCGGGTCCCACCTACTTGCTTGTTTTTTAAATGCAACACTAGCGAACATTGTACTTCTGGCGTAGCATGCATTTGCTTAGTTTTCTTGTTTTATTTTATTTCAGCACATCGCCCTCTTGTTTTAGATCTCCTATCAGTGCTTTGCACCACCCTTGCCACCCTCCATGGTCTAAATGCCTCTTCCCGGGTCCCACCTACTTGCTTGTATTTTAAATGCAACACTAGCGAAAATTGTACTCCTGGCGTAGCATGCATTTGCTTTGTGTTCTTGTTTTATTTTATTTCAATTCAGAAAGAACACTCGATCAGTGCGGCGCACGCTTTACAACCGCCACACTTTATCTTTCATCATGGCAGCTGGGTGCCTTTCTTTTCTCCTGCACGGCATCCGCTTATTTTAGAACTCCTACCAGTGCTGGAAATTGGAGTGTGGTTAATGGCAGACCAACTCCTTCTAAAAGGTGGTTTAGCTGCTTTTAGGGGATTAAATGAGGCGGCATTGGCCCACATTATTTTCCATTGCTGTTGAATTCCCTTCCAACACTGCTGTGTGCTTCTGTGAAACCCCCATTGGCACCCATATTGCTCTCTTATCTCCTCCTCCTTTTTACCCCTCTTGTTTTTGTCCTCTCGTCCCCTCCCTCTCCGCATTCCTCCTTTTTCGCCCTACTGTTTTATTTAATGTACATTGGTGAAGCGCGAAGTAAGTATCGGAGCGCTTTACATGAACACCAGTTGCATTACACCAGTTCATATTTATTTTGTATGCACAGGGAGATGAATTGCTTTTTTTTGGTCGTTGAGGTGGCTTACTTTGGTGTAATTTCGTAATATACATTCGCATCTTCTAAAAAATGATATTAGTCCGGTTGAGCTTATCATTGATGTTGGCGTATGCCATGCTGGTGGTGTTGCAGGAAAGGGCGTTGCTTGTTTGTTACACATGGTCAATGTTTTTGATATGTGCCTGTGCTCCTCTCCGTGGTGCTGCACATTCAAAAGTAGGGAAACCCATTTACCTTAGGTAACCTGCCCCAATCCCCATGCTTACCTCCTTTCATTACAGGAATATATTCTACTATTTCTGCTAAGCAGAGTTAAACCGGTTGCAAATTGCAGCTTTTAATTCCCATCCCCCACCCCAGAGTTGATCCGTCGTGCTCCACACCACCATCCGGGCAGCATTTTCACGATCAAGGGGCCGTTACTTTTGCCCTCGGGACACGGACAGCTGCAGCTGCAGATGGGCATGTTTGGTCCGGAGGCTTCCTGTGCTGGGAGAGGATGTGGCATACTGGCCAGAGCTCTGCCGATTTAGGGATAGGGGAGCCAGGTTTGATTCTCGTCGTCGTCTCAACATCCTGTGATTCTGGGGAAATCACTTAATCACCCTTTGCCATTAAAAAAAAAAGTTCCCTGGTGTAATGTAACTGGTGCTTTCATGCCTTACGAATGACCTTGTGCTTAATTAAGGTCGTAGTGCGGGGTCAATGGATAGGGCCGCGGTGTAGTTTAATGATCTGAAGTAGGGACGGCTCTCTTTTTGCATTTGAGGCTGACATATGGAAATTGGCTTGAATGTTATGAACGTTTTAGCTTCATTCAAAAGGGTGTCATTTTATTTGGTTTTGGTGCTAATATAATGCCACTTTACCTCCTTTCTCTGCGCTTTAGCGTCGGACATTTTACACACACCTCCTTGATGTGTATTTTAATTAACAGATTCCCACGCCGTCATGTGTTGGTCTTCCAGCCAGCTACCACAGCTAATCACGCCTTAATGTTTTCATTTGATTATATGCAAATTCATTAACAAAGACTGCTATCAGGATGTACATAAATTATCAGCTTACTCGGCTTGGATGGTGCAGGGGTGAAGGTTTAGGGTAAGAATGCAGCTGTGCTTAATGGGTACAGATCCCAGCACTGGCAGTCATATTTTCCCTTTTTATTATTATTCTTACACTGTTAGTACATGTTCTCTTTTAGCCACATGGCTCAGGAAACGCACACCGCATGACAGTTTATCTGACGCTTGAGCGGGTACTTTCATGTACAGCTTGCATAGGCGCATAGATGCAAACTCTCTGGGCATAGTACAATGTACGTTGGTTTTCACATGAAGTAACAGTAGATGTTGTAGCACCCAGGATAATGTGCTGCATGGCTAAATACTTATATGTCCCAAAGGCGAGACCTATTGGCTATGCCAATGCTTGTTAAGATGATGTCCCTCCCTCGGTTCCTTTACGCCTTGCAGAACACTCCCCACTATGTCAACTCTGCGTACTTTAAAGAAATAGATGGTCTCTTACGGGACCTTCTCTGGGAAGGTAGGCTCCCCCGGATAGCCACACATAAGCTCACGCTCGGGTGGTTCGACGGGGGCATCGCACTGCCTGACATCAAGAGGTACTATTGGGCGTCCCATCTCGCTGCAATAAACCAGTGCACGTACAGACAGCCGGGCGACCCCGCCTTCCAGATTGACAGGTGGCTTCTTCCGGGAGGGAGCTTTGAGGGGGCACTGTATGTGCGCTCGTTGAAGCCAGCCCTGACCGGGCCCACCGGCCACGCGGTGCAGGTGTGGAAAGCTGCCACTAGGAGTCTGGGATGGGAGGGCAGGATCACACTGGCCACACCGCTGTGGCATAGCGAGCAACTGGGACGGCTGATCCTCTCGAAGGGTTTTGATCGCTGGGACCTTATTGGTATATCGAGGGTGGGAGACATGTGGAAGTCTGGTGACATTATTCCTTTTGCGCAGTTGCAACAGGAGTATGAGTTGGTTAGTTCTGAATACTTTCGCTACCTCCAAATTAGACATGCCCTGCTCTCCGTGCTCCCCAGGGGAGAGTCGCCCCCCGAGTCCTCCCCTCTTGAGGATAGGGTGCTGGATGGTGATCTGCCTGAGTAGGCTATATCACTGATTTATAAGAAACTTATTAATAATGTGCCTGATCCCCTCGTTCACCTACGGGAGAAATGGGACCACGATGTAGAGGGCTTGCATGATGAGGAATGGTTGGCAGCAGTGGCCTCTCCTCGAGAGGTTGCTATTTCCTCAAGGCTTCGCTTGATTCAGCTGAAGATCCTTCATAGGTCCTATTTGTCAGGTCCGCTATTGATGCGGATGGGGTACAGTGTAGACGGTGGGTGCTCCAGACGGTGTGGGCAGGGGGGAACCTTTGTTCATACACTCTGGGAATGCGCTATAATTCAAAGGTTTTGGGCGGCAGTGGTGGGCCTCATTGAGGAGGTGCTGGGGCAGAAGATTGATTGCAATATTAAGCTTGTTATCCTAAATGCTTGGGGCCCTACTGACCTCAACTCCAAAGAGCGAATATGGGTAACCTTGGGATTGATGGTGGCAAAGCGCAATATTGCGAGACTGTGGAAGGCCCTGACTCCGCCAACCATTGGGGATTGGAGTACAGATATGGACCGGTGTATGGCTACAGAAAGAACCATATATGAAGCTAGGGGGTGCCCCGCCAAGTGGACTCAGATATGGGACAATTGGAATAACTTCAGGGGTGGTATATGTGAGCCCCCGCGGGTGAGAGACGCAATGGTAACACGAGACCTTAATACGCTCTAACTGTGACTCTTGGACTGTTGTTTTATTGCCTCTCTTCCATGTGTAACCCCTGTACCACAATCATGTTGCCATACTATGCTAATATTGTATTTGTCTTGATCGTCATACCTTGTTTTCAATAAAAAGAGTTGACAAAAAAAAAATATCCAGCTAAAAATTCCTAAAACATCACATAAAAACAGTAGCCCTCTGCTTGATGGCACGTTCCATATATGTGGCAGCAGAGAATCAGATCTTAATCGTGGGTAGGGTTTGCAGGTAGATAAAGGCGGCTCTACAATAATGAATATTGGCCGCCCTGAGGTTGGGCAACAGATAGCGTTTCCTCGCATCAAATACAATTTGCAAAATAACATAAAGTGTAAGGTAGTTTGTGGTAACTGGTCATCACAAGGTCATAGAGGAAGGTGTAAAAAATATGTGCCTTGTGACGGAAAAGCAGCAAGAAAGTGCACCATGCATAATCTAAGTCTCGTCAGTAAAATTTTATGATGCATGTTTCCCACCCACACTAAGGGCCCGATTTCAATCTCGTTCGGAAAGCATACCGACCGAATCGGTTCCGGAATGCTCTCCGTATGACTCGGATAGGGGGGGTCCGACCGAGCGAGTACGATGCATCCGGATACGATTCAGTCAGACTCCCATTGACTTCAATGGGAGCCTGTATTCCGAACGAGAACAGAGGCTCCTATTGAAGAAAGTGGCAGCTGGGGAAAATCATGCACCCTGTGGCCAGCACCCCATGGTGCCTGCCCCACTGTGCATGGTTGGGAAGAGGGGACCCATCGGGCCCGATTCAGAGGGGCCCAGGTGAAGGGGGCCCTGCTACGGGGCCCTAAAGACCGATTCCGGCAGCCGTTTCGTTCCGGGCAAACCGAATTGAAAAGGCTGTCCAAATCGGTCATCGTACTCACTCGTTCAGAAACCAAGTCCATAGAGCTGTACGACTCGGCTCCGAAAAGGCTCGTCCTGTCCGAATGCCTTACAGAACTGATTCGGTCAGCCCTAACGGTTTCCAGGCATCGTACTTGGTCGTTCAGAACTGGGAACAAGTCGGTCGGAAACAAGGGCTCTGGATCGGATTCGGCAAACCCGAAACCGATTCGGAGCCCTTCTGAACGAGATCGGAATCGGGCCCTAAGTATGGCGCAGGACTAACAGCCGGACAAATCCCCATATTGGTCTGGACCGTTGCTTTATCTACAGCACTCATGACCTTGTTGTCTGCAAGGTAACTGCATTTGTGACTGCATGTTTAGTAGTAAAATATAGCAAAGCTCTTGTATATTGACTTTATTTTTAACATGCAATGTTTATTACAACATTTAGAATTTGATCTTAATGACCAAATAGACTAAGTTGAAAAAATCAATCCGATAATGCCTACAAAATACAAAGAAAGGTGCTCAGGCATGAATAGGAAATGCCACAATCGTTGAAAGGCTCAAGCATCTGTTTCACACAACTAAATAATAAAAAAGCAAGCATTCTAGCATACTGTTAGAAGCTGTCTGCCTTTTCTGTGGGAAGAGATCTTGAAAGTGAATGGGGCTTAAACAGTGTAAACAGCTATAGTAGAAGTAGTATAATTTGTGTGCAGCCAGGGGAAGTTAACAAAAACAAAAGTTCCACACAAAGGCGAATGAACACAGTAATTCGGCATGGGAACTGATAAGAGCCCCCTTTTAAGATATATTAAATACAAGAGATTTCACAAGCACACGCTGTGCAGGCAAAACCTAAAAATTGAGAGAAAAAGAGGAAAATAATTTGCAGTTTGAGAGGTGAGTAGAGGAGCAGCTGAGAGGGAGAGTGGGCATTTCAAGGGCGGAAGAGATGGAGGCATACGTAATCTGGAGGTAGGTAAGTGAGAGGGAAGCAGCTACAAGGTAAGAGTTATGAGGAAGAATGGAACTGCAAGAGGAGAAGGAAAGGGGTTGGAGGGGGAGAAGCAAGGAATATCGATTCAGGTAAAGATGTAAGAAGGGAAGGAAAACTGCAGCAGGAGTGATGAGCAGAAAAATGGAAACTGGAAGGAGAGGAGTGAAGGAGGGAAATCTTCAAGTATGAAGTGACAGGGAGTGGGTCATCTACAAGGAAAGAGATATGGGCAGAATAGAAACTGTGGGTCGCATGGATTTCTAGTGTGGGGCATGTATGAGATTGCTGATTCTAGATCAAGACAAAGACCACTTAGCCCAACAGCTTTGCCTTGAACCCAGGGCCATCAGAGTGACTCCAAGGGCTAGTTGGCTGACCTCCTGGTCAGAGCCTCAGGTACAGCAAAGGCTCTAACCACCCTGAACCCTTCACCCAGATTCTGCCTGCTGTGAGTATTGCACCCCAAATGATGCCACCTCAGGCCTGGACCCTTGGAAGTGGGCCTGAAGATGCCAGCAAAGCCACAAACGTGAGTAGAACCAATGCAGCGCAACTCATCTCCTCTTAGCTTTGCATTAGAACTGCTGCTGCACGATGCCTCCCTGATGCAGGGCCCTTCACCACCTCGGAACCGCCGTTGTGCAATGCATCCTTGATGCAGGACCTCTCTTCACAGCCCCACAGCTCCTCGGAACCACCACTGTACAATGTATCCTCAATGCTGGACTTCGCATCGCAGCCCCACAGCTCCTCAGAACCGTCACTGCGCGATGCTTCCTCGACGTGGAATCTTGCAATGCTCTACAACTAGTATTTAAGGTACTTTGGTCAGCGGACTCCATCGTGTCTTTTGACTTTATCCTGGTCCAACCCTTCCAGATAGCCACAGCTGGCACTTTGTGCTTTGAGGCACTTTTTAAAATCGAAATCTTTCAAATTGTATAACTCTGGTTCTACCATTTATTTTGGTCTCAAAAAATGTATTGAATTTTACTATATTTTGCTAAATTGGTGTAGGATTTTTGCTGTGTTGTGTTTTCACTTTATTATTGTTTGAAGTGCTGCATAAATACTGTAGATATCACACAGGTTAATTTGGGGTAGCGTGTGACTTCACCATTACAGAAATTGTGACTGCTGCCAGAGTAGGGTTTAACCCCTTTCAACCAGTAATACGATTTCTTACAGCAATGAAAAAGGCTTACATAGAGTGGAGACATGTATTATTGGGCTGCAAAGAACAGATCACCACAACCTACAGTTATTACAAAACGTCCATGGCAGATACAGCGACAAACCCACTGGGCATATTTCTTTGCATAGTTTGGCTTTCTCATGACTTACATACTTAGATCCAGGAATGTTGTAACATATGCTTTGCCTAGATAGTACTCTGAGCTGGCTTTTACAGAACAAGCCAATGTTTCCCTTCCTCATCACATCATTGATAGTGTGCATTCCTTCTTTTAAAGTGTATGAGATTCACAATTTGCTGTAGAGCCTGATGAATTGGAAAAGATGAATACAATTTCACTTTGACTACACATCAGGATATAGACACAGAGAGACGTAATTGACCCTTGACCTGATGTTTCATTCCCTTTGGTGGACTTTTATTAATTTTGATGTCCAAAGATATGTACAGTCAAGGTAAGACCAGCCATACTAATCCTAATGGTCTCCTGCAGCCCATAGCAATGGCACCTGGAGCATGGCATATTATTAATCGTGACTCTACAGTTGACTTGCCATCGTCCAATGGGTACAAGGTTATGGTGGTTATAGTGGATACTTTTTTTTACATTGCCACATTCTTCACCTTTCAAAGAAGAACCAGCATCTTCATCTATTACCCAGCAGTGTGTCTCTGGGATTTTTCAACTGCATGGTCTTCACATATTATAATTTTGCACTGGGGAATGAAATACTTATCTCGATTTTGAAAATCATTGTACTCATCGTGGTCATCAAACGAGCCATGTCTTCTGGATACTACCCACAGTTCAACAGACAAAGTGAATGAGTCATCAGATGTTGGAACAGCATTTTCAATGCTATTATATAATTCTACACTGAATAATTTGCTTTCTTTTCTACCTTTGGCAGAATTCCTCTATAATGACGCAACTCATTCAGCTATTAAGTATTTGTGGTTTGTTTTCCAGGCTTTCACCCGTCTGTTTTTCCAGATATTCCTCATCCATGACTTTTAGTTCCAGCAAATTAAAAAACAATTTGGAACACCTTCAAAGTGAAAGACATATTGTCTCCAACGATCTGCAACAAGCTAAAGAAGCCAGCAGCTGCAGACAATCACTGGAGCCAGGCTATAAAGTTTTATTCAGGTGAGAAGGAGTGGTTATCCTGCTCTCTTCCAACACAACAGTTGCCAGTGAAACTTAAGCTCATCATTTTGGACTGTTTATCATCCTAAAACAAATCAATCCAGTTGCCTTTTGTCATCGCCTACCTGCATCATGGAAAATCTATCCAACCTTTTAATTGAAACCTTTCATTGTGGGTCCTTTTCGATATATCCGGGAAATCCTGGAGGGAGGTATATTGTTAAACATCTCACACGCTTTTGCCTGGAAGTCACTCTTCTCCTGTGCACCGTGGGGAGGCTGTTGTTTACATTTGGCATCCGCTCTGGTGGTTCCTGGGTTTGCACTCACCTGTGGTAGTGGTAGGGCAGGTCTCATTCTTTTCCAGGCCAGCCCAGCACCTTGCATTATTTGTGGCTGTCAGGAAGAAATTACTTTGAAGGAATGCCCTCCAGCAATGCTGAACAATTGTGGTTTAAGGTGTGCCTTTCCTCCCAGCATGCTTTTGTCTTGCTGGGTCGATTGTTTTGGTGGCAAGCTGCATGCAGACATTAGGCGATGGCTGCGTATTGGCAACTGAAGGGAAAGGAGCAGAAGCGTCAACAGTAATTGACTATTCCATGCCCAGTAAAGATCAATGGTCAATTCTGTTTTTTTTTAGCACATTGCAATATGGCTGAAACACAAAGACCCCCCCTAAAAAGAAATCCCAAGACAAAAGGCCATCCAACTTTCTCTACCTTGCTTCATCTTCCTGTGAGTCACGCTTCCTGAATGAGCACTATAAAAGGAGAAACAACTTGTTGTGTACTGCATGTAATGCAGTTGAAGAGTTAGTTATCACCAGGTTTGTCACCCCTTTGCCATATATTTTTGTCACCAAAGTTCTTGCATAATAATTTCTATTTTTGAAGAATCTTGTTTCTAAGGTGTGTCCTGGTCCTGCAAAAATGTATAATATTGCTTAATATAATCTCTTCTATGAAGCTGATAATCTTTATCCTGATATTAAGTCAGTCTTGCTCTGATTTTTTGCTTTGGTGCTTTTCCCCAGAAAGTTACTCTTTCAATAGGCACTTGTTTTCACAATAAATTCTTTTGCAGTGAAGCTGCAAGTACAGGCTTGACAGAGAAGAGGCTTGGGGCCTCCGTAAACACCCTATAGCAGGTTGCTGGGTTCAAATGGTGCTTGAGTTGTTGGGAGTTCCGAAAGATAGCACTAGATCCCCTCAAGGTGCCAATCATAGCCTGCCACTTCACGCTGTGCAGTGCCTCCTCAGCTGTACCCCTACATCCAGTCCTCCCAATATCTCCTCATGTTACACCTCACACCTCCCCATTTCGAGCTAGTATTAAAGACAGTATACGCTCATGCGCAGAGGGTGGTGTAAACTGTTCACAAAACATCTGATTGCTTGGGTGCATGACCTGCAGCTCTAATGTGTTCATGCATGATGGTGCATAGTAGTTCGAGTACCCCCTTCTGTGCTATTGTCTCCCTTTCTAAGCCACATATCACTTCTCCCCATGCTCACTGATAATGTGGCTTATTCCCTAAATACTGTGCTTGTCTGTATTGTTCTATTCCCTTAGTTTATCTTATTCAGTGTATTTTGTTTACGGCATACCATATTATGGACCTGTATGACATGCATTTCTGGAAAATTATGTTTCGTATATGATATAGCCTGTAAACAGTTACCATGTGAACCTATAACCTTACAGTTCATGGTGTTTGCTTCAGCCGCGGCCCATGCAGGTAAGAGCAGCGGGGCGGTGGGGTCGGGTAGGGGGGGATTTCGACAGAAGATGACGAGGGACAATTAAATAAATAATTAATTTTCCCTCATCATCTTCCCTCGAAATCCCCCCCACCCGGCCCCACCGCTCTTACCTGCATGGGCCGCGGCTGGTTTGCTTTATCCCTTTTCACTGGTGGCCCATGCACTGAGTGCGGGGCTGTGACTCATGTGTTGTAATCGCTGAGAAGACCTAATAAAAATGTTTTAAACAAATACTTTTGTAGGTATTAAGGCAGCTAAATAACAAAGATTGAAGTCTCTTGTATGACCTGCATTTGATACTGCCTAAGACTGTGACTAAGAGGGTCATTACGATGGCGGTCAGATGTGTGTTCGACCACCATCGTATCGGGATCGGGACTGCCCGACAAGTAGTAGTCTCACCCTTCAGATTATGATGCAACCGCCGTGTAGGCCATTGGAAACATCCCTTTTACAATTGCGGCTTGTGCTGCGGCCCGGAAAAGGGCCGTAGCACAAGCTGTAATTGAAAAAGGAATGTTTTCAAACACCCATGCACTGTGTGCCAGGCACCATGCAGCATGGATGTTTGGGGTGGCACCACATATGCCCCCAGGCGACATCGCGGAGGCCTACGGGGGCCCTGCTAGGGGCCCCCAAAGTCCGTTTCTTACCGGCTTTCCATGACGGTGGAACCATTGTATGGATTATGCTCTGACTGCTGCCCCAACAGGCTCCTCGAGCCTGTCGGAGGTGGCGGTCTTTTCCCCTGCCTGCTACACTCCAACCGCCGGTATCATAATCCGTCGGTCGGACCGCTGCCCTAGATATCGGGTGGACCGCCACCGACAGCCTGCCGTTGGTCGTCCGCCTGACACCATAATCCGGCCCTATGTGTAATGCTGTCCAATTAGCCATCACCTTGGGGAAAATGTGATATTTCTTTGTAAAATATGCATGAATACGGTCTCTGAATTCAAATAGCGCTACCTAGGAAATTATTGCCATTCTATATTCCTTTCCTCTCCCCATTTAAATAGTTACCCTCACGTAGAATGATTTCCTTTTCTGAGCATTGCAGATTACTGAGGTTCACCTTGTGCAAATGCTTCCTTTGCTTAAAGCAACTTATTGATAAGTTTTAATCTGTAAGTGGAATGGGTGGTGGTTCTACATGGAAACAACAACTCTGTTTTAGTAATATACCTTTGATCCAAATATTTATTGTGGTGCTGCGGGGATAGTTCTCATCAATAAACCTTTTAAGCATATTGACAATGACAGAGTCTTGTTGCAGCCTATTAGTCAACTACATTTCAAGGCTAATGAGCAGGGAATACATGGAAATTGTCCAACACTGGACAACAATCTTTTGGATGGATTTAAAAAGACTCCAAGGATAATTTGGGAGCTGTCTGAAATCACAGTGGGTGGTTTGATGTGGGCAGTGCTGGTTTGGACTAACGAGTACCAGCTTTGCATTAATGAAAGCTGGAAAAAGCAGAAAAGGCATGTTGGTGGAAAGAAGAAAGGAGGATTGAAGATGTTCTATAGACATGATATGAGGGATTTTCTCCAGTTTATGAATACAAGGAAATTGTGTATGGTATGTTGAAGTGACCAAGTTGTGTTTTTAAATTTTCAGATTTGAGATTTTTAATTTTTTGAAATTATTACCTAAACCCACACACAACAGAATTGTGTTTGCAAATGCATAGTACACATTAAAATCTGATTTAGAATTGAATGGTAATGGAAAATCCCGCCAACTCTGGAAGTAAGGAATGCTGATTCGGGAGAAGAATCCACTGGTAGTATTTCCTCCACCGTTCAATCCTTAAAGTAGAGTAAATGCTCTCAGAGGATTCTGTCCCTGGTTTAAACCTTGATTTAAGATATGAAGGTAGCACCACTGTCACTCTGGCTTAGATGAGCTCTCAGTTAAGAGACATCCCAATCAGACCTTGAATGAAAAAGTCATTCTGAGTTTTTTTCCTCGCTCGCGTTCGTCAACGTCAAGTTGGCGAGCACGAGCGAGGAAAATCCACCTCCTGGCAAGATTTATCCTCGTTCACGTTCGTCAACATCAAGTTGGCGAGCGAGGAAAATCCACCTCCCGGCGAGATTTTCCTCGTTTGCGATTGTCAACATCAAGTTTGCAAGCGTGAGTGTGGAAAATCAACCTCCCAGCGAGATTTCTCAGCGCGGGCGGTCAGATTTCTCATTGCGAGTGGTGCGTATGATCGCGACCGCTCGGGTCGAGAAACCGTCCGTTCGCGTTGAGAAAGCTGCCGCTCAAGTAAAAATGTACTCGAGCGGCAGAAAGGAAGCAGCACCTGCTTGCGCTGCGCATGGTGCCGTTTGCGATGATTGCACAGTGCGGACAAGTACCAGGCACTGAAAATCACTGCGAACAGCATTTATCTAACGCACTCTGATGCTCGCGGAGCTCCGCGTAGTGTGGCTGAGTTCTTTTTGCACTTCCCGGAGCTCTGCGTAGCGGAACTCCACGAACTCCGCCCAGGCTTACTAATTACCCAGGATTTTTGACAAGACACTTGGCAGGCACAGCACAATACTCACCACCATTGGACTGCAAGAGCACTTCCATCATAGGTGAATGACAGGAGGTATACAGGACAGAAAGCATACAGCATGCCAGTATTGAGTCTTGCAGAAATTAGCTAGCAAAAACCATGGCCAAAGGAAGCTACTAGCAAGGGGAGCCAACAGATTCTGAGGAAAAACCAAAAAGGTGCTGCAAGGAAGTGCAGGTATGACGTAGATATAGAGGAGCAGCGCACCAACAATGTGCAGTTCTAGGCATCCAGGACAATCCTAGGCATCCAGGATAAACCTACGACATATTTATTGATTCATTTGTTGAAATAATATTATAGAGTGCACTGCCACTTGTTTAGGCATCCTAGTGCCGAGATAAGGTGGTAAACAGAGATTCATGGGACTTTATCGGGTGTCCACAGCATGAAGAAAAATGGTGCACTGCTAATACGTTTGGCACGGTTAGACAAATCTTCACGAAACTTTCCAAAACAAAATGTTCATCCACCTCAGGTCCTTCCTGGAACATTTTTGGTTGATCTGTCAAGCATGGACCACGAAAAGGGGTGGTGTCCCAAAACGCAATTTGCTCAGGCAATTTCCATACGGATTTTTGGAGACATTCCTGGCAATGTGGAAGGAAGAATGGGTCAGGCGCTAAGTTGTTAATGGTGAAAAATCCCAGGCATTCCTGTCTCTGGTAACCCTAACTATGACTACAGATATATATATATATATATATATATATCTCCAAATTTCCCGTTTCTCTCCACCACAATCCTTGGCAAAAACGGATACGGACCACAAAGTTTGGTGCTGCTTAATTTTTAATGGTGCAGGTCGCCATGACGCATTTCAGCCCTTCCTCGGGCCTTGATCACATGACATAGTTTTACATTGTCATAGGCTATTTAAAGTGACTAGTGCAAGCGTAATCATTGACACGTGATATTTTGAAACAATAGACATGAACGAAAGATTTTGTAATTTAAGATTGTAAAATACATTATATAAAAAGCATTTTGTAAAAAGCATTTTATAAAAACTCTTTTAGGGAAACTTATCTATTTAACAAACTCATCTTGGAGGTAAACTTACTATAGTAAAATTATTCCCCTATGGTCCTAAATAGTGCAAATTACATTCTTCGTTCATAGCAATGTATGCTTTTGCCGATATACGTTTGAATCTCATAATTGTGTCAAAGACCTTAACGCTAAAAAAACGTTATTGTGCAAAATAGTGCTGAAGTGCAAATGTGAATACATATTAAAAATGTATTAAAGATACCAGTATTATTTTGCTACATAAATCACGTAATGCCTATTTACTTTAGCAATAGAACTGCTACAGCTATTTCTTTATAGTCAATTAAATCAAGGTACTGGGGCCCCAGTTACCTGTTCAGAGTTGTTTTTAGTCAAATGATGGTTTAATTGGTGTATATTGTATTAGTTTCTATTTATTTTGTATTTCAATTATTCATTATTTGTAGTGTCTCATGTTGTTCTTTGCGGTTTAAATACCTGGTGTAACATACTTATAGATTCTGATTTTAGTGGAGTTATTGAACTTATGATTGTCTATGATTCTCATAGTATTTCCGATACCATCAATGACATTTTATAATTTGCATTCCAACACCCAAGCATACATTGCAATCCATATAAAATAAGCAATATAATATAATCCATAATAGATAAAGTTTGCTCAAATATAAATGTATGCATGCATAAATATATAAAATACAAAATTTAAGAAACTTAAAATGTCAATAAATATTCGATAAATACAATTTGAAATTCATAGTCATAAAATCCAAAACACCAAATAAGAACACCAAATAAGAACTCCTTCCTGCGTATGGTTTAAAATTACGCTAACATTTTTTTTGCTACAAATATATATGCTGACATCTTTACTAAAATTCTGCTAAAATTTGTTCACCTGATGTTAAAACAGTTAAAGACAAGTAAAAAGATCCTATGTTACGTTTAACCCTGATGGCTGTTTAGTATTGAGTTCCAACATATATCTAGTTTCTAGCTGGCGTAATTTCTGTTCTCTATTGCCGCCCCTTCTACTCGGTGGTATTCAGTCAATGACAAAATACCTGAGATCCTGACTTCTTGACTGATGATTAATCTTAAAATGGCGTGCCACTGGGTAAGTATTGTCCTGATTATTAATTGCCCTCAAGTGCTGTAAAATCCTCTTATGCACTTGTAACTTAGTGCTCCCTACATATTGTAGGTTGCATGGGCACGATAAGACATATACTGCAAATTCAGTTTTACAGGTAAGTAACTTTGTTATTTTATGGCTTCTGTTACCAAATGGGGTAGTATAAGTTGTCTTATTCTCTCCTTGTAGGCACGCCTTACAGGTTTTGCATTTAAAGAAACCTGTGTGTGTTTGTAACCAATTGGTTGCCTCTATGATCTCAGGGCTGGTTTTTACTAGATCATCTCGCATAGAACGTCCCCTGCTGTATGTGATGGACGGTCTTCTGGGTAATTGCGGACCAATCACTGGATCATTAAGAACCAAGGGCCAGTTGCGAGAGATGATGGACTGGAGCTGTTTGTGTTGCTGGCTGTATTGAATAATGATTCTGAATTCCTTTTTTGGTTTCATTAATCATAGTGTTTGTTCTGAGTAAGGTTTCATCATGGCTTGTCAGTTTCACAGTTAGCAAATCATGTCTACTTTTACGCATGGATTTTAAAATCGCGTTGACAATGATTTGTCTAGAGTATCCCCTCTCTAGGAACCGCAGCTTACTTTCAGTTTGTGCTACCCTCAAGTCCCTTTCATTGCTATGGATACGCCTCAAACGAAGCATTTCCCCATAGGGGATGCTGGTCACTAAATGTTTTACATGAGCACTACTCGCATGGAGTGTAGAATTTCCAGCCGTTTCCTTACGATATAGTTTTGTTTCTATCTTATTCTCTGCTATGTAAACATTAGTATCCAAAAACTGACTTGTGTTGTGCTAATGTTTGCTGTAAAATGCAAATTTAAGTTGTTCACATTTATAGCTTGCACAAACTCCTGAGCCTCACTGACATCACCATCCCATACAATGAACAAATCGTCAATAAAACATAGCCATAATTTGACCTTGGTTCTCATTATCACATGGTGTTCTGTCATGAGGACCAGCTCCTCCCACCAACCCATGTGCAGACACGCATAACTGGGGGAGAAGCTGGCCCCCATCGGCACACCTCGGGTTTGTTTGTATAACAGGTTATTAAAAATAAAAATATTGTTCATCAAACAAAATTCAACCATCTCAGTTATCATCTTCTTGTGTTTCACAGTACTGTCCAATTGTTTTTCCAGAAAATGGTCTAAAGCTCGTAGTCCGTCTATGTGCTGAATACTAGTGAACAACAAACTTACGTCAAGTGCTACAAACAAATAACTCTGTTGCCATTCAAAGTCTTTAAGTTTTCTTAAAAAATCACTAGTATCACTCACATACGATGGCAATGCTTTGACTAAGTTCTGAAGAAAATGATCCACATATTGGGAAGTTTTTTCCAGTAGCCCATTCCTGGCAGAAATTATGGGCCTACCAGGTGGGTTTAAAGGGTCTTTGTGGACTTTAGGTATAAAATATATGGTTGGAACAACAGGATGGTCGTTTTAAAAAAATTTAAATTCCTGTACGGTAATTAATTTGTTATTTTTCCATGTCGACAACCTCCCATAGAAACTAGCATACATTGTTTTTAATTCAGATCCACTGCTCCGGGTGTAGCATGTTCTATCATTTAATTGGTTGTAAGCTTCCTTGGAATAGTTTTCCTTAGTCATCAAGACAATGTTCCCTCCTTTGTCTGATATATATATGTATATATCCACTGCTACGAACCACCTTTTCCTGTGAACTCTCGTACGGGTGCCTGATAGCGCAGGGTGAGCCTGCGGTAGATATCACAGCTCCGTTATTTATCCCAAGAAGGAATCGGCACTCACGGGGATGAATTCATTGATTTTAATTAAATGTGTGCAAACAAACACGTTTCGGCTGTCGCCTTCCTCAGTTTATATATATGCACAGAAGTCCCAGGAAGTATAATACGCAGGAAGGCTTGCACTCCACAGTTTTAAGTTTCAGAAAGAGTTTTATTGGAAGCCCGGTTGCGGGTTAAACCCGTTTCCAGTAAAACTCTTTCCCAGGACGTCTATGCATATTTATTACCATTGCACCCGTGTGCCTGCACCAACCCCGCCAGTGTGGACGAGACCTCTTGCTTTGCAGGACTATCTTCCTGCTATATATATATATATACATATATATATATATATATATATATATATATATATATATATATATATATATATTCACAAAGGAATCCTCCCCATGGAAAGGACAAATGGAGCGCACTCACAGAAAGATATCACAGCTTTTTAATTACCAAAGTTCAATATCACGGGTAGTTCAACACAGCAAATAAAACCAACGCGTTTCGGTCTCCATGAGACCTTGGTCACGGTTGAGTTACAAGTCTTTACCCGACATACTTATTTTTGAAAACAAGTCACATGACTTCCTGTTGCAACAAAAAATGAAAAGAAAAAAGCCGCTTGGCATTCTGGTACATGTAGTTTAGATTAAACTTACAGCGTACATAAATGATGATTTCGCTTGATTTGTTTTGTTTGTAAGGTTCAAATAGAATTACAATAGCAATACCTAGGGCTATTTTCAAATAACACACTATTTATCCGTGCATCGTTAAAAGGCTTTCACAACCAATTGGCCACTATACGGCCATATTATAGGTGTACTCCCCCTCCGGTGGGGTTTTGTATCCATTTTGCCCTGGTGTTATTATCATGGTTACGGTATTTCTATATTCCCTCCAGTGGGAGGAGAACTACTATTTCTGTCACTCTACAAACAATTTACCAATGTTGCCAATATGTGAAAATTGTGAAATTAAGATAAAACCAAAAAGAAACAAATAGTGACTTTAAAATGTGGTGTACAACCAAAATATGGGAAGCAAAAAGGATGGATTCTTAAGTTTATAAGCGTACATAAAATTCTTCGTCCTGATTCAGACCGTGCGGCATATGAGTTCGTTGTGCTAGTATTTGCCCTGATTCCCTCTGTCGCAATTTTCTTTCACGGTTTCCTCCTCTTACGTGTTGTTCCGCTGTTTCAATGCCGTAGAATTTTAACTGTTTCCAGTCACTGTTATGTTCCTGTTCCATGTGTTTAGCCACAGCATTGCTTCGGTCTTTGGCTATAGTGGCTCTTACATGTTCCAAAATTCTTTTTTTAAGTTCACAAATCGTGCTTCCAACGTACTTCAGGGCACATGGGTGCTCTATAACATAAACTACAAACTGTGTTTTGCAGGTTATTAGTTTCTGTATTTTCCACACTTTTTTGTTTGCCCAGATGATCTTCTTGGTGTTACGTGCAATTTGGCAGACCTTACAGTTGTAGCACTTTACAAAACCTGTGGTTTGCAACCATTGGGATGTTTTGTTTCTCCTTTGCCAAAAGTGGCTTTGGACTAGAGTGTCTTTCAGGTTTTTCGCCCTCCTAAAGGTGACATTTAGATGATCTCCAATCAGTGTTGCTACTGTTGGATCCAAGCGTAGAATTTTCCGATTCTTTTTCAGAATTTCCTTATTTGTTTTGATTCCTGCGAGAATGTTGTGATCAATCGAATTGTGTTTGTTTCTGTAACTGGCAATTTTTCTTTGATGATTTCCTCTCTTTCTTTTGATTCTGCCCTGTTTCGGCATCTTGTTATTGTTTCTTCTTTGTACTCTCTACATCTGAATCTTTGTATTGTTCGGTCTCGATGTTTTTGCCATTCTTCCTTTTCTGAGCAAATTCTTTTGATACGTAAAAATTCTCCATAGGGAATATTCTGAATCAGTGAATCTTGATGGAAACTTTGGGCATGCAGTACTGCATTGGTTGCTGTTTTCTTACGATGCAGTGCTGTATGTATTTTTCCTTCTTTTACATAGATCTCAGTATCTAAGAAGGTTACTCTTTCCTGATTGATTTCGTAGGTAAAGCGTAGATTTGCTTCTGTGTTGTTAAGTATTTCAAAATATCTTCGGAATTCTTGTTCTGTGCCTTCCCAAATTATAAAGAGATCATCAATGAATCAGAACCAGCTCACGATCTTATTGACATATTCATCATGATCTGGGTGCCAGGCAAGGTGCTGCTCCCACCAGCCCATTGCAGGCACGCATAGCTTGGACTAAATGAAAAACCCATAGCCGTACCTTTTGTTTGTATATATATTTCTTCTCCAAATAGAAATAAATTTTTGGTGAGGCAATTTTCAATCATTTGTAGCAACATTTGATTGTGTTTATCTTATTGGATATTGCGTTTACAAAGGAAGTATTTGCAAGCTGTAATGCCAATTTGATTTTCTATGTTGGTGTAGAGTGAAATTACATCCATTGTAATCAGTTTATAAGAACTCTGCCATGGTGTGTCTTGTAGATGCCTCAATAGGTCGCTTGTATCTTTGATGTAGGATGTCAGATTTTGAACAAAAGGCAATAAAAAGAAATCTACATAGTTTGCTGCTGGTTCCAACAATGAGCCATTTGCTGCGATTATTGGTCGCCCTGGTGGTTTTGTGGTGTGTTTGTGAATTTCAGGCAGAAAGTAGATTGTTGCTGTGATAGGGAATTCAGTTTTTAGGTACTTAACCTCATCTTCATCCAGAAGGTTCATATTTTGCCATTTACTGAGTTGTTCATCCCATTCCTTTTTGAAGTCTGGCGTAGGGTTCTTTTTAAGTTTGGCGTAATATTCAAGGTTGTCCAATTGGGAGTGTGCTTCTTTGGTGTAGTTTTTTGTCCCAAATAATAATGTTGCCACCCTTGTCGGCAATCTTTATTACTATTTGGTCATCTAGTGTCAACTCCAGTATTGCTGTTCTTTCCTCCTTAGTTAGGTTATCTTTGTATCTAGATGGTTTTATTTTGTAAATGTGTTGTGTCACTGCTTCATGAAATATATCGATTTTATTGCCTGGGGGAGTTGTGGATAGAATTTTGACTTGGGTTTCAGTCCACTGAGACTTGAGCCAATTTGTTCACACACTGTGGCAAGTTCTATTTCTTTGTAATTCTTGGTGTTAAACAGATTTATGAGGGTGAGTAGAGGTTCTGCATCTTTTACTGTCAGATTCGCAGTAGGTTTCGGTAATGATTTTTTGTGTTCCCGCATTTTTTGATTTTCTGCGAAGATTTTTGCTAATTTAATTTTTCTTATATATTGATATATATCAATAGGTTTCTGGGCTAAATCCATACTTCTCAGAGGGCAGAAATTCAAACCATGCTTCAATACTCCTATTTCAATTGGTATCATTATTCGTTTGGACAGGTTCACAATTTGTAATTCATCCATCACAATCTCTTCTGCCTCATACTGCGTGTTAGAGTTCTCATTTGTTCTTGTCCCTTCAGTGCCACTATTATCAGCAAAAGCGAGCCCCGCAATGAAATATATATATATATATATATATATTTATATCCAACAAACGCTGAAGCTTCTCAAGATGCACTCGACAGTGCGTCTGCCATTCGGCATCACGGTTCAGCCCGCCCCAGCCATTAGGCCTGGGCGGTAAATTCCGTTCCGCTCGCGGAATTCGCGGAATTTGGGTAATTTCGCGTTCCGCGGAGAATGCGAAATTGCCAAAAATTCTGCGATCCGCGGCTTCGCGGAGTTTTTTGCTTGTTCGCGCTTTCAAAATGCGTGTTCGCGAGATATTTCTCCCCGAGCACGCAAAAAGCGTTCGCGAACAGGAAAAAAGCATCGCGAACGGGCGGAACAAGCAATTCCGCGTGTTCGCGGAACTTTTGCGTGCTCGCGGAGATTTTTTACCGTTTCGCGGAGCTTTGCGTAGCGCGACTACGCAAATTCCGCCCACCCCTACCAGCCATCCAAGTTCGTTGTATTGCCTGACGCGTTTCTGTGGCCAACGTACCACTTCATCAGAGGCATTTCTCCTGTACGCATTGGAGCGCTCTTTATACTGCATGCTGATTGGTTGAAAAACCCCTCGTGGGTTCAACTTCGTAGTTGATTTCTTCATAAAGCATGCTGGGATGTGTAGTCACATCGAGCTTTTATTAAACACCTATAGTAGGTTCCAATGCTTACAGATTTAAGAGAGTCAGTTAAAATCCTTGGTAGGATCTGGATGTGATGGGAGCAGACACTTTTCATCAAGACGCACTGTGCTGGAAACCGGAGCAGGATGGTTCCTCTCCCTCAGCCTCTCATTCATTCGAGATGGTGCATCTTGCACGGGAGGGCACCCGTGTCATAATTTTATCCAACAAACGCCGAAGCTTGTCAAGATGCACTCGACAGTGTGTCTGCCATTCGGCATCACGGTTCAGCCCGCCCCAGCCATCCAAGTTCGTTGTATTGCCTGACGCGTTTCTGTGGCCAATGTACCACTTCATCAGAGGCATTTCTCCTGTACGCATTGGAGCGCTCGTTATACTGCATGCTGATCCAGATCCTACTAAGGATTTTAACTGACTCTCTGAAATCTGTAAGCATTGGAACCTACTATAGGTGTTTAATGAAAGCTCGATGTGACTACACATCCCAGCATGCTGTATGAAGAAATCAAGTACGTAGTTGAACCCATGAGGGGTTTTTAAACCAATCAGCATGCAGTATAAAGAGCGCTCCAATGCGTACAGGAGAAATGCCTCTGATGAAGTGGTACATTGGCCACAGAAACGCGTCAGGCAACACAACGAACTTGGATGGCTGGGGCGGGCTGAACCGTGATGCCGAATGGCAGACGCACTGTCGAGTGCATCTTGAGAAGCTTTGGCGTTTGTTGAATAAAATATATATATATATATATACATATATATATATATATATATATATATATATATATATATATATATATATATCCTACTGTTGGTCGCCAGTAGGTAGTTATAGTTAGGATCTAGTTTCCATAGAAAAAGCATTTTTTGATTTGCCCATAGCTTTGCCGTAGTTTGACCAATCTTCATGAAATTTTCCCCAAAAAGTGTCAAGGTAGGTTCTGGTTGTCATGAAAAGTTTGGGGGTGATCCGTGCAGTGGGGACCAAAAATTTGGGGCACGAAATAAGGATTTGTGTGTAATGGGTGATTCCCATAGGAAAATTTGGCCACACTACAGCCCGAACCGCTGAATGGACTTACACCAAATTTGGCAGGGAGGTAGATGTTGGATCAAGGAAGTGCCTTTTCTCTATTTAGTGTAAATCTGTTCAGTAGTTTTTGAGAAATTTAAGCTGAAAATATAGTGATATCTCTGGCAGCAGATATTTTGCAGTGGTTACGATTAATTGCGACTGCACGCTCCAACAGAAATGCTCTGATTGGCTGGACAGAACCTGAATAGAAAGTTGCGGCCACCATTTTTTTGCTCAGAAATGGTTCCCGGGACTGAAAATTTCTGAAAAAGCTTACATAAGGGGTCAGAGTAGAGGTACTCTGACCCCCATGTTTGAGAAATGGGGGTGTTAGTATACAAGTTATGTGTCCAAAATAGATTTTTTTAATCATGCATGATATTCATGATGATGCCGCGACAGCCAGCGTGGCCCTCCCTTGTACCATCGCGGGGACATCGTGACTATCAACGTCGTGGCGAATATTGGTGGAAATATAAAAAACAAATCTGTGAATCATTAATATGCATTGTTACAGAGATATTAAGATTTTCATAGAGTTATTTATATAATAAGTTATCTACTGTGATGGTTAGAATTAATTATATAGTTATAATTTTTTAATATGGTAGTGGCTATTGAATTCCTGCTTTTGCTTTCCGCTTTCGCGACTTAACTGCGGGGTTTCTGACGACCAACATCATCGTAATCTCCGGCCTCACCGCGAAAACAGAAAATAGGTTTTAGAGATGGTTTTTATAGAAACTCTATAGAAAACATGACTTTAGAGAATACAGTATGAAACCCCCAGTGTGTAAAATACTGTAATATGTATGGATATATGTGTTTTAGACTTTATGGAAAAAGCTCGATCGCCTCGGTTAACGACGTCATCTTAGTACAAAAATATGAGTTTAAAAATGCTGTGAAAGAAGTATGTATATAGTACTATGTGTAGGGCAATGTTCAGATTTACATATTGTTTTTGAATGTGTTGGTGGTCATTGAATGTCTGCTTTAGTTTTCTGTTTTCACGACTTGTCCGCGGGGATTGCAAGTTGCGAAGATCCCCAAAAACTAAAGAAAAAAAACTTGAGAAAAAAACTTCTCAATATTTCGGGTACTAGGGTGGCTCTGACAAGTGCTGTTGCGTTGGTTGTGTGTATACAGCTGCTATACATAAGACCAGATGCAGAGTTTCAGGTTACTTAGAAACACCCTGTTGCCTTCATCTGTAAAGTGCACTCCATCATTTCTATAAATTCCATGCATGTCAAAACGCAGATGGTTTTTATAGATACAGCCCATGCAATGGTCTCTGAGGAATGCAGAAACAGTTTTATTAACATGTTTCCTGGCTTTGTCAATTTGTGGAAAGAATTGATTTGACCACTTCCATTTCTGTCTTTGGCATATTTTGGAGTACACCAAGACAGTATGAGGGAAAAGCGACATCAGTTCTGCAAAGGTTTCTTTCATTAGGATTTCCAGCCCTACCCCAGTCAATGTGCCTAGGTCATTGCCACCACAGTGCACAATCACGAGGTGAGGAGCTTCGGAATCCACAATGAAATTAACCAAAGCCAGCAACTGATAAAACCTTAACCCTCTCTGGCCATACCAAGTAATCTGCACATTTGGCAAACCTAAGTCCCTGTCAATACCTCTCTTTTTTGTAGCCACTTTAGCCCAATAGATATAGCTGTGGCCCACAATCCATACTCTAAGGATTTTGAAGTGAAGGAGCAATAGTATTCAGAAGAAGGCTGGAGCTGAATGAGGTAGTTTTCCAAAGGAAAAGCAGTTAAAATGAAGGTTTTTAATTTGTAATTTTTTAAAGATATATTTCATTGGATGCTGTCAGCATGAAAGTGAATAAAATTAGGTAGTGTGTTGGATGCCTTAGGAAGAAGTCTTATTATTGGCTGTTGTTTAAAAAAGGAAATGTAATTCAGACATGATATGCTTTTGAATCTGTGAAGTAAACCACACCTGCTGTATCTCATTTGGAAGTAGCATGTTCCTTCTAGAATGTGCTGTGAACTTGTGACCTGCTGGTTCCACTGGGTTATTAGGTACACTGAGCTAAGAGTGTATTGGGGGGAATGGTGTTAAAGAGACAGAACATATTTTTTTTAAGTTGAGGAGTGATGACACAATTTAAGTAATGGCAAGCTTTAATTTCCAACTCAGGACTATGTAATAAACCGTTGTGTAGTATTTAAAGTTTAAAAAATGAAGCTAGATATAGGTTTAAACTCCCAGTTTTTTCACGATTTCTCTGCCAGGATCACTAAAACATAGCAAACACACATAGATAGGAATCCCTTTTTGAAAGAGAGGGAAAGAGTTAACATCAACAGATACTATCCATTCACAAGTGGAGATAGTGTGGTCTAAAATGAAAGACATGATTTCATTTGCTACCTTTCTCATGATCACTGAGTGCAAAGTTGATGAGGTTGCCAATTTATGGTTGCTTTGTATGAGAGTGGTGTACCATTCTTTTGCTTAGTTTTTATAAATCCTAACAGTGTCAAACCTATGCACAAAGAGCTAAAACAACAATATAATCTACAAACTGAATTCACTGGTATGTACATAACTTTTTAATCCTTTATAAAAATTACATTACAAATATACTCATCCATTCACTCAGGCACTACCCATGCACTCATGCAATCACCCAGGCACTACCCATGCAGTCATCCATTCACTCAGGCACTACCCATGCAGTCATGCAATCAACCAGGCTCTACCCATGCACTCATCCAATCACCCAGGCACAACCCATGCACTCATGCAATCACCCAGGTACTACCCATGCAGTCATCCATTAACTCAGGCACTACCCATGCATGCATGAAATCAACCAGGCTCTACCCATGCACTCATCCAATCACCCAGGCAGTACCAATGTACTCATCCAATCACTCAGGCACTACCCTTGCACTCATTCATTCACTTAGACACTACTCATGCACTCATCAAATCACTCAGGCACTACCCATGCACTCTTCCAATCACCCTGGCACTACCCTTGCACTCATCCATTCACTACCCATGCACTCATACAATCACCCAGGCATTACCCATGCACTCATCCAATCACCCAGGTACTATCCATGCACTCACCCAATCACTCAGGCACTATCTATGCACTCATCCATCAATGAGGTGCTACCCATGCACTCATCAAATCACTCAGGCACTATCCATTCACCCACACAATCAGCCAGGCACTATACATGCACTCATCCAATCACCCAGGCACTACCCTTGCACTCATCCATTCAATGAGGTGCTACCCATGCACTCATCCAATCACCCAGGCGCTAATCTTGCACTCATCCACTCACCCAGGCACTATGTATGCACTCATCCAATTACTCAGGCACTACCTTTCTACGCATCCATTCAGTGAGGCACTACCCACACACTACCCATGCACTCATCCAATCACCCAGGCACTATGTATGCACTCATCCAATCACCCAGGCATTACCCATACACTCATCCAATCACCCAGGTACTATCCATGTACTCACTCAATCATGCAGGCACTATCTATGCACTCATACAGCAATGAGGTGCTACCCATGCACTCATCAAATCACTCAGGCACTATCCATTCACTCACACAATCAGCCAGGCTCTATACATGCACTCATCCAATCACCCAGGCACTACCCTTGCACTCATCCATTCAATGAGGTGCTACCCATGCACTCATCCAATCACCCAGGCGCTACTCTTGCACTCATCCCCTCACCCAGGCACTATGTATGCACTCATCGAATTACTCAGGTACTACCCACACACTACCCATGCACTCATCCAATCACCCAGGCACTACCCATGCACTCATCCAGTCACCCATGCATTATCCATGCATTCATCCAATCACCCAGGCACTATCCATGCACTCATCCAATCACCCAGGCACTACCCTTGCACTCATTCATTCACTCATGCAGTACCCATGCACTCATCCATTTACCCAGGCACTACCCATGCACACATCCAATCAACCAGACACTATCCATGCACTCACCATCACCCAGGCACTACCCTTGACCTCATCCAATTACCCAGGCACTACCTTGCACTCATCCAATCACTCAGGCATTACCCTTGCACTCATTCATTCACTCAGGCACTACTCTTGCACTCATCCATTCACTCAGGCACTACCCATGCATTCATCCATTCACTCAGGAACTACGTATGCGCTCATCCATTTACTCACGCACTACCCATGCACTCATCATATGACCCACGCACTACCAGTGCACCCATGCAATCACCCAGGCACTACCCATGCACTCATCCACTCACCCAGTCACTACTCTTGCACTCATCCATGCAATGAGGCGGTACCCATGCACTCACACAATACCTAGGCACTACCCTTGCACTCATCCATTCACTCAGGCACTACCCATGCACTCATCCATTCATCCAGGCACTACCCTTGCACACATCCAATCATCCTGTCACTACCTTTGCACTCATCCATTCAGTCAGGCATTTCCAGTGCACTCATCCATTCACTCAGGCAGTACTCGTGCAGTCATCCAATGACCCAGGCACCACCCTTGCACTCATCCATTGACTCACGCACTACCCATGCACTCATCTATTCACCCAGGCACTACCCATGCACACATCCTATCTCCCAGTCTCTACCTTTGCACTCATCCATTCAGTTAGGCAGTTCCGATGCACTCATCCATTTACTAAGGCACTACCGATGCAGTCATCCAATGACCCAGGCCCTACTCTTGCACCCATCCATTCACTCACGTACTACCCATGCACTCATCCATTTATGCAGGCACTAACCATGCATACATCCAATCACCCAGGCACTACCCTTGCACTCATCCATTCACCCAGGCACTACCCATGCACTCATCCAATCACCCAGGCACTACAGATACACCCATCCAATCACCCAGGCACCACTCATGCACTCATCTATTCACTCAGGCATTACCCATGCACTCATTGATCACCCAGGCACTATCCATGCACTCACCCATTCACCCAGGCACTATCCATGCAATCATCCAATCACCCAGGCACTACATTTGCCCTCATCCATTTAATGAGGCGCTGCCCATGCACTCATACAATCACCCAGGTGCTACTCTTGCACTCATCCAGTCACCCAGGCACTACTTATGCAGTCATCCAATCACTCAGGCACTATCCATGCACTCACACAATCACTCAGTGTCATGGCCGTCTCTAACAATGGCCACTTCCCTGCACCATATGCTCCTGTCCTATCATTGTATACCCATCTGCATGGTGAGCGTGTGTGACCATTGACTGGGGATGTGTGAGTTCCGACCTACCAATCCCATAAGGCACCTCTGCTGTACTCCGGGTTTTCCAATAGAGGGGAGGAGCGTATCGTATTTAAACCCATTAGTTGGAGTGGGCCGGTGCTTGTCAATCGACTTCGCCTCCGGACCTGCTACACTTGCTAATCTTCGTCCTGATCTTCCCAAGCCAGTGCGGGAGAAGTGCTGCTGGTTTTTGTGAGTACTTTCTCTCCCACTTACCTTCGTCTCTGATTTCCATTCAGCGGATTGGCGCTGTGTTTGGCGCGTGCCTCCAGGGAGCCGTTGTTTCCCTTCCCTTCGGCAGTACTGGCCGGATCCCCGCAGTGGTGGTTAACGACACTGAAGGCAAGTACAAAAGACGGACTCCTGCAAGGATCCGTCCCGCCACCCTGAGTGTTCCATACGAGAACAATACCTTTATTTATTTCTGCTTATTCACTCGCACGCACGGAGAGCTGCGTGTGAGTTATCTTCAGTTGCTTTGTTTTCTTCTTTGCTTTTGTGTTTCTTCACGCACAAGGTGTGCGAATCTACCTCCGTACTTTGGAGTACATTGACACGCACGGAGAGCTGCGTTGTCAACCGTTCCCTTCACAAGCAGTGGAAGAAGTAGTGTTCTTTTATTTATCGCTCTGGCAATCACGATCTCCAGTCTCTGTGGTGTAACAAGAGGCTTAAGAGATTTAACCTTTGAGTGGTGTATATCTGAATGCATACATGTACTGTTGTAGGGATTCTGCACATACACAGAGCTATGCACAGGATAATAGGACCTCGGAGTATAGTGGTGAACCAACCATGCACCTTAGTACCCACCACCCCAATCCGACTAGCTTTAGCGTCTCATTAGCAGCGATGCTACCAATGATTAGACAACCCAGAACACAGTATCTCTCTCTCAGGACTCGCAGGAGCAAGAACACCCTTTCATAACTCACTCATACCTGTCCACAAAGTGCGTAATAAGAGACACAGTATAGTTTAAAATGTTTATTTCAACTATCGTGCTCTAAGAAACAGTACACGGGCCAGTACTATCAGCATAATGCATAAGGATAAAATAATAAGCATAGTTACAATTCCATAGAATACAAACGGGGAAAGCATTTCATAAAGCAGTGGATATAGGGCTAAATGACCATACCACCCTCCCCGTGCTATTGGCTAGTTTATTATAAAAATAGAAGACCTCTGGGCATTGTCAGGCGGACCCTCATACCTCAATATCTAGATGCAAGGTTTACATCATCAGACAAGCACAGCTCTTCTCTCTGGAAAGGTTTTTCTCCAAGTGCCTCTGACAGTGAAATCACAATATTAAAAGCACACAAATTTCTCCAGTGCAGCTGCATACAGTGTTATGTCTAAGTGTGAGGGGCTGACCAGATCAGCAAGAACAAGGGACGTTGTTTTTCGACCTTGTACATGTTGTGCAGACGTAACCCACAGGGAACAGGAGAAAAGGTGAAAGGCAGAAATGCAGACAGCCCTAATATAGCCGGGCACAAGCAGAGGCTGGAAAAACAAAGTCACAACGCAACGTGGGCAAAAAAAGGCATCATGGCAGCCAGGCCTAAGCCAACTTAGCAAGGCAGACCATGAGGCCACAAACCACATGACACCCTCCCCTGGGCAGTCCATTGGTGAAGACATAGGACGAAGACAGAGTTCAAGAAGATGGAGCAGAACGCCAACGTCTGTCGTGGAATAGTCCCCAATGAAGGAGAACAAATTGGAAAAAAAATTGCAAAGCCCAACAAAATCCAGTAAGGCAGGACGCTGAAAGTGGAGGCCCCCTAATCCAATAGAGTGTAAGTGCAGAAAAACGCCACTCCTTCCAAGAGGATATCGTTGGAATCGTCAGAAAAAAGAGACGCCATCCAGTTCACCAAATCAAAACTGCATTCATGCTCCTCGCAGGAGGGAGCAGTGACCAGCATCGCGGGACATCTTGCATGATACTCAATATAACTTTGTCGTAGGAGAGTCTGAGAAGCTGCCCAGACATCCCATTGTGCCAAAATTCCAAGTGCAGCCGCACACGCCATGAAGCCATAACCGGAACAGTCTCGGTCATGGGCCTCTAAGGGACCCACTAACTGGACAAAATCCGGGTCTGACAGAGACGTATTGGAGAGGCAATAATCCAAGGACCATGAGAAAGGACATCGGATGCAAGACATCACAGGTTGCACGCAAGTGAAATACGCAAAGCGGAAAGAAAGTCTATATGACACACTCAGTGTCGCCAATGGCAGGATGCCGAAGCCAGCGAGGATGCGTTCACGGAGCATCCGGAGTCGACCTTGGTCGAGGAGGCCCCCAGGAAGTGTAGCCATTGCGTAGCAAACAGACCAAAAGCAATACACCAGCCGCTAAGGCGAGAATCAACGGAAAGCCGCCAAAGACGCTGGAAAAAATGGAATGAATAAAAGCCGGTATTACACCAAAGATAGTCTGAAAGGAGGTAACAAGGCCAGAGCCCACAACTTTAAAAAAGTGCACAAGACCTTCGGTGCGTGATGCATTGAAAACACGGTGAATGAGCTCACCGAAATGTTGTGGGAGGTTTGGGTTCAAAAGGGCCTGTATTTCACTGTGGGTACTAGCCACCTGGAGGATGAATGTCTCCCGTGTGGATGTGAGCATAACCTCCTGGTTCAATAATAGCGCCTTTATTCTGCTCAATTTATTGAAATCTGCCTTCAAAGTTGGAATGGAAGGCCAAATGGAACTATCTATGATGTCGTGCGGGGGAGGAAAAAGGGGGAGGAAAAAGCACATTTTTACAGCACACAACCCGGTGGGAAACAGTTTCAATATAGGGGATGCCAGCCAGCATGCCACAGCAGTCCTGATTATTCAGAAGGAGATAGCTACCATTTGCAAGCACAGTGAAAGTAGGAGAAATAGCAGGAGCAGGAATGCCCTTTAAAACACAAGCAAGATTCGGAGCTGAAACATTACAAGCTCCGTGCAATTTAATGTTTTTACAAATAAGGGAATGACCCACAGTAGAATCGCATTATTCCCCTGTGAGAAAAACTTCCTTTCCGTCCCGAAGGCATTTATACATGAAAGGCAGGGACCAAAGTTCATGCAGGAAGGCACTGCCCAAGGGCTGAAAACGGCCCACCGGATAATGTTTCATGCACGAACTAAATTCAAATAAAGAAAAAGGCAAGGCGATAACCCCATGAACTAGTCACACGGCAGAATCCAATTCCGCCACTGAGAATGGTAAGGGCTCTATTTTTTCGATATGTAAGAGAGTGTATGTTGCATCTTTCATGGACAATTGCTGTTTTTCAGTTAAATTAAACGGCAAGAATAAGGCAGAGGTGTTCAAAAAGTGGCAAGGAACTTTACCCATTTTAAGCGATTGCAAAGTCCATGCAAACTGCATCACTGAACGCAATTGATTTTGACCATGATATAACACAGACACGTCATCTTGTACAATATCAACAACAGAGGAAACAATATTCTCTAGTGTGTAAATGCGGGAAGACAGGGTATTAATACTATTGTCAACAACAGCAAGCACCTTTTCTAAATTTGCTTGATCTATTTCCCGTAGACGGGAAGCAGCTTCAATTTGCGAAAGCTTCCAGAGTTCATTGTAAGTTTCATAAATGAATCTCTTAGGTCGTGGACCACGAGGACCCAGAATAAAGTCGGACAGATTAACGTTGCCTGATAGGAGGGATAAATGTTGTTTAACAGAATCTAAGGAAGAGTGCTGCAACCACTGTTTACACAATTTACCAACAGAATATGTTGTTACAGTACGAGAGTCAGAAAACCTTGGATCTGGCCTATCCTGTTTGTAACCAGGAGCTGAGTCATGAAAACGCAGTTGGCAGGCATTAGATGCTATGGGCCAAGCCAACCAGGGTGACTGAACAAACGTAGAGACATTAAATGAATTGTTCTGAAACAAAGCTTGCAAATCTGTAAGGGAAACATTGAAACGCAAGCTCTCGTTGGGAGTGGAAGACAATGCTGGAATGGAAGGCGCATTTAATTATTTGGAAGTAGCCAAACCCCAACACGTTGTTTGATAGATGGTATGATTTAAAAATAAAATTTGGGCCGGGATAAGGCAAGCACGGTGCAAGGCTTCTGTGCCTTGTACCTGCCATGATTTGGAGCCCCAAATAGATTTCAAGTCAATGGTGTCCTGCCAGTGCTCATAACCACCCACAGCTAAGGCGTTCAAAAAGGAACCCGAATATAGCAATTTGGTGTGGGTCAACATGATTTTCTGAGTGGACGAAGTGTTTAATTTAAAATAATAGGACCCAGGGTTTGATCTATCAAAGTCTGTAAAATAAGTAAACTTATTTCTAAGAGTCTGGGAACTACCTGGCAAAGGGGTCAGACAATGCTCCCACTGGGTGTAATTAAAAAGACCCCGAAGGGTACTTGGTTTATGGAGAAAGTGGTTGCCCCAATGCTGGTAACAATATAAATCGGCATAACTTGCAGAATTCATGTACAAATCTTCAGCATTAAAAGCAGCATAATATTTCAAATCAGTAAATAACGATTCAACTGCATGCACATCCCAATCATCAGAATGAATATTACTTTTAACGACATCAACCATTGAAACACAAAGGACATTTGGTACATTAATAATCTCGGTAGGTCCATGAATTTGGAAATTTACCGCATCCCATACGATGCCATCAGCGACTGGGAAAGCTGAAATGTTCACAAATGTGTGGTCACGCTTCATGATGTGAGAAGAAGAATGCGGAGCCAAAGTTCCAGCGACACAGTTCACTGCAGAGCGTTCTGGTAAATAGTGACCATTAATGAGCAGGAAAAAACGGTGACAAAGCCAATGGACATGAACAGAAAAATCAGCAATAGTACCAACCAGATGTATGTCCATGGAGGGATCAAAAAATTGTCTCTGAACCAGGATACAAAAATACTGAATCTGGACGGGATAAGTGCTGAGGTGGAATCCGAGTCAAAGGAATAACGTGTTGGGCTCAGTGGCGTTGTTGGTAGGTGAGCCATGGACTCGGTGGCGGGGTAGGTATACTCGGTCTCCTCATTGCAGGGGGAATCCGGGTAGTCGAGTAAGCGATCAGGGAAATCTACCATCTCGATAGCAACATCAGTGACCGTGTGGGCTGGAGGGCCACAAACATTTGTCCGGGAAATGACTGGACTAGAGACCGCTGGTGTTACACTATTCAGGATCGGCCAGATGTTGTAGCTTGACATTGTCCACTGAGATATATCTGTTGTCCTTTCGACCAGGAAGCAGTGGTAAGATGACTGTACGAGTACCCTTCAAGCCAAGGACTGGAACCGGTGCACGATAAGAGGGGCCAAATTCTTTTTTGTTCTCCACCTTCTCTCGGACCACATCTCCAACCTTCGGAAGCCAGCCGGCAACCAGAATTTGCAGCGCAGCGTCTGTGGCTGAAGGTAAATGTTCGATTGCAAGTTTGTCTCGGGCTTCTTGTAAGTCCTGTAACATAGTAGAATGGTTATCTACATCAAAGATTGCGGATTGCGCCGCCATGTCTAGACCATCAAGGTCGGGCACAAACATTCGTATGCCAAATAGCATTTCGTATGGGGTCCGCCCACCCAGAGGTCTTCTAGGGAGGTTATTAAGTGCACGTTGTATGGTATACAAGTGGGCCAGTCAGTTCCTGCCAGTACCTAAGACTCTAGCTGTCAAGGATTGCTTTAAGTCATGGTTCATTCGTTCAACAATCGAATTGCCCTCAGGCCGATATGGAGACGAAAATTTCACCCGCACCCCCAGTGACCCCATTGCGTCCTTGTACGCCTTAGAGGCGAACGCCAGACCTTGGTCAGAATGGAAGGTGCCACAGGCAAAAATTCCCACAAAGACACGCAAATCCCTTATGACATTTCGAGCGTCAGCACTCCGTTGTGGCCAAACCCAGATGAAACGTGTGCACGAATCCACTGCAACTAAGATGCACTTATACGCAGTGTCTGAAGAAAATGGACCGCAGTGATCCAGGTAAACACACCCAAAAGGTCTGTTAGAAATGGAGAGCGGTGTTTGTGTTGGTCGTGTAACCGTGGAAGGCTTAATTTGCTGACAAACGTCACAAGAAAGCACATAAGTACGGGTCTGTTTATATAAACCACGCCACCAGTAACGCTGCTGCAAGATGGAAACCGTCGCAGACACGCCAGCATGAGCCGAAGCCATGCCTTCGTGTGCGGCCGTTATCAAGGAAAGTCTGCGGTCCGCGTTGGGAATCAGCCGATCACCAATGTCTGGAATTCTTACGTAAGGAGCCTGTTCGGGACCTAGTTGATAAGAGTATTTGGAAGGGAAATCCCGTGGGTAATTAGCACCTTCCTTTGTCGCAGCAATAGCTGCCAAAATATCATTATCTATTTTAGTCATGGATCTTGTAACTGCTGCGACTGAGCACGTGGCTACTGCTGATTTGGCAGCTTCATCTGCCAAACCGTTACCGACAGCGTGTGCGCCCACACGCTGGTGGCCAAGAGTGTGAATCACCTGTGTGAGAGGCAGACGTTGTTTCAGATCTGCCACTCGAACCCAAAGCATTTTATGCTTAATTGTGCTGCCTTTTGCATCTCTATAGTCGTTTTGCGACCAAAAGAATAGATTGTCATTGAAAGATTGAACACAGTAGTAAGAATCGCATACAATAAGGGTTGTCACGTCTGGATTAGCGAACTCAAGTGCGAGCACCAAAGCGCGCAGCTCGGCCAATTGTGCAGTACTGTCTCCTAGTGCCTGTGTGTGCACTACAGTTGATTTGAATTTGCCATTCACCATGGTACCTGCAACAATAGCACATGCTGCTGAATAAGCATGCTTGGAACCTGTGGCCGGTTGTGCCGAACCATCGGTATAGATAATACATTCGTACTCCTCAAGCGGTAGCAAGGACAGAGGAGGAGGATGAACGAATTAATACTGTAAGAACTCCTGTGTCTGAAGAGAAGAATCAAAGATAAAAGTGACATCCGGAGACGTCAGAGATGTAGCCCATTGTATCCAACGGGGGTGCAAAGCCTTAGAGTTCGGTACACTTGCTTTCATCACTGCCTCCAGGGCAGGATATGGTGTTACTACCAAAATGCGTTTTCCCTGTGCCAGTGCGCGTTCCTTTAGAATCGCCATTTGCACTGCAGTCAAAACTTTCTCAACAGAGGAGAAGCGCATTTCCGCGGAAGTGTAAAGATGTGACTTGTATGCAATCGGTACTGTGTCACCTTCGTTAAAGGTTAAGTACGTGAAACCCACTGCCCCTGGAATGATTCTAATCACCAGATTTGTGTGGTTGTCACGAGTCAACAAGAATTTAGATTCAAGTAGATCTGACTGCAAAGACTGCAGTATAGAGGAATGCTTGGGAAGCCAGCATGACTTCGAAAAGCTAGGTTGTATCAAGGCATAAAGTGGCTTGATACGCTGGGCATATTCGGGAATGTAAGGACGCCCGAAGTTTAGAAAGCCCAGTAAAGACTGAAGCTTCTTCAGAGTGGTTGGAGGGCACAAGAGTGCGCATTTCTCAAAAAATGGGGAGCTAAGCCCTTACCTTCATTGTTGAGCTCATAGCCCAAAAACAAAACGGTAAATTCAGCAATGTGAGATTTGGCAAAGTTAAATTTGTAACCTAAAACCGCAAATTCAAGAATAATGCGGTCCACTCGGGAAAGATGCGGCCATAATTCGTCGTCCGTCAGATAGATATCGTCTACGTACGAACACGCATCTGGGTCTATGCCGTCTAACAAAGAGACAACACGGGCGGCGAATACACCCGGACTGTTCTTGTAGCCCATGGGTAAACGCCGGAATTTGATTTGTTTACCACCGGAAGTGAAAGCGCTCCATTGGCTGCACTCCGGGGACAAGTTGTGCGTGTAAAATCCATTGGATAGGTCAAGTGTCGTTTTATATTTTTTACGAACAAGACTGTCTACAAGCGCAGAACTGTGTGTATTTTGCACCGCAAAGGTCCGACAATGGGAGTTCAAATGTCGGTAATCCAAAACAAGGCGGTACGATCCATCGGGTTTAGAAACCGCGAAAAGGGGATTATTCATGGGTGACACGCATGTTTCAGTTACTCCTTGATATTCTAACTGTGTCAGAATTTCGGAAATGGGACCTTTAGCTTCCTGCTTTATGGGATATTGGGGTTGTGGCTGTGGCAGCGACCGCAAAGGAATATCATGGGGGGGGAGAGTCTTCATCCCAGTCCACGTGGTTGCGGTATAACGCCGGAGCCAGGGACACAGCCCACTCAGCTACGAGAGCCTCCGCTTTATCCTTGGGGACATGACGAGAAAAGCTCGGAAGGATTACCTCCTCCACTCTACGCACAGCAAGTACGAATGGGGGTGGCCAATCCGCCTCTGCCAACAGAATGTCGTAAGAAGAGGTCAGATTCTCCCAAAAAATCCCTTTAATAACACGCTGTATGTCACCTTCAATTTGAATGACAATATTATACAGTCTGTCAGGGGGTGCCACTCTGGTGTCTGCTGTCTCAACAGTAATGAATGTATCAGTTGCTGTCGCCTCCACATGAGGACGTAGTGCCTCCCGCACTATGGTAACTTCCGCGGCGCTGTCTAGGAGCGTCACTGCCCACGTCCAATTCAGGAGTCTCGTTCTCACCGTTTGTGGCATACCTCGCTGTTACAGCTGCAACTTTTGTCTTCTGAAACTGTGGGCGAGAACGTGGAAATTCTTCTGGTTTCCCTCGGACTTGCTGTCGAGGTTGGTCTCGTCCCTGTGGAGCCTCACGACCCCTGCCTCTATCCTGGCGTTCTCCTCCACCTGTTTGGGAGGTCGATGGTGCCTGTGACGAACGAGGAGAACGCGAATCAGGGACTTGAAATCTCTCTGGAGATTTAATTCTCGCCCTATCGCGCAAATCATAAGTGCGTTCAGAAGAGACGGAAACCGGGGATGCGCCTCGCGACCCTGGCTTCTTCTGTTGCTTACCCTGTTTTTTCAACCTCCAGCTCTTTTTAGTAAAGAACGGTTTCTCATCTTTCTCAGATTGAGTTTTCGGTTGTGGTTGCGATTGTGTTTGCATTTTAGCAAAAGGCTTAACTCCCAGGCTATTGCGGCCAATGGTTTTGTAAGCCTGTGCAATAATTTTCGGTAATTCGCGCGGCTTGTCCGGTTCTGGGATCAAAGCCAAAGCATTAGCTACTTGAAACTTAACTGCATCGCCCTTGACATTTGCAAGGATCAAATCAGCTACTACATCGAACACTCCCACCAGTCTCATCCCTAATTCCACAGCCGCTTCAGGGCCATGCTCATCCTGCACTCGTTTCATTACAGAGGGGAGAACTGTCATGGAAGGAGTGCCGAAACACTTCGCATACACTGCTGCGAATACCTTACCCCAGTTGTTGCATTCTGCCAACTCGGGGATCAAGTCTTTTGGCAAACTAATCGTCAGAATCCTGTGTTTTTCCACAGGAGAAGTATTTGGAAAAACTGCCTCCTGCTGGTCAAATTTTTCTGCAAGCCAATAAGGCAAATCGTCCTTATTTTGTGGGCGCTTGCCCATCACCGAATTAACCATGACGGGACTTATGGTTACACCGCCCGGTCCAGCTGGATGCACTGCAACTCCAGGCGGGGCTCCCTGGATGTTGCCTGTAACATACTGTACTAAAGCTCTGTGCACACGTATCAAAGACGTATGTAATTCACGCAGTTCAGCAACCGCAAGCGTCATATGACGGGGATGTGGGGTATACCCGGCCAAAACTGGCCAAGTGGCCCATTCAATCGATAAGGGGACTAAACGAATCGGGGTAACCGGTTGGGGGAGGGCGCCATTAAACCAAACACGGTGTTGCCACGCCGTGAGCGGTACTTCAAGATTTCGATAAGGCCTATAAATTATAGCAAGAGCGGTGGCTGTATATTCATGGAACACATTATCAGTCCCATCCACCGCTGGGAAGGTGACCCAAGAGTAAAACACCTCAAAGTGGTAAGCTGGATCCGCTTGTACCACAAAGATCAGATCAACACCCGCGTCAGGCACTCCATACACTGTCAAATGAGCCCGGAGCGCAGCGCGGCTATGTGCCGCAATTTGGACAGCCATTTTAGGCTAAAAATATTCGACAACCTATTATGAGGCAGCACAATATAGGGTTTTATTTAAAAACCTTTTAACAACTTCAAGCTTGAAAGAACCTATAAAAACGTCAATATAGGAGGTATCACCCTCACACACGCTTCCGGAAGCGTCTGCGAAGGGGTTGTGGACAAGCACAAGTACTACTCAAGCGTCTCGCAGATAAGCAGCCCACTACGTTGGTGGCACCATGCTCCGTCCATCATCCCCTTTGGTATCGCTTTGTTCGCCCTAAGTTGGCAGGGTATGCCCAGACGTGGGTCCCTTGCTCACTTTGCCACTGGATTCAAGATAGCCTGGCTGATGAGGGTTTTGAACCCGAAACCGGTCCCAGGATGCTTGTTTCCGGTCCAGGGAAGACATGGCTTGGCAGTTCGGGCTGGACTGTTCCCATGAGGCACAGGGTCAGACTGATTTGCATATGGCCATGTCTGAACTGGGGTGGTGGAGTGAGCTAAAGAATGATGATGGATTAAACCCAGATCAGTTGACTGGGGGTGAGTGTTTGATTTGCTCTAACGCTCCGTCCATCATCCCCTTTGGTATCGCTTTGTTCGCCCTAAGTTGGCAGGGTATGCCCAGACGTGGGTCCCTTGCTCACTTTGCCACTGGATTCAAGATAGCCTGGCTGATGAGGGTTTTGAACCCGAAACCGGTCCCAGGATGCTTGTTTCCGGTCCAGGGAAGACATGACTTGGCAGTTCGGGCTGGACTGTTCCCATGAGGCACAGGGTCAGACTGATTTGCATATGGCCATGTCTGAACTGGGGTGGTGGAGTGAGCTAAAGATTGATGATGGATTAAACCCAGATCAGTTGACTGGGGGTGAGTGTTTGATTTGCTCTAACGCTCCGTCCATCATCCCCTTTGGTATCGCTATGTTGTAGGGATACTGCACATACACAGAGCTATGCACAGGATAATAGGACCTCGGAGTATAGTGGTGAACCATTCATGCACCTTAGTACCCACCACCCCAATCCGACTAGCTTTAGCGTCTCATTAGCAGCGATGCTACCAATGATTAGACAACCCAGAACACGGTATCTCTCTCTCAGGACTCGCAGGAGCAAGAACACCCTTTCATAACTCACTCATACCTGTCCACAACGTGCGTAATAAGAGACACAGTATAGTTTAAAATGTTTATTTCAACTATCGTGCTCTAAGAAACAGTACACGGGCCAGTACTATCAGCATAATGCATAAGGATAAAATAATAAGCATAGTTACAATTCCATAGAATACAAACGGGGAAAGCATTTCATAAAGCAGTGGATATAGGGCTAAATGACCATACCACCCTCCCCGTGCTATTAGCTAGTTTATTATAAAAATAGAAGACCTCTGGGCATTGTCAGGCGGACCCTCATACCTCAATATCTAGATGCAAGGTTTACATCATCATACAAGCACAGCTCTTCTCTCTGGAAAGGTTTTTCTCCAAGTGCCTCTGACAGTGAAATCACAATATTAAAAGCACACAAATTTCTCCAGTGCAGCTGCATACAGTGTTATGTCTAAGTGCGAGGGGCTGACCAGATCAGCAAGAACAAGGGACGTTGTTTTTCGACCTTGTACATGTTGTGCAGACGTAACCCACAGGGAACAGGAGAAAAGGTGAAACGCAGAAATGCAGACAGTCCTAATATAGCGGGCACAAGCAGAGGCTGGAAAAACAAAGTCACAACGCAACGTGCGCAAAAAAAGGCATCATGGCAGCCAGGCCTAAGCCAACTTAGCAAGGCAGACCATGAGGCCACAAACCACATGACAGTACCATACCCTTTTTTGTTAATATACGGTTGTTTGCATGTTAAAACACACTCTGTCTTTTCTCTCACTTAGGATCTTCTGCTGTTGTGCATACCTGTAACAGGAAGGGCGAACAGGAGAGGTCTTCTTGTGCATCCCATGAGAGTTTGTTATTTTATCCCTTATCCCTTTTTCCCGGTGGGCAGTGTTACAGGGGATTGGTTTATTCGTCCCTCTGGGAGCCTGTGCATGGGGGAAGTGGGTATCTAGCATCACCCCTGCTGGTTTGTTCCAGAAGGTTAGTGGCTTGTGGTATCTGCTAACCTGACAGATTGACAAGCCCACGTAGCATTCCCAGCCCGGGCGATGAATGTGAATACGGTCCTTGCCTCCTTGTTGGAGACAATGACCACGTTACAGTTGGAGGTCAATGCCTTCCGAGTAGAGAACCAAGAGGTCAGGAAAGACATGGGTTCCTTAAGGAGAGAGGTGGCAGGGTTGTCCTGAAGAGGTGGTCAGACAGGTGGGGGAGGATCGTACATCAAGGACTGGGCACTACTTCCTCCTACCCATTCAGCGGGAGGTGGAGTACCAGGAACAAGGTTTTTTGCGACCACCTCCCCTCAATCCCTGTCAGACACGGGGGTATCTCCCATACAGGTCATTCAGTCCCCGCAAATCCCCTTAGCGGCTCCCAAACGCTTTTTAGGTGATCCGAAAAAGTTTGGGATATTCCTAAGTCAATGTAGGCTGCATTTTCTGTGCAAACCCACGGTCTTTCATAATGACCAATCCAAAACTGCCTTTGTCATGTCCTACTTGGGTGGGAATGCAGCCAGCTGGTCGATCCTGTTAATGGAGAAGGATCACCCTATTTTGTATGATTTCGCTGGTTTTTGCACGGAGATGCGCAAGCTGTTCGATAGGAAGTCACACCTACTCACCTCAGGGAACTCATCACTCTCAGGCAACGATCACAGGATCTCCTGACATATATCACTACATTTAATCGTCTTCTTGTGGAAACCAATTGGCCTCAAGCAAAAAGAACAACCCTGTTCTATCAAAGTCTTAAAGGTGAATTGAAAGATGTTCTTCCCCAGGTGATTCATCTCCCCCAAACATGTGAGGAACTAATCAAACTTACTGTGCAGTTGGATCAACATTTACAAGAACGCAGGAGTGACAGGAGTCGCAATGAACCAAGGTTTTTCGTTCCTCGTCCCAAACCAACCACTGAAGATACGACGAGACATACAGCCGGTGTAGAACCCATGCAGATAAACGGGATCCATGGCCCCCTTTCTGCCGAAGAATGAGACAAAAGGCGCAAGCAACGGTTGTGCTTGTACTGTGGTAAGGGAGGGCATATCATAAAGGAGTGCCGAGCGCGAACTAGAACACCAGAGAGACCATCTGTCACGAAGTCGCAAGCGGTTGTTGGAAAGCAAAGGACCAACAGCGAGGAGACGGAAAATTAGCAACCCAGAGTCAGCCAGAGATCCTGTACTCGAGGGTCGAAGAAGCAGAGATCTCCTTCATGGTAGGGAATACCTTACAGTCCTCAGATCCACACCTTAATGTCTTTGTCACACTATAGATGGAAGATGGAATCAAGTCCCACGTGCAAGCTCTATTGGATTCAGGGGCCACCGGAAACTTTATTGACAGAACCTATGCAAAAGACATGGGTATACCGTGTGAGAAAAAAGACACACCGGAACCAGTGAAGGCGGTGGACGGAGCTGCCCTGACATCAGGGCCAGTACGTTTTCATACTGTCCCCATCATTATGCAGTTTGGCAAGGAACATTACGAGGTGATCCAATTCGACTTAATCGATGCTCCTCATTTTCGCCTGATTCTAGGCATGCCATGGCTAACCTATCACGATCATACCGTACGATGGGCTTCTCATTCTGTGGTAATGGACTCCTTGCTTTGTCTAGAACACTGCACCAAGGAAACCACGTTTCATCGATGTCCCGCAGAGTCGCCGGCACATATTTTATCTCCAGGATGCACACAACAGATGGTCTGTTGGATTGCCTCTGTACCTTAGGAATACAACCAGTTTACATCGGTGTTCAGTAAGCAAGAAGCAAGCCATCTCCCTCCGCATAGGGAGTATGACTGCTAGATTGAGCTACTTCCTGGAGCAGCCATTCCCTGTGGCTGGATATATGCTTTAACTGAGCTGGAGACACAACACTTACGCCAGTATATGGATGAAAACCTTGCAACAGGATTCATACGTCCATCCTCCTCTCCTGCCAGTTCTCCTCTCTTTTTTATACCAAAGAAAGAGGGTGATTTAAGGACTTGCATACACTATAGAGCAATTAACAGAGTTACCATCAAGAACCGGTACGCTTTACCGCTCATACCTGTGTTATTAGACCAATTGAAAGGCGCCAACATCTTAACGAGACTGAATCTCCGAGGCGCCTATCATCTTGTAAGAGTCCAACAGGGAGCTGAGTGGAAGACGGCTTTTTGCACCAAGTATGGCTTATTCGAATATCAGGTCATGCCGTTTGGCCTTTGTAATGCCCCAGCTGCATTCCAATACTTCATGGACGAAGTGCTCCTTGGATTCCTGGACGTCTTTTGCATCGTGTACATAGACGACATAGTCATCTATTCCTCCTCATACACAGACCATGTGGGGCATGTAAGAGCGGTGCTTCAGAGGCTTCATGAACATTCCTTATATGCTAAGTTAGAGAAATGTTTATTCCACGTTTTTGAAATAAAGTTATTGGGCTATGTAATCAACACAAGAGGAATGAAGATGGGCACAAGAAAAGTCAGTGCCATTACCCAATGGAAATCCCCTACAACGGTCAAAGCACTCCAGAGCTTTCTTGGCTTTGCGATCTTTTATCGGCGCTTCATCAGAGATTTCTCCAAGATCACTCAACCGATAACCCACCTGCCTTGCAAAGGGGTATTCTATGCATGTAACAAACAAGCAGAAGCCGCCTTCCAAGAGTTAAAGACGCAATTCACTAAGGCTCCTGTATTGCGCCATCCTGATCCTGACCTGCCATTCGTGATGGAAACCGACGCCTCGCATCAATCCCTTGGAGGAGTATTGTCCCAACAACATCCAGAGACCGGTCAACTGCATCCCGTGGCATTCTATTCTAGGAAGCTCACTCCCTGCGAAATAAACTACAACATAACAGATAAGGAACTGTTAGCTATAAAGAGAGGGTGCGAGGAATGGATGCACTATCTTCTTGGAGCAAAGCATACTGTTGAGATCTACACTGATTATCGTAATCTGTTATTCCTGAAAACAGCAAGACCTCTCACCCCCAGACAGTTACGTTGGTCTCTGTTCTTCTCTGACTATGATTTTATCATCAAATACAGGCCGGGACCTCAAAACGACAAGGCCGATGCACTGTCCAGACAAGATCCTCTAGGACCATCCGAAGAAAACCCAAGGACAGAGCCCCCATCTATCCTACATAGGGCCTCTTTTCAGGACAAAGAAATAGCCCTGGTAACATCTGAGGACTTTTTGGACGACCTAAAAGAATGCTTAGTCTTTGGACAAACAGGCCTGGATACTCGAAGAACCAAAAGACAGAAGAGAACAGGATGATCTGTTATACCACTGTCAAGTCTTGTATGTTCCTAGCATGATTCTACAAACCTGTGTATTGTAGTGGGCTCATGATTCTCCGTTGGGAGGATACATGGGTATATATAAAACAATAGCCACCATCGAAAGGTACTTCTGGTGGCCTGCATTGAGGCACACCACTAAGAACTACATTAAGTACTGTGCAGTCTGCGCTTAAGGAAAGGCCAACCATACCAAACCGACAGAACAACTTCGACCCATTCCTGTTCCCCCCAGTCCATGGCAAACTATATCAATGGACTTCATTGTGGAGATGCCGCCCAGTGATGGATATACTGTAATACTCGAGGTAGTGGACCATTTGACTAAGATGGGTCATTTTATTCCGATGAAGAGAATCCCCACATCTTCTGAACTAGCTACCACCTTTTTGCAACACATTGTAAAAGCACATGGTATACCGGCTGTGATCATTACTGACAGGGGTAGTCAATTCACTTCTAGATTCTGGCAAGAACTATGCAAGGTTATGAAGGTAGATGCATGTCTGTCCACTAGTTACCACCCGCAAACAGACGGCAAGACCGAACGGTTAAATCAAACCCTAGAACAGTATTTAAGATGTTTCATGATACAGCACACCACAGAATGGAGCATCCTGGTATGGACAGCTGAGTTTGCATACAACAATTCTGAACAGACTACATTAGGATGTTCCCCTTTCTATTGTTTATATGGACATCATCCTAACTTACTACCTATTGAGTGGCCCATTGCCACTAAACATCCCTCTATACAGGAGCATCATGCGCATCTCCGTGCGGTTCTAATAGATGTAAAGAACCATTTGTCTAAGGCACAAGACACATACAAGCGGTTCACAGACAAGAAACGCACCCCAGAACCTGCATACCAAGTGGGAGATAGGGTATGGCTTGCCACTAGGAACCTACACCTGAGAGGGGTAGATAAGCTGAAATCGAGATACGTAGGACCCTATATGATTGTCAAAGTCATCAACCCCGTAGCCATGAAGTTGTCCCTTCCTTCTTCTTGGCATATCCACCCAGTGTTTCACGTATCCCTATTGCATCCCTGTTTACCACACTCTAGGCTTCCTGAGAAACCGCCATCACTAGACATAGAAGGTGAGGTTGAGTATGAGGTACACAAGATACTAGATTCGAGGATGAGAAGGGGGAGGATATTCTACCTGGTAGACTGGAAGGGTTATGGTCCTGAGGATCGGACGTGGAAGCCGGTGGGTAACTTGAATTGTCCGGTCCTTTTACGTCGTTTTAATGCTGCTCACCCCTCAAAGCCTGGTCGACCGCCGAGACAGCGGCCTTTCGGGAGGGGTACTGTCATGGCCGTCTCTAACAATGGCCGCTTCCCTGCACCACACGCTCCTGTCCTATCATTGTATATCTTTCTGCATGGTGAGCGTGTGTGACTGTTGACTGGGGACGTGTGAGTTCAGGCCTACCGATCACATAAGGCACCTCTGCTGTACTCCGGGTTTTCCAATAGAGGGGAAGAGCGTAGCGTATTTAAACCCAAAGGTTACAGGGACGTTATAGTTAAGCTCAGGTTCCACTCGTATAAAACCAGTGAAATTCAGCAGTTATAGTTAACTGAACTAACTATAACTCACACCCCGCAATGCACTGCTTATGGCCTCACATATTACATCACATATGACATGTCAGTGACATCACTGATGAAATCCCTGATGACATCTCAAATGACATCACTGAGGACATCATTGATGACATCATCCAGTGACTGTGAGTGTTTTTAAAATGTTTATGAGTGTTAAACATATATAACAAGGTGTATTGATGAATCAGTGGCTGTATGAGTGCCTGTATGGATGATTAAGTGGGTGCATGACTGACTGTATAAGTGAGTGCTTAGGTGTCTCAGTGAATGTATGGGTGAGTGACTAGGTTTTGAGAATGTCTGTATCAGTCTGTCAGATGGTGTCTAAGTGGCTGTATGGGTTGGTGAGTGGGTACGTGAGTCACTGTATGGGTGCTAGTTTGGGTGTCTGAGTACCTGTATGGGTATATGAGTGTCTGTGTGGCTGGGTGAGAGAGTGTGTGACTACCTGCATGGATGAGTGAGTGGGTGAGTCAGTGGCTGTATGGGTTAGTGAGTATGTAAGTGAGGGGCTGTATAGGTGACTGAGTGTGTGTATGGGTGTGTCGGTGAGTGAATGAATGTGTCAGTGGTATATGGGTGAGTAACTGGATATGTGAAAGGCAGTATAGGTGAGTGTTGAAGTATATGAGTGACTGTGTGTGTGAGGGATTGTGATAGTGGCTGTATGGGTGTGTGTATGCTTGTGTCAGTGACTGTATAGGTGAGTGAGTATGTGTTAGTATCTGTATGAATAAGTAAGTGTGTATAACTGTAAAGGTGAGTAAATGGCTGTGTGAGTGACTCTCTAAGTGAGTGAGTAGGTGTGTGATTAGCTCTATGAGGGACTGACAGTGTGCGAGTGTCTGTATGGGTGTATGAGCAAGGTGGTGTATGAGTGGCTGTATGGGTGACTGAGTGGACGTGTGTCTAGACATATGAATCAGAGAGTGGGTGTGAAAGTACTGGCATGGGTGTGTCAATAGTTTTGAGAATGGTAGTGTGGAAGTCGGAGTGGGTGTATGAAAGGTAATATGGGGGTGTGAGTGAGTGCGTCAGAGATTCTGTGGATGATGCTATCAGTGATGTCCTTTGAGATGTCATCAGCGATGTCACTGACCATGTCATGAGTGATGTAATATGTGAGGTCATAAGCAGTGCATTGGGGGAGCGTGAGTTATAGTTAGCTCAGCTAACTATAACTGCTTAATTTCTTTGGTTTTAAACGAGTGGAACGTGAGCCTAACTATAACGTCCTTGTAACCTTTTTCAGTGAATATATATATATATATATATGTATACATTCTCAGATGAAAGTTCCACGATGATTGGTCAAGGGGGTGCACCAACAATGTGCAGTTACTAGGCATCCAGGATTAAAAATACGACATCTTTAATGATCCATTTGTTGAAATAATATTATAGAGTGCACTGCTACTTTGCTGGTGTTTGAGGCCCAATGCCAGTAGAGGGCATCTCATCTCCCTCACTGAAGGCCTGTATGCGGTTGAATCACATTAAAACATATGGTATGATCTTACCTGCATCTCACTTAGGATCACAGATTATTTTTCCATTTACCTTTCTCCATCCAGCTTCAGGTGCTGGGGCTAGGAATAACAGCCAAACACAGGACCCAGTCTAAGACTATTGAGGCTTTTCTCCTTCATCTTCTTGTAAGTGGCGAAAAAAAGTGACTTCTTATAACAGGACAAAAGACTGCTCCATCTGCTTATTTTGATTAGCACTCTTTGTAGTCTAGTGAAAACTAGCCTACTGAAGTGATGGAGAATCACATCTAAGACCCCATTGCCTTCAGTTGGTTTTAGTTGTTAGTTAATGAAAGAGGGCCTAACTAAGTTACTGAGAAATTGTGATAGATACAAACGATCACTTTTATGGACAGGCATATAGCAAGCCCTCCAAATTAATCAAGTTTTCTCATCTAGAACTACTTTGTCACATTGTGTTACAACATCTAACAATTTCAGTTTATATTGAATTGTTCAAGTATGCACTTTCTTTTTCCATATATTTAAATAACTTATCCCGTTAATGAAGATTTCATGGACAAAGTGGCAAATCATTACATGACCAAAGCAGACACGTTGGACTCATATTTAAAACAAAGAAAAAGCACCATCACCGACCCTTTTCAAAAACAACAATACAAGAATATTCTAACCCAGCCTCTCCATTCCTTCCAACAAATTTCACACAATGGGGCTTATTTTGATGTCGAGTGGACCTACGTCCCCCTGACACCATCGCGTAAACGGGACCAACTGACCTGCGGACGGTGGTCCCGACCTCCTAATCATGATGCGACCGCACATGGTGCAGTCGCCTACTCCCATTCCTCTATGGGAGCTTGTGTTATGGCCATAGAGGAATGGGAGTCTCTGTTCATCCTTGCACCCCGTGGCAGGCACCTCAAGGTGCCTGCCACAAGGTGCAGGGATCAACAAGGAGGCACCTATGGCTCCCCCTTGGCCCCCAACCGGAGGCCGAAAACATAAGGGGGCCCTGCTAGGGGCCCCCAAACACACTTTCCGACAGGGTTTCCATGTTGGAAAGGCCGGCATGGAAACCCTGCCGGAAACTGTGCATCGTAATCCAGAAGGCGAAAACGCCTTCCATTTGGATTACGGGCCAGTCTCCGACTGGCAGACGGGCTCTTGGAGCCCGTAGAAAGCCAGCCTGAATGACCTGCAGGTTTCAATTCCGATAGGCTGTAACATAATCAGCCCACAGAATTGAAACTGACAATGAGTATCAAAAAGCCTCCGACCTGAGGTTGGAGTCTTTCCGACACTCCTCGTAATTGGCCCCAATTTATTTATGGACCTGGTCAAAGCAAGAAGGCCTGCGGCAGCCCTTCTGACCCCTGTCCATAACAAGCTTTCAAGACAATTCTTCTAACAACCTCTGCTGCGACACCGATAAGAAGAATCATCAACAATTCCTTAACTACCGGAATAGTTCCAAAAGAACTCAAAAAGGCATACATACGCCCATTACTGAAGAAAACAAACTTGGACCCGCTGAACACAGACAACTACAGACCGATTACAAATGGACCTTTCCTGGGCAAACTGATAGAAAGAGCAGCACTCACCCAGCTGTCACAATTGATTGAAGAGAATGCCATACTTTCAGACTTCCAAACGGGATTCTGTCCAGGAAGAGGCACAGAATCTGCCCTCGTTGCCATCTGGGGTTACCTTAAGAACACAGTTTACTGCAACAGAGTTGCGGCACTACTTCTCTTGGGCCTCTCAGCTGCCTTTGACACGGTTGATCATGACTCTACGAAGCTGGCATAAAGGGGACTGCTGTCAACTGGACCACATACTACCTTCGCAACAGAACTAATGTCATCCATACCCCCCCTTTCTCGTCCAAACCGTACTTCACAAAAGCAGGGGTCCCTCAAGGCTCTATCATCGAACCCATGCTTTTTAACATCTACATGAAGTCATTACTGGCACTAATCAATTTCATCTCACGTGATATAACTATGCAGATGACATGCAAATACTCTTTCAACTGGAATGCCCCAAAGACATTGGAAAGTAACCAATTTTTCTGCTATCTCAGACCCGTGGATCAATGGATGACGTGGAGCTATCTCAAACTGAATGCTTGCAAAACGTAAATGCTCACATGTGGAGATTGGAAAAATTATGGCCCACTTGCCGCCGGGCCTGATGATCTGGAAACCCTGCCTAAAATATTGAAGTAAATAAGAAAGCTCTGAGTGACCATGGACTCCAAGCTATCAATGTTATGTTATGTTACTTGCACTTGTAAAGCGCACGGCTACTCCACAGAGTGTTCCGGCGCTAAGAAGGACCAAGAGACAGAAACAGAAACACAAACTAACGTAAAGATCACTACTGAAGTTGGAAAAACCATGTTTTTAGATTTCTCCTAAAACTGAGGAGATCCTGAACCTGTCTTAAGGAGAGCGGCAGGCTGTTCCACAGCTGTGAGGCCACCACCTGAAAGGAGCGGCCCCCCATGCGAGAGCGAGAGAATTTTGGCACCGTCGACAGCCGCTGGGAAGAAGATCTCAGGGTTCTAAGGGGATCATAATGTTGAATTCTGTTCCTGATGTGGGGGGCCCCTATTTTGTGAAAGGCCTTAAAGGCCAGGACTAGGGCTTTAAAGTGTATCCTCTTTCGCACCGGGAGCCAGTGCAAGGATATCAGGTGAGGGGTCATGTGTGTCCTCGGGCCTACCATAAGGATAGCACATGCCGCAGCGTTTTGTACCACCTAGAGGCGGCCTAATAGATAGTCTGGGAGGCCTAGGTACAAAACATTGACATAATCCAGTCTGGATGTAATTAAGGCTTGGACTACAGTTTTCCTGTGAGGAACTGGTAGGAGAGGAAGAAAATTCCTCAACATTTTAAGTAGTCCAAAGCATGTCCCGGCCACAGTTTGGACCTGAGACTTCATGGACATGTCCGCGTCCAGTTTTACTCCAAGATGTTTCACAGTGGTGACTGAGCTGACTGGAGGGGACATTTGCTGAGGCCACCACTGGCGCCATTCCTTGTCCGGTTTATGCCCGAAAAAAATGATTTCGGATTTTTCTGAATTGCACATCAACTGGTTCTGTCTGAACCAGGTGAACACCTTCGACAGGCAGGCATGTATCTTGCTTCCTCTCAGCATACTGTCTTTCTCACACGTGAACAGCAGCTGAGTGTCGTCGGCGTAGGATATTACTTTGGCGCCGCATTCTTCTGCCCGAAGTGCCAAAGGTGCCATGTACACATTAAACAGGGATGGGCTCAGAATGGATCCCTGTGGAACTCCTACCTTCATGGAGGGGATGGGGGCCGAAAAGGGAGGGGCCCATACTGTTTGCTGGCGGTCTTCCAAAAATGAAGTAAGCCACCGAAGTACCGTGCCTCCAATGCCACAGGCCTGAAGTCTGTGCAGAAGTAAATCATGGGGCACGGTATCAAAAGCTGCGGAGAGGTCTAATAGTATCAGTACAGCTTTACCTCCTCTATCGAGTGTACTTTTTATTGTTTCCGAAATTTCTAGTAGCGCTGTCTCCGTACTGAAGTTGGCTCCAAACCCTGATTGACTTGGGTGTAGAACATGATTGGCCTCTACAAAATCGGTGATAACAGTATTTACATATCTCTCCAAAGCCTTTGACAGGAAAGGTAGCAGCGATATAGGCCTGTAATTGCCTACTACAGTAGAGTCTGCCGAGGGTTTCTTTAGAAGTGGTAGAATTTTCCCGTCTTTCCAACTGATGGTCATAGTTCCCTCGGACAGCGAAAGGTTCATAATCGAGTTGACCACAGGGTTGATCACCTTGGCTATAGATGCCAGAACTTTCGCAGGGCAGGGGTCCGAAGGGGAACCGGATTTAAGTGCTTTCATGATTTTAAGTGATTTGGCCAATGAATGCCCAAGTGGACAAACTAGCAAGATCAAGCATTGTTATAAAAACTCTGCAAAGAATCTTTCCCCTACTGGGATTTCCACACAAGGTCCAGGCTTCCATCTCTCTTGTTCTGTCCAAACTCGATTACGCCAATAGCCTCTACCATGGATCACATTTAACAACTATGAAAAGACTACAACGGATTCAGAACTCGGCTGCCAGACTACTCTTACATATAAAGCTGCAAGCCCACATCTCCCCTGCATTAAAAGTCCTGCATTAGTCACCGGTTGCCAGAAGAGCCACGTTCAAGCTGCTTTGTATCACCCACAAAGTGATACATGGAAGGGGACCGCTCTTCAACAAGAATAAAATCACCAAATACATTCAACAAAGGAACCTCTGCTCTAGAGTGGCACTTCACCTCAAAATCCTAACGTACAAGGAAAAAACCATGGTTGGCACATCCTTCTCTGTTCAAGCACAGTAGCGGCTGCTACTGGTCAGGGTGGTTGGGTGGGGTAGAAGAGGAAAAAAAAGACTTACCTGTGCCGGCCGCCCAATCGCTGCCTCTCATCCTTCCTCTTCCAGTCTCCAGTCCTGGCCGCTAGCAGAAAGCACCTGAGCTTCCAGGCTCCCCTGAGCCAATCACAATGCTGCAATGGAGTGTTGTTATTGGTCTGAGCCCTGTGGTTCGGCACTCAGATGGGGACTTAGAGGCTTTGCATGCTCCCCATGAGGCTGTGTAATGCAGCCTGGTGGGGAAGATGCAAAGTGCACATGAGTGTTTGTCATGTGCACTTAGGGAGTGAAAACCACTCCTCCCCTGCTCTTGCCAGCCATGCCCCGCCACTGACTACAATAGGAAAAACAAAATGATAATAACAATAGTTATTATCATTTTATTTTTATTTTTAAGCAGTGGGGCGACGCTCCTCCAGAGCCACCACTGTTCAAGCAACCAAATTATGGAACTCTTTACCCCAAACATAAGATCCACGGATAACCACCTTATCTTTAGAAAACTACTCAAGAATTGGCTCTTCCCCACATAACCACCATACGCAAACATAAATATAGAGCTTATCCCTCTGTATATGAGCATTTATTTGGACAATAGATATGTACCTACATATGTGTATTGCTTGGTATAAACGTGTATAATAATTATGTTTTTAAAAATATAGGGCCTGATTCACAAAAGTAAACTTAGACCAAAAGTCTAACTTAGACCAAAAGTCTAACTTTGCTACTACTAAAGTTAGAATTTTGGTCTAAGTTAGACTTTTGGTCCAAACTTAGACCAAAAGTCTAACTTTACTAGTAGTAAAGTTAGACTTTAGGTCTAAACTTAGACTTTTGGTCTAAGTTTACTTTTGTGAATCAGGCCCTCCTATTTTTCTTAGTTCTGCTTAACAAATGTACTTATTACTTATAGTTACATTATTCTATGTTTATAAAATGTATATAAGTGACTGCATGAATCAGTAAATCTTTTATAATAACTATTTATTTACAATTGCTTCACTATTGAATTACAAAAATAAAAACAAATACATTAATTAAAAGTACAACACTTAAAAGCCAGAGTTTTATTAAATACATATTTAATCTACATATATTACCTTCCTTATGCATATATATACCTTACATGTACTTATGTATCTATATATTTATTACTTTTCTTCTAATTCAGCATATCCAATGCACTACCCTATTTCTCGCCCTATACAGCTTTCAGTATATCCTCTACCTCAACTCTCTGACTCATCTCAAACCTCATTCTACTACACTTTCCAATGCACTACCCTATTTCTCACCCAATACCTCTATCAATATATATCCTCTACCTCCACTCTCTCTTCCATCCCAAACCCCATACCACTACTATGATCCCCAAAATAACCCTTTCTAGACTCTTACCTACTCTACCTCTCATTGCATCATCTCATACCTCTTTTACTATTCAGATCTCCCAAACAAACCTTTCTAAACCCTTCTCTCTGGCTCTTCCCCTCCACCTCCCCTTTACTCATCCCAAACCACCTCCTACTGCTATGAACTTCAAAAACAAAAAAATCTAGACCCTGCACTCTTCTATCCCTCCTTCCCTCTTCTATCCCTCCACTATTCATTTTCAATCCAAATAACAGACTAACATGTCCACCATTCAAATTAATTTCTTATTTCCCTATACTAACTCCCTTCCACCTCCCCTTTACTCATCCCAAACACCCTCCTATGGCTATAAACTCCAAAAAAGAACTCTAGACCCTTCCCTCTTTTATCCCTCCACTATTTCCTTTTCAATCCAAATAACAGACTAATATGTCCACCACGCAAATTAATTGCATATTTCCCTGTACTAATTCCCACTAAGGGCCCGATTTTGATGTGGGCAGGAGGGGCTCAAACCGTCGGTCGGAGCCCTCCTGCCCGCATCGGAATGTGCCTTTCGGATTCCTTTCCAACCGAGCCATTCTGATGGGCTCGGTCGGAAAGGAATCCGACTCGGTTTTACGGATGGCTTACGACGGGCTCGGGGTGCCCGTCCACCATCCGGAAAGCCTTCAGTACTCCCCCGGCCGGCTCTTTCTGGCAGAGGGAGAACGATGGCAGTTTCCCACTGCCTTTTTGTGCCGGTCTTTCCGGCACAAAAAGGCAGTGGGAAACTGTCTCCCCATGGGTGCGTGGCCTCCGTATGGCGGCCTAGGGGGCACCTATGGTGCCCCCCTGGTGATCCCTGCACCCTATGGCAGGCACCTTGGGGTGCCTGCCACCGGGTGCAGGGATGAACTGCACCTCTGCGAGCATGTATTCCGTTCGGAATGTATGCACCCATTGTTAAGTATAGGATTGCGACCGAACAGGGTTCGATCGCATCCTACTTGCAGGTCTGTAATGGACGACGGGAGGTCAGTCGGTTACAGTTCCTGACCGATGTCGGACGAACTCCGGTCCGTCCGACATCGGAATCAGGCCCTAAGACTGTTTGGGTTCCGGAGTAGCGTGCTACTCAATGAAAAGCGCTTAAACACTTCATCAGGGGTAGCAAGCGCTATATAAATGCAAACCTTTTACCTCGTCTATCCCTCCACTATACTTCTCAATCCAAATAACAGACTAACATAGCCACCGCTCAAATTACTTCATATTTCACTATACTAACTCACCACTAATCCTTTATGGGTTCCAGAGTAGCGTGCTACTCGCTGAAAAAGCGCCTCAACACCTCATCAGGGGCAGCATGCGCTATATAAATGCAAACCTTTTCCCTCTTCTATCCCTCCACTATTTTTCTCAATCCAAATAACTGACTAAGATATCCACCACTCAAATTACTTTCATATTTCACTATACTAATTCACCACTAATCCTTTATTGGTTCCAGAGTAGCCTGCTACTTGTTTAGGCATCCTGGTACCAGGATATGGTGGTACCAGGAGTAGCCGAGCGCGTTACAAATGCGTAAGCGCGTTACAAATGCGTAAGCAGAGACTCATGGGACTTGATTGGGTAGCCACAGCATGAAGAGAAATGGTGCACCACTAATACCTTTGTCACAATTAGATAAATCTCCACAAAACTTTCCAAAACAAAAAGTTCATCCACCTCAGGTACTTCCTGGAACATTTCGGGGTGATCTGTCAAGCATGGACAATGAAAAGGGTGGGGTCCCAAAACACAATTTACCCAGGCAATCTCCATAGGGATTTTTGGAGACATTCTTGGCAATTTGGAAGGAAGAATAGGTCGGGCACGAAGTTGTTAAAGGCGAAAAATCCGAGGCATGCCTATCTCTGGTAATCCTAACTATAACATATATATATATATATATATATATATATATATATATATATATATATATATATATATATATTACCTACTGGCGGTCACCAGTAGGTAGTTATAGTTAGGACCTTGTTTCTATTCAAAAAGCATTTGTTCTTTTGCCAATATCTTTGGCGCCGTTTGACGAATCTTTGCGAAATTTTCAAAACTAATGGGGCGTTACGGTCAGCTCCTGTCTTGAAAGTTTCGGGGTGATTCATCAAGTGGGGGTCGAGAAAAACGGGGTGCTTAAACGCGTTTTCTCCTTAGGAAATTTTTGAACAGACTCCAGCCCGAACTGCTGAACGGAATTACACCAAATTTGGCAAAAAGGTAGCTCTTGGTTCAGAAAGCGACCTTTTTATAAAATGGTGTAAATCCGTTCAGTAGTTACAAAGAAATTAAAAAAATAAAAATATCGATATCTGAGCACCGAGGAGGATTCGCGACTCCTCCCGAGCACGAGCTGACTTCTGAGTGGCTGCCAACACTTCAAACTAGAATGTGTTGGCAGCCATCTTGTGACTCGGTAACCGAGCCACAAGAAATCAGTAGAACAAAATGTGAAAAACAAGAAAAGGGGGAAGGGTAGAAACACGCTGACCCCCTAGGCCTGCTCAGTGGGTCCCACAAGGACCCCCAGGGCCAAAAAAAGCATTTAAAAAAAAAATAATCAGCCGAGTTCACGCTGGGTGCAAGAATCCGACCGAGAAAATAAAAAAAACGAGGCACGGGCTTCCGCGCTTCGTTGTACTTAAGCCCCCAGGTAGGCCAGGTCCCGGGGGCAATGTCGAATTGTGTAGCCCCGGAGCCCCAGGGACCACCACCTCCCCGGGGCTCTGTTTTTTAAAAAAATGTGTGGAGGGGGACTCGAGCCCCCCCCATACGCCCCGGGGATCACCACCTCCCCGGGGCATTGAATATGTAAATTCGGGTGTCTGTTGTGGACCCCCGGGCCCCGGGGACCACCACCTCCCCAGGGCTGTTGAAATGTAGGGAAGGGGCCGTGCGGCCCCCTCCTGGAGCCCTAGATGGCCCTGGGGACCGCCACGACCCAGGGCCGGCTCCTGCAATGTCCCAGGGTGCCCACTCAGGGGACATTGATTTTTGCTATGACAGGGCGGGAGCACGGCTCCCGCCCTGTCATAGCTAACACTCCTTTGCTTCGTGGAAGCGAGAGCAGGAAACCTGCCCTCGCTTCAATGAAGCAAAGCAGAATTGCTTTTGGGCAAGGGGAGCTGCATGTTAGCAGCTGCCCTTGCCCAAAAGCAATGCTGGCTCCTGCAGGAGGCATGCAGCCGGCTGGGACTGTGGGGGCATTGGGGCTCCCCCACAGTCCCCAACGCTACGAGCCGGCCCCGGGGGTGGGGTCCCTGATGCCAGAAGTGCCCCGGGAGGGGGGCCATGCGGCCCCCTCCCTTTATTTAAAAAAAAAAGATTGGCCGGACCCCAGGGGATTGGGTCCCCAGGGCCAATATTGGCCTGAGGAGGCAGGCCCCCCTCTTTTTAAAACAAAAAAAAATAGTGGCAGGCCCCTGGGGATGGGGTCCCCTGGGCCATTAATGGCCTGAGGAGGGGGGTCACGCGGTCCCCCTCCTTATTTTTTAATATGTTAGCAGGCTCCAGGAGAGGGGGACCCCGGGGCGAATACCGAATAATGGAATTCAGGTGTTTTATTTTTCTTTCGAGTTTGGAGTCGCGACTCCAACACGGCTCTCAGCGCGGCCCCCCGTGTAACGTCGTGTTGGATTCGCGAATTCACCTTAAATAAATAATTAAGTAGTATATATTTTAGAAGGTAGTGTTGAATTTGTGAAGTTGTTTTAAAGAGGTATTGTGATTGAAGTTAATGAGAAGATAAAAAATGGATAGTTGTTAAAAATATATAAAATAAAAAATTAATAGTTAAACTAGAAAAGTGTGTTGTGTTGTAGTACATTGAATTCATGCTTTTGCGGATTTGCGTTGAGTGCGCGAATTCACAAAAAATAAAAAAAATATGTATGTGTAAACATTTTTTATATTCAGTATTATGTTATAGGGTGGCTCTAAAAAGAGCCCTTGTTTTCATTTTGAGTTGGTTGTAGCATGCACAGTTTTAGGTTGTTGAGAAAGACTCTGTTTCCTTGATCTGTGAAGTGTACTCCATCACTTCTGTAGATGTCATCCATATCAAAACGTAGATTGTTGTTGTAGATGGACCCCATTCTATGATCTCTGAGGTATGCAGAAACAGCTTTATTGACATTCTTCCTAGCTTTCTCAAACTGTGGACAGAATTGAGTTGACCACTTCCATTTCTGTCTTTGGCATATATTAGAGTATACAAAGACAGTTTGAGGTAAAAGCAACATCAATTGTGCAAAGGTGTCCTTCATTAGCATTTCCAGACCTACCCCAGTCAATGTGCCTAGGTCATTTCCACCACAGTACACAATCATGAGGTCAGGGGGTTGGAGATGCAAAAAGGTTTTAACCAAAGGCATCAATTGGTGCCCCTTTAATCCTCTCTGTGCAATCCATTTAATATCCACATTTTGCAAAGCTAGGTCTTTGTCAAAACCTCTGCGTTCAGCATACCTTTTGCACCAGAAAACATAGCTGTGCCCAACAATCCATACTGTAAGCATCTTGAAGAGATGTCTGGAAGTAATGAAAAGATGTCTGTAGCTGAGGTAGTCAGTTGGTAGAATGAGAGGTATCTAAAATGGTGGCGCGTTTGCAGAGTGGTGTAAAAAGGGGGCATGGCCTCGGACCACTCAGCAATCCAGCTGTATGGGGCTTACTGGAGGTAACAGGAGGGCTAGTTGGCCCCCAGGGACCCTCAGGAGGAAAGGGGACGTAATCCTCCAACTTAGAATGCGCCAGGAGGCGCGTTTGAAGAGTGGTGGAGAAAGGGGGCGTGCCCTGTGTCCACCTCTCAGGAATCCCACTATGTGGAGCTTACTGGAGGTAAGAGGTAGGCTAGTTGGCCCCTAAAGGACCCCCAGCAGCAAAGGGGACTTCAATCCCCATCCAAGAGCATGCCAGGGAGCTCGTTTGCAGAGTGGTGGGCAAAGGGGGCGTGGCCTGCTATGAGAACTTAGCAATCCTGCTGTGTGGGACTTACTGGACATAATAGGAGGGGTAGTTGGCCCCAAAGGATGTCCTCACAGTGGGATTGCTAAGACGTCTTCTGAAGCCATGCCCCCCTTTCTCCACCACTCTGCAAACGCGCCTCCTGGCAGACTACGGGATGGGGGATGAAGTCCAATTTACTCCTGAGGGACTTTGGGGGCAAAGAAGCCCTCCTGGTACCTCCTGTAAGTCCTACGCAGTGGAATTCCTGAGCGCTGGCCGGAGGCCCAGCACCCTTTCTCCACCACTCTGCAAACGCGACTACTAGTTAAAGAAGTGTTTGCAATTTAATAGGTTTCGCATTTGCGAGAGTTAGAGCTATTGGCGTTGTAAATGTAAAAGTTTTTTACTAATGTTTTGTGGAGTGGAGTGGATGTACGTTGTGTGTAGTGGAATTATGTGGTATGTTGTGCAGTGAAATTATGTGGATAGAAAGTATGTGGTATTTAGTGTATAGGAATTATGTAGAGTGGGATTATGTGTTATGGAGAGTAATTATGTGGTATTGTAGTCTGTGTTGTGGAGTGGTAACCTCAGGTTTAGTCTTCCTCGTTTCCATAGAAGCTCAACTATGAACTCAGTGAGACAAAAAAAGAAGGAATCATAGAGGAGCACTTGTGGACCTAGTCAGAGGTATGAGCAGGGCCACTGCAATTCTGTGACTGTTTGGCTGCACCGACTTTCGCACAATTATACATTTTCTGCATTAGCCACATAATTCATCATCTGCTCCCTAATCTGCAGATTTGAACAAAAAAGCCTTATTTCTAGCTCAAACGGCTCAAACGTTATCAAAAATGCAGCGACAAGTGTAACAGCGTGGTGGAAGGTCCTTTGTAAACTTAGAATGGTCACCTATTACTTATTGCTAAATGTGGGTGTTAAATTGGTACTAATGCTGTGCAAGCCACTCTTGCTTCCTTCTGCGCCTCTCTTGCCTCTTTCTGCATTTCTGTTTCTTCTTTCTGCACAATTCTTTCTTTTTCTGCACTTCTCTTGCCTCTTTCTGCACATCTCTTCTACTTTCTACACCTCTCTTGCCTCTTTCTGCACCTCTGTTGCCTCTTTCTGCACCTCACTTGCTTCTTTCTGTACCCCTCTTGCCTCTTTCTGCACCCTTCTTTCCTCTTTCTGCACCTCTCTTGCCTCTTTCTGCACCCATCTTACCTCTTTCTGCACCCCTTTTGCCTCTTTCTGCACCTCTATTCCTTCTTTCTGCACTTCTTTTGTTTCCTTCTGCACCTCTCTTGCTTCTTTCTGCACCCCTCTTGCCTCTTTCTCCACCCCATTTCAACTTTTCTGCATGTCTGTTACTTTTTTCTGCACTTCTCTTACCTCTTCCTATACCTCTCTTGCTTCTTTCTGTACCCCACTTGCCTCTTTCTGCACCCTTCTTTCCTCTTTGTGCACCTCTCTTGCCTCTTTCTGCACCTCGCTTGCCTCTTTCTGTACCCCTCTTGCCTCTTTCCGCATCTCTTTTGCTTGTTTATGCACTTCGTTTGCCTGTTTCTGTACCCCTCTTGCCTCCTTCTGTACTGCACTGCTCTTGCTTCTTTCTGCACCTCTCGCAAATTTCTACACCCCTTTTGCCTCTTTCTGTATCCCTTTTGCCTCCTGCACCTCTGTTGGTTCTTCCTGCACTGCTCTTGCTTCTTTCTACACCTATTTTGCCTGTTTCTGCAACTCTCTTGCCTCTTTCTGCACTTCTCTTGCCTCCTTCTGCACCTCTGTTGCTTCTTTTTTGCTCTTCTCTTCCTCTTTCTGCACCCCTTTTGCCTCTTTCTGCGCCTCTGTTGCTTCTTCCTGCACTGCTCTTTCTTCTTTCTGCACTTCTCTTGCTTCTTTCTGCACCCATCTTGCCTCTTTCTGCAGCCCTCTTTCCTCTTTGTGCAACTCTCTTGCCTCTTTCTACACCTCTCTTCCCTCTTTCTGCACCACTTTTGCTGCTTTCTGTACCTCTGTTGCTTCTTTTTGCACTTCTCTTACCTCTTTCTGCACCCTTCGTGCCTCTTTCAGCACCTCTGTTGCTTCTCTCTGCACTTCTCTTCCTTCTTTCTGCACCCCTCGTGCCTCCTTCTGCACCTCTGTTGCTTCTTTCTGTACTTCTCTTGGTTCTTTCTGCACTTCTCTTGCCTCTTTCTGCATCCCTCTTGCCTCTTTGAGCACCTCTTTTGCTTCTTTCTGCACTTCTCTCTCCTCTTTCTGCACCCCCTTGCCTCTTTCAGCACCTCTGTTGCTTTTTTCTGCAGATCTCTTGCCTCTTTCTGCACTTCACTTGCCTCTTTCAGCACCTCTGTTGTTTATTTCTGCATATCTCTTGCCTCTTTCTGCACCCCTCTTTTATCTTTCTGCACCACTCTTGCCTCTTTCTACACCCCTGTTCCCTCTTTGTGCACCTTTCCTGCCTGTTTCTGCACTTCTCTTGCCTCTTTCTGCACCCTCTTGCCTCTTTCTGCACCTCTGTTGCTTCTTTCTGCACTTCTATTGCCTCTTTCTGCACCTCTCTTGCTTCTTTCTGCACCTCACTTGCCTCTTTCAACACCTCTGTTGCTTTTTTCTGCAGATCTCATGCCCCTTTCTGCACCTCACTTGCCTCTTTCAGCACCTCTGTTGCTTTTTTCTGCAGATCTCTTGCCTCTTTCTGCACTCCTCTTTTCTCTTTCTGCACCTCTCTTGCCTCTTTCAGCACCTCTGTTACTTCTTTCTGCACTTCTCTTCTTTCTTTCTGCACCCCTCCTGCCTCTTTCTGTACCTCTCTTGCCTCTTTGTGCACCCCTCCTACCTTTTTCTGCACCCCTCTTGCCTCTTTTTGCACCTCTGTTGGTTCTTTCTGCACTGCTCTTGCTTCTTTCTGCACCTCTCTTGCCTCTTTCTGCACTTCACTTGCTTCTTTCTGCATCTCTGTTGCTTCTTTCTGCACTTCTCTTGCCTCTTTCTGCACCTCTGACTTAGAGGTAGTTTTAATCCCCCTGCCCTATTATGTACTAGGGCCTTACAGGGGAGTTCATGCCAATCACAGGGGTACCCCAAACCCATAGTGTACCTTAGTGTATGTAGGTGTTTTCACTGTATTCTAAGTGTCTTTCAGCATAGGACTGGCTCCGGGCCTGGTTAGTCAGAGTCAGTTACCACCAGTACCAGTCAGCAAAAAGATGGGGGCACAGGATGACTTTGCAACAAGGCCTCTTTTTGCACCTCTGTTGGCTCTTTCTGCAAATCTCTTGCTTCTTTCTGTACCTTTCTTCTTCTTTCTGGACTTCTGTTGCCTCTTTCTGCATTTCTCTTGCTTCTTTCTGCGCTTTTCTTCCTCTTTCTGCACATGTCCTACCTCTGTAGGAATAGTTAGAAATTAGCATTTGAAAAACCTTTGAAATTCACAGAAAAAACCATAGGTTTCAGGGACGTTATAGTTAGAAATTATCATTTAAAAAACCTTTGAAATTCACTGAAAAAGCCATAGGTTTCAGGGACGTTATAGTTAGAAATTAGCATTTAAAAAACCTTTGAAATTCACTGAAAAAACCATAGGTTTCAGGGACGTTATAATTAGAAATTAGCATTTAAAAACCTTAGAAATTCACTGAAAAAACCACAGGTTTCAGGGACGTTATAGTTAGGCTGACATTTCACTCGTACAAAACCAGAGAAATTCGGCCGTTATAGTTAGTTGAGCTAACTATAACTCGCGCCCCCGCAATGCACTGCTGATGACGTCACATATTACATCATTCATGACATGGTCAGTGACATTACTGATGACATTTCAAATGACATCACTGATGACATCATCCAGTGACTGTGTGTTTCTGTAAAGTTTAAATATGTTTTATATATATAAATGCCAAGGTGTATTGAAGAATGAGTGGGTGTATGAGTGTCTGAATGGATGATTTAGTAGGTGCGTGACTGACTGTATTAGTGAGTGATTAAACGTGTCTTACTGAATGCATGGGTTAGTGACTAAACTGTGTGAATGTCTGTATCAGTCTGTTAGTTGGTGTGTAAGCGGCTGCATGGGTTGGTGAGTAGCTACATGAGTGTCTTTATGGGTTATTGATTGGTTGTCTGAGTATCTGTATGGGTGCCTGAGTGACTGTGTGGGTGGGTGGGGAGTATGTGACTCTGTGCATAGATGTGTGAGTGGGTGATTCACTGGGTGTATGGGTTCAAGCCTCCATGTGTGAAGGGCTGTATGGGTGGGTGAGTGTGTGTATGGGTGTGTTGGTGAGTGAATAGATGTCTCAGTGGTACATATGGGAGTAACTACATATGTGAAAGGCAGTATATGTGAGTGTTGGAGTATATAAATGACTATATGTGAGAGTGAGTGATTGTGAGAGTGGCTGTATGGATTAGTGTGTGCTTGTATCAGTGATTGTATAAGAGAGTATGTAAGTGTTAGTATCTGTATGAATAAGTGAGGTGGTGTGTGTATAACTGTTTAGGTGAGTAAATGGGAGTGTGATCGATTCTTTGCATGACTGACTAGGTGTGTGAGTAACTCTATTGATGAGTGGCAGTGTGTGAGTGTCTGTATAGGTGTATGAGTGCATACGATAGTGTTGTATTGATGAGTGACTGCATGTATGAGTGACTGTATGGGTGAATGAGTGGATGTGTGTGTAGACCTAGGAATCAGTGAGTGGGTATGTAGTAAGTGGTATTGGTGTGTGTATGGTTTCAAAAAAGTAGTCTGTATTTTAGAGTGGGTGTATCAAAGGTTATATTAGGGTATGAGGAGGTGCATCAGATTATCACCTGGATGATGTCATCAGTGATGTCATCAGTGATGTCATTTGAGATGTCATCAGTAATATCACAGACCATGTCATGAATGATGTAATATGCGACGTCATCAGCAGTGCATTGCGGGGGCGAGAGTTATAGTTAGCTCAACTAACTATAACGGCCGAATTTCTCTGGTTTTGTACGAGTGAAATGTCAGCCTAACTATAACGTCCCCGAAACCTGTGGTTTTTTCAGTGAATTTCTAAGGTTTTTTAAATGATAATTTCTAACTATAACGTCCCTGAAACCTATGGCTTTTTCAGTGAATTTCAAAGGTTTTTCAAATGCTAATTTTTAACTATTCCTACAGAGGTAGGACATGTGCAGACAGAGGAAGAAAAGCGCAGAAAGAAGCAAGAGAAATGCAGAATGAGGCAACAGAAGTCTAGAAAGATGAAGAAAGGTGCAGAAAGAAGCAAGAGATATGCAGAAAGAACCAACAGAGGTGCAGAAAGAGGCCTTGTTGCAAAGTCATCCTGTTCTCCCATCTTTTTGCTGACTGGTACTGGTGATAACTGACTCTGACTAACCAGGCCCGGAGCCAGTGCTATGCTGAAAGACACTTAGAATACAGTAAAAACACCTACATACACTAGGGTACACTATGGGTTGGGGTACCCCTGTGATTGGCATGAACTCCCCTGTAAGGCCCTAGTACATAATAGGGCAGGGGGATTAAAACTACCTCTAAGTCAGAGGTGCAGAAAGAGGCAAGAGAAGTGCAGAAAGAAGCAACAGAGATGCAGAAAGAAGCAAGTGAAGTGCAGAAAGAGGCAAGAGAGGCAGAAAGAAGGAAGAGAAGTGCAGAAAGAAGTAACAGAGGTGCTGAAAGAGGCAAGAGAGGTACAGAAACAGGCAGGAAAGGTGCACAATGAGGGAACAGGGGTGTAGAAAGAGGCAAGAGAGGTGCAGAAAGAGAAAAGAGGGGTGCAGAAAGAAGAAAGAGATATGCAGAAAAAAGCAACAGAGGTGCTGAAAGAGGCAAGTGAAGTGCAGAAAGAGGCAATAGATCTGCAGAAAAAAGCAACAGAGGTGCTGAAAGAAGCAAGATGGGTGCAGAAAGAGGAGAGAGAAGTGCAGAAAGAAGCAAAAGAGGTGCTCAAAGAGGCAGGAGGGATGCAGAAAGAGGCAAGAGCAGTGCAGAAAGAACCAAGAGAAGTGCAGAAAGAAGCAACAGAGGTGCAGAAGGAGGCCCGAGGGGTGCAGAAAGAAGGAAGAGAAGTGCAGAAAGAAGCAACAGAGGTGCTGAAAGAGGCATGAATGGTGCAGAAAGAGGCAAGAGAAGTGCAGAAAAAGCATCAGAGGTACAGAAAGAGGCAAGAGTGGTGCAGAAAGAGGGAAAAGAGATGAAAGAGGCAAGAGAGTTGCACAAAGAGGAAAGAGGGGTGCAGAAAGAGGCAAGATGGGTGCAGAAAGAAGCAAGAGAAGTGGAGAAAGAAGCAAGAGAAGTGCAGAAAGAAGCAACAGAGGTGCAGAAGGAGGCAAAAGGGGTGCAGAAAGAGGCAAGAGAGTTGCAGAAACAGGCAAAAGAGGTGCAGAAAGAAGCAAGAGCAGTGCAGAAAGAACCAACAGAGGTGTAGGAGGCAAGAGGGGTGCAGAAAGAGGCAAAAGGGGTGTAGAAATGTGCAAGAGAGGTACAGAAAGAAGCAAGAGCAGTGCAGTAAGAAACAACAGAGGTACAGAAGGAGGCAAGAGGGGTACAGAAACAGGCAAAAGAAGTGCACAAACAAGCAAAAGAGATGCGGAAAGAGGCAAGAGGGGTGCAGAAAGAGGCAAGAGAGGTGCAGAAAGGCAAGAGAGGTGCAGAAAGAGGGAAGAAGGGTGCAGAAAGAGGCAAGTGGGGTGCAGAAAGAAGCAAGAGAGGTATAGAAAGAGGCAAGAGAAGTGCAGAAAGAAGCAGCAGACATGCATAAAGGGGGAAGAGGGGTGGAGAAAGAGGCAAGAGTGGTGCAGAAAGAAGCAAGAGAGGTGCAGAAAGAAACAAAAGAAGTGCAGAAAGAAGGAACAGAGGTGCAGAAAGAGGCTAAAGGGGTGCAGAAAGAGGTAAGAGGGGTGCAGAAAGAGGCAAGAGAGGTGCAGAGAGAGAGGGAAGAAGGGTGCAGAAAGAGGTAAGGGGGGTACAGAAAGTAGCAAGTGAGGTGCAGAAAGGCAACAGAGGTGCAGAAAGAGGCAAGAGAGGTGCAGAAAGTAGAAGAGATGTGCAGAAAGAGGCAAGAGAAGTGCAGAAAAAGAAAGAAATGTGCAGAAAGAAGCAACAGAAATGCAGAAAGAGGCAAGAGAGGCGCAGAAGGAAGCAAGAGTGGCTTGCACACCATTAGTACCAATTTAACACCCACATTTAGCAATAAGTAACAGATGACCATTCTAGGTTTGCAAAGGGCCTTCCACCACGCTGTAACACTTGTCGCTGCATTTTTGGTAACGTTTGAGCCAGAAACAAAGCTTTTTTTGTTCAAATCTGCAGATTAGGGAGCAGATGATGAATTATGTGGCTAATGCAGAAAATGTATAATTGTGCGAAAGTCGGTGCAGCCAAACAGTCACATAATTCCAGTGGCCCTGCTCATACCTCTGACTAGGTCCACAAGTGCTCCTCAGTGATTCCTTCTTTTTTTTGTCTCACTGAGTTCATAGTTGAGCGTCTATGGAAATGAGGAAGACTAAACCTGAGGTTACCACTCCACAACACAGACTACAATACCACATAATTACTCTCCATAACACATAATCCCACTCTACATAATTCCTATACACTAAATACCACATACTTTCTATCCACTTAAATTCACTGCACAACATACCACATAATTCCACTACACACAACGTACATCCACTCCACTGCAAAAAACATTAGTAAAAAACTTTTACATTTACAATGCCAAAAGATCTAACTCTCGCAAATGCGAAACCTATAACATTGGAAACACTTCTTTAACTAGTAGTCGCGTTTGCAGAGTGGTGGAGAAAGGGTGCTGGGCCTCTGGCCAGTGCTCAGGAATTCCGCTGTGTAGGACTTACAGGAGGTACCAGGAGGGCTTCTTGGCCCCCAAAGTCCCTCAGGAGTAAATTGGACTTCATCCCCCATCCCGTAGTCTGCCAGGAGGCGCTTTTGCAGAGTGGTGGAGAAAGGGGGGAATGGCCTCCGAAGACGTCTTAGCAATCCCACTGTGAGGACATCCTTGGGGGCCAACTACCCCTCCTATTACGTCCAGTAAGTCCCACACAGCAGGATTGCTAAGTACTCATAGCAGGCCATGCCCCCTTTGCCCACCACTATGCAAATGCGCTACCTGGTGCGCTCTTGGATGGGGATTGAAGTCCCCTTCACTGCTGGGGGTCCTTTAGGGGCCAACTAGCCTACCTCTTACCTCCAGTAAGCCCCACACAGTGGGATTTCTGAGAGGTGGACACAGGCCACGCCCCCTTTCTCCACCACTCTGCAAACATACCTCATGGTGCGTTCTAAGTTGGGGGATTAAGTCCCCTTTCCTCCTGAGGGTCCCTGGGGGCCAACTAGCCCTCCTGTTACCTCCAGTAAGCCTCATACAGCTGGATTGCTGAGATTGGTCCGAGGCCACGCCCCCTTTTTACACCACTCTGCAAACGCGCCACCATTTTAGATACCTCTCATTCTACCAACTTCTACCTCAGCTAAAGACATCTTTTCATTACTTCCAGACATCCCTTCAAGATGCTTACAGTATGGATTGTTGGGCACAGCTATGTTTTCTGGTGCAAAAGGTATGCTGAACGCAGAGGTATTGACAAAGACCTAGCTTTGCAAAATGTGGATATTAAATGGATTGCACAGAGAGGATTAAAGGGGCACCAATTGATGCCTTTGGTTAAAACCTTTTTGCATCTCCAACCCCCTGACCTCATGATTGTGCACTGTGGTGGAAATGACCTAGGCACATTGACTGGGGTAGGTCTGGAAATGCTAATGAAGGACACCTTTGCACAATTGATGTTGCTTTTACCTCAAACTGTCTTTGTATACTCTAATATATGCCAAAGATAGAAATGGAAGTGGTCAACTCAATTCTGTCCACAGTTTGAGAAAGCTAGGAAGAATGTCAATAAAGCTGTTTCTGCATACCTCAGAGATCATAGAATGGGGTCCATCTACAACAACAATCTACGTTTTGATATGGATGACATCTACAGAAGTGATGGAGTACACTTCAGAGATCAAGGAAACAGAGTCTTTCTCAACAACCTAAAGCTGTGCATCTGCACTTACATGTAGCTACAACAAACTCAAAATGAAAACAAGGGCTCTTTTTAGAGCCACCCTATAACATAATACTGAATATAACTTTTTTTACACATACATATATTTTTTTTTAAATTGTGAATTTGCGCACCTGACGCGAATCCGCAAAAGAATGAATCAATGTACTACAACACAACACACTTTTCTAGTTTAACTATTAATTTTTTATTTAATATATTTTAAACAACTCTATCAATTTTAATCTTCTCATTAACTTCAATCACAATACCTCTTTAAAACAACTTCACAAATACAACACTACGTTCTAAAATATATACTACTTAATTATTTATTTAAGGTGAATTTGTGAATCCAATGCAACGTTACACGGGGGGCTGCGCTGAGAGCCACGTTGGAGTTGCGACTCCAAACTCGAAAGAAAAAAAAATGCCAGAATTCCATTATTCGGTATTCGCCCCGGGTACCCCATCCCCCGGGGCCTGCCACTATTTTTTTTTGTCTTAAAAAGAGGGGGGCCGTGTGGCCCCCCTCCTCAGGCCAATATTGGCCCCGGGGACCTCAGCCCCCAGGGCTCGGCCATTCTTTTTTTTTAAATAAAGGGAGGGGGCCACGAGGCCCCACTCCCGGGCCACTTCTGGCCCCAGGGACCCCATCCCCCGGGGCCAGCCCTTAGCGTTGGGGACCTTGGGGGGAGCCCCAATGCCCCCATGGTCCCAGCTGGCTCCCCGCCTCCTGCGGGAGCCGGCATTGCTTTTGGGCAAGGGGAACTGCTAACATGCAGCTCCCCTTGCCCAAAAGCAATTTTGCTTTGCTTTGTTGGAGCGAGAGCAGGTTTCCTGCTCTCGCTTCCATGAAGCAAAGCAGCATTTGCTATGACCCTGTCATAGCAGACATCAATGTCCTGGGGGGGCACCCCGGGACATGGCAGCAGGAGCCGGCCCGGGGGGGTGGCGGTCCCCAGGGCCATCTAGGGCTCCAGGAGGGGGGCTGCGCGGCCCCCTTCCCTACATTTCAACAGGTGGTGGTCCCTGGGGCCGGGGGGCCGCAACAGACCCCCAAATTTACATATTCAATGCCCCAGGGAGGTGGTGATCCCTGGGGTGTGTGTGGGTGCTCAAGCCCCCCTCCACACATTTTTTTTTTAAAAAGAGAGCCCCGGGGAGGTGGCGGTCCCCAGGGCTGCCGCGTGCCCCCGCGTTTAATTTTCAAAGCCTCGGGGAGGTTGCGGTCCCCGGGGCTGCAGGGGCCCCTGTGTGCCCCTGCTACACAATTCAGCATTGCCCCCAGGACCTGGCCCACCCGGTGCTTAAGTACAACGAAGCACGGAAGCCCGCGTTTCATTTTTTTTATTTTTCTCGGGCAGATTCGCGCACCCAGCGCGAATTCGGCCGATTTTTTTTTTTTTTAAATTGCTCTTTTTTGGCCCTGGGGGTCCTTGTGGGACCCACTGAGCAGGCCTAGGGGGTCAGGGTGTTTCTACCCTGCCCCCTTTTCTTATTTTTCAATTTTTTTTCTACTGATTTCTTGTGACTCGGTTACCGATTCACAAGATGGCTGCCAACACATTCTAGTTTGGAATGTTGGCCAATCAGAAGTCAGCTCATGTTCGGGAGGAGTCGCGAATCCTTCTCGGTGCTCAGATATCGATATTTTTTTTTAAAATTTCTCTGTAACTACTGAACGTATTTACACCATTTAAAAAAAGGTCGCTTTCTGAACCAAGAGCTACCTTTTTGCCAAATTTGGTGTAATTCCGTTCAGCAGTTCGGGCTGTAGCCTGTTCCAAAATTTCCTATGGAAATTAACATGGAGAAAACGCGTTTTGGGACCCCCCTTTTTTCTCGACCCCCGCTTGATGAATCACCCCGAAACTTTCAAGACAGGAGCTGACCGTAATGCCCCATTAGTTTTGAAAATTTCGCGATAATTCGTCAAACAGCGCTAAAGATATTGGCAAAAGAAAAAACGCTTTTTGAATAGAAACAAGGTCCTAACTATAACTACCTACTGGCGACCGCCAGTAGGTAATATATATCCTTCAAAACCACAAGTATAGCATGCTCTCAGGCAACACCAAGACAGGAACTGTGAAAAAGAGATTTATGAGGGAATAAATCTCTTTTTCACAGTTCCTCGTCTTGGTGTTGCCTGAGAGCGCGCTATAGTTGTGGTTTTGAAGGATAATTTTACTGGCTGGCTCCGCCGGTCAGCGCGCCACCTCCCTTGGGTTTCTGGTTCCCGGAAGGAGTGCTGTTTCCAAGGATATATATATATATATATATATATATATATATATATATATATATATATATATATATATATTATCTACTGGCGGTCGCCAGTAGATAGTTATAGTTAGGACCTTTTTCCATAGGAAATCCACAACATTCTATTTGAAATAACTTTGGCGCCGGTTGAAGAATCTTCGCGAAATTTTCAAAACTTATGGCCCGCTCCGGTCCGCTCCTATCCTGAAAGTTTCGGGGTGATTCGGCAAGCGGGGGCCAAGAAAAAAGGGGGGTCCCAAAACGTGTTTTCCCATGCAATTTTCCATAGGAACCTTTCATCGCAGCTACAGCCCGAACTGCTGAACGGAATTACACCAAATTTGGCAAAAAGGTAGCCCTTGGTTCAGAGTCATGCCTTTTGCTTAAATGGTGTAAATCCGTTCAGTAGTTCCTGAGAAATGTGAAAAAGAAAACACATATATATCTGGGCGGAGCCTAACCACACATGTCATCGTGAGATCTGATTGGCTGTCAGCACTTCATCCTGGAATTGCTGGCAGCCATCTTGGGACCAATATAAATGATAGTACCCCATTGAAATGCATTGTAGTGAATCGAAGATTTTGAGGGTTACCAAAAGGAGAACTATAAAGGGTGATAACAGACTTTAGTTACATTAGAATTCATTTGTTGATGGTACCATACTAATTTCAGGAATTGTGGTGTGTTCTAAGGTGATTTTACCCTGTGAAAAACCTTCTGCTGGGATATCATGAATCATGTTTTAGAGAAAACTATTTTCACATGCTTGTCCCATACAGTTTTGGAAGATGCTCCAGAAGCTAAAATGAGAGCATATTTTCTGTAAATTCACATTATCTTTATCAGTCATGTGAGAATGAAGTCTGACATTCTCAGTAAAACATGTACATCCAACAAGGGCAGAGACTGTCAGTTGATTCCTTTGTGTTCTACTGCAGCTTCCCAGAGTGTTCTAAAGAACAACTAGAGTGCTAACAGCCTTACTTATGACAAAAGTATGGCACACCTGAAGCCATCTTGATTGGAATAAACTGGTAACACTTAAAACATTTAATTTAAAAAGGAACAAAATGATGGGGTTCATTTTGTCATAGAAATTATGGTTAGTGCTGTGGAAAGAAAAATTAGGACATGTTTCAAGTGTGATCTCAAATATCTTCCTGTTATATTTCAACAGGAGCAGCCTGTCAGTTGATGCCTTTATGTTCTACTGCAGCTTCCCAGAGTGTTTTAAAGAACAACTAGAGCGCTAACAGTCTTACTTATGAGAAAATTATGGCACACCTGAAGCCATCTTGATTGGAATAAACTGGTAACTCTTAAAACATTTAATTTAAAAAGGAACAAAATGAGGGGGTTCATTTTGTCATAGAAATTATGGTTAGTGCTGTAGAAAGAAAAATTAGGACATGTTTTAAGTGAGATCTCAAATATCTTCCTGTTATATTTCAACAGGAGCAGCCTGTCAGTTGATGCCTTTGTGTTCTACTGCAGCTTCCCAGAGTGTTCTAAAGAACAACTAGAGAGCTAACAGTCTTACTTATGACAAAAGTATGGCACACCTGAAGCCATCTTGATTGGAATAAACTGGTAACACTTAAAACCTTTAATTTAAAAAGGAACAAAATGAGGGGGTTCATTTTGCCATAGAAAGTATGGTTAGTGCTGTAGAAAGAAAAATTAGCACATGTTTTAAGTGAGATCTCAAATATCTTCCTGTTATATTTCAACAGGAGCAGCCTGTCAGTTGATGCCTTTGTGTTCTACTGCAGCTTCCCAGAGTGTTCTAAAGAACAACTAGAGTGCTAACAGCCTTACTTATGACAAAAGTATGGCACACCTGAAGCCATCTTGATTGGAATAAACTGGTAACACTTAAAACATTTAATTTAAAAAGGAACAAATGAAGGGGTTCATTTTGTCATAGAAATTATGGTTAGTGCTGTAGAAAGAAAAATTAGGACATGTTTCAAGTGTGATCTCAAATATCTTCCTGTTATATTTCAACAGGAGCAGCCTGTCAGTTGATGCCTTTGTGTTCTACTGCAGCTTCCCAGAGTGTTCTAAAGAACAACTAGAGCGCTAACAGTCTTACTTATGACAAAATTATGGCACACCTGAAGCCATCTTGATTGGAATAAACTGGTAACTCTTAAAACATTTAATTTAAAAAGGAACAAAATGAGGGGGTTCATTTTGTCATAGAAATTATGGTTAGTGCTGTAGAAAGAAAAATTAGGACATGTTGTAAGTGAGTTCTCAAATATCTTCCTGTTATATTTCAACAGGAGCAGCCTGTCAGTTGATGCCTTTGTGTTCTACTGCAGCTTCCCAGAGTGTTCTAAAGAACAACTAGAGCGCTAACAGTCTTACTTATGACAAAAGTATGGCACACCTGAAGCCATCTTGATTGGAATAAACTGGTAACACTTAAAACATTTAATTTAAAAAGGAACAAAATGAGGGGGTTCATTTTGCTATAGAAATTATGGTTAGTGCTGCAGAAAGAAAATTTAGGGCATGTTTTAAGTGAGATCTCAAATCCTCTTCTATTTCATTAGAAAATTCTGACATGCAGACTGAAACAATCACTTTCAATACCAGTAGTAGACTTCCAGTTAACTCCCTGGTGAGCAGTAGCTTTACTACAGTGATCTAATGAACAACTAGAGTGCTAACATTCTGAATTTATGGCAAATGTGTGACACATCTGAATGCCTTCTTGATGGAATCAAAGTAAAAACTGAAAGCATTTCCTACTGAGGAGACTGCAGTAAATGACGAAATTAGGAAACTTCATAACAAATAAGTCTCCCAAGATGGCCACCAGAGAAAATAGAGCCCAAATGTAGCACAAATATCACCCAAATGTAGCCCACATATAGCCCAATGACAGAAGTGTGCAAAACACTTTATTTTTAGTTTTTCTGCAGTTTTATATAGTGCAAACTGGTCAGGTATTGGAGCGCTACATCTTACTTGGATCCCTTATTGCGTATTTTGCACGAAGTACATGAGATTGATCTTGCGAAACATTGAACTTTACGATTCTGTTAACCTGAAGTTGCTCTGAACCGGGCTTTGTAACACCCGTTTTACCTACTGGTTTTAATTAATTCTCACTGTATTGTATTAGGAAAGAGGATTTACTGTTTTTATGTACACTTTTATGATCTATGTTTCTAAATCAGATCAAATAAAGTTTAATGAATTCTATGGCAGGACGGAGGCGAGGATTATGCATATCTTTCCTCACTTTATTTGCATAGCAGTTCAAAGAAAACGTAACACAACAATCATTAAACAAAAGACTACACAACCCATGAACCATTAGGGGGGTAGTCTCCAAGGCAACTATAGTCCAATTATACCACAGTCCATCGTATATAATATCGTGACGTCCCTTCTGCTTCCACTTTCTTCACTGCTCGTCAGTTAAGTGCATTCCTGACATTCCTTACATTCTTGGCTTAATCTGACGTTGTTGCTGTTTGTATAGCGGTTTCTTGTGCACGTTATTAGCATTATTACCTTGGTATTGTTTCATATTCCCTGCGCAGCAGGCTCTTGCCCGAGCGCATTCTCCCCCTCGCATTTTTTCCCGCTGTGTGCTCTGCGCGCGGTGAGATCCTGTCAGGCGCGTCTGACCGGAGGCAGCTCCGTCGAGCGCTCCCGCTGGTCTTTTGGGAATCCGGTCACTCCTTTAGTGTCCGCTTGATTCCCGACCAACCCTCGCCTAATTTTGACACCGCTACGCGGTGCTTTCCCCACACGGCCACGTTAGTTACCAGCGCCACCTGGTGGTGGTAATTGGTATTGCGCCTCAGTCTATTCTTATAACAACTTCGGGGAAAGCCCAGCTGTTGGAGCACTGGCGAGGGGGCTGTCTTAAGGATTTTAAGGGCATTTGTTCTGTGCTCACACCCTCTGCTATCATGTCTTCTCCAAAAGACCATTTTTACTCCTCCTACCAGGAAGTGGAGGAGGAATGGCCCCCCAACTTCTCCCTCCAGCAGTGGACCAAGCCCTCTCTCTGGCTATTTCTAGGGCGCTGGCTCCTCTTAGGGATCAGGTTGATAAGCTGGCGAAAAGCATCCCTGGGGTGTTCAGTGACCCAGATCTGGTGGTGGCGGGTCCAAGTAGCTCCCAGATGGGGAATAAAAGGGCCGTTAAGCATAACGCGGGGCACTTGGAAGGATTTGATAAACTTACGGAGACCTTCCTCAAGAGTGCGCGAACGCTAAAACATGCACCCTGCCAGGAGGAGGAGGGGCCCGGAGAAAATTGCGACACTGTCACCACTATTGTAGACCCCGACGGTGGGTTTCCCTTAGAGGGAGCGGGTGTATCGGAGGACGATTTCTCCTCCGATGAGGATAAGGACTCGGGGCGTCCCTGGCGTCCAGAGTCCCACTCCTCTCAGTCCCCGGTTGGGGACGGGGTCCACTCGGACATGTTCGAGCCTACCCAAATTTACCATCCTAGGTCGGCAGAGTGGACACCTGACGCCAAAGTGGCAGAGTATGTGGTGGGGAAAATCCATCAACCCCTTGAAAGGGAGGTCAGGAATAGGATGAGGGGAGAATGCCCCAGGCCCTCACTGAAGGGGAAGGTGGCACACACGCCTGAAATTGATGAGAAACTATGTACCTTTTTCTCCAAGTATATGAGGGATCCCAAGAAAGGAATTGATAGGTCTTGGACGTGGTAGGGCCCTTGACCCAAATTATTCAATTGATGGAGCGTTCCAAAGAGTCAGGATCCCCTTTGTCCACGGATATTGTGGCTGGTTGGGCGCACTACCCTAAACCCTAAAACACTACCCCTCCACTACCCAAACACCACTGCACTACCCTAAACCCTAAAACACTACCCCCAGCACGACACCCTACACTACCCAAACATAACTGCACTACCCTAAACCCTAAAACACTACCACCAGCACGACTCCCTACACTACCCAAACACCACTGCACTACCCTAAATCCTAAAACACTACCCCCAGCACGACTCCCTACACCACCCAAACACCACTGCACTACACTAAACCCTAAATATACCCCCAGCATGACCTCCCACACTACACAAACACCACTGCACTACCCTAAACCCTAAAACACTACCCCCAGCACGACCCCCTACACTACCCAAACACCACTGCACTACCCTAAACCCTAAAACACTAACCCCAGCATGACCCCCTACACTACCCAAACACCACTGCACTACCCTATACCCTAAAACACGACCCCCTACACTACACAAACACGACTGCACTACCCTAAACCCTAAAACACTACCCACAGCATGACCCCCTTCACTACACAAACACCACTGCACTGCCCTAAACCCTAAAACAATACCCCAGCACTACCCCCTACACTACCCAAACACCACTGCACTAACATAAACCCTAATACACTACCCCCAGCACAACCCCCTACACTACACAAACACCACTGCACTACCCTAAACCCTAAAACACTACCCCCAGCACGACTCTCTACACTACCCAAACACCACTGCACTACCCTAAACCCTAAATCTACCCCCAGCACGACCCCCTACACTACCCAAACACCACTGCACTACCCTAAACCATAAAACACTACCCCCAGCATGACCCCCTACACTACACAAACATCACTGCACTACCCTAAACACTAAAACACTACCACCAGCATGACCCCCTACACTACTCAAACACCACTGCACTACCCTAAACCCTAAAACACTACCCCAGCACGACCCCCTACACTACCCATACACCACTGCACTACCCTAAACCCTAAAACACTACCCCCAGCACGACCCCCTACACTACTGCACTACCCTAAACCCTAAAACACTACCCCCAGCACGACCCCTACACTACCCAAACACCACTGCACTACCCTAAACCCTAAAACACTACCCCCAGCACGACCCCCTACACCACCCAAACACCACTGCACTACCCTAAACCCTAGAAAAGAAAACCCCACCCCATGCCCAATCCCCCTTACCTCTCACTCCTCATGGTTCCTCTCTCCTCGTGGTTCCTGCTTCACGTCATCTCTGAGGGGCGGTGCACGTCGTTGTGAGGAAACGGAACAGCCTCTGTTTCCTTACAACGACATGGATCGTCTACATGTTTTTTAGAACGCATGGTCATTTACCATACATACCTTTACAACAAAATTAGTTGTAAAGGCATGCGTGGTAAATGACCATGCGTTCTAAAAAAATGCGTAGTAATGACTTCGTGATGTACAACGCATGCGTGGTAATGCATGCGTTGTAATGGTATCGCAAAGTAAAAAAGTCGTTGTAACGGCTGTTTACCGATCAAAGCTAGCCCCTGTTCTTCAGTGAGACGTTAATTTGATTAATTAGGAGGCAGGAATGTGGTTTTTTTACCGAAAATTGCATTCCCGGCTGTTGTATTGTGAAAGTGTCCGCGTGGCCTGGTTTCACTTCCGGTGAGAGAGTGGAAGAGTCTGTTTGGATCTAAAGGAGTTCTGTTGTTGGACGGGGCCGGCGCGACATGTCATCAGAAAACATAGCTAATGGAAAGCGTCCTCCCTGAAGTGTGGAGCAGTGCCATGAGAGGTCAACGAGTGTGCGTCCCACCGCAGTATGACCGTACCGCGTGACCCATGTGCCGCCTCCAGGGTACGGGAGGCAGAAGCAGCATCGCAGGTCCTCTTGAAGACCGTTGTAGCACTAATTCTACATTTTGGTACTAGGGCATTTTAACTTCGTTGTTCCTGCCAGATACAAAGAGAAGATCCTGTGTTATTCAGTGCCCTCATTACCTTTTTTGTGGGTTGTGGTGCTAGTCACTTCGCTGCCCTGCCGGTGCACACGACTGGGCACCCCACCTCGTGTGCCATCTGCAGGGCCTCTGCCCTTGGATCACTGGTTTCGGTTTCTGGAGTGGCAACATAAACAGTTGCTCCCAAAGGACTAGCCTGAACACTAGGGTGAATATCCCCTGCACCAGCATTCCACAGAAATTCTTTCCTAGCTCTCCCACGTCAACGAGCACGGCTCCGCTCGCGACACCGTATGACGTCATCGGAGCCATAAGAGGACCTCGTCAGCGTGCTGACGTCAGTTCCACCCATTTTTTCCGTGCCACCGAGGCAAACAGGGGACCGAGACATTTTCACATGTATACATAGTATACTAAATATATATATATTCACTGAAAAAACCATAGGTTTCAGGCACGTTATAGTTAGAAATTAGCATTTAAAAACCTTAGAAATTCACTGAAAAAACCATAGGTTTCAGGCACGTTATAGTTAGAAATTAGCATTTAAAAACCTTAGAAATTCACTGAAAAAACCATAGGTTTCAGGGGCGTTATAGTTAGTTGGACATTTCACTCGTACAAAACCATAGAAATTCCCCCGTTATAGTTAGTTCAGCTAACTATAACTCGTGCGCCCGCAATGCACTGCTGATGACGTCACATATTACATCACTCATGACATGGTCAGTGACATCACTCATGACATCACTGATGACATCTCAAATGACATCACTGATGACATCACTGATGACATCATCCAGTGGATGTGTGTTTTTCTGAAAATTAAATATGTTTTATATATGTATATCTCAAGGTCGATGGAAGAATAAATGGGTATATAAGTGTCTAAATGGATGATTTTTTTTTGTAAAATTGATTGTATAACTGACTAAGTGTATCTTAGTGAATACATGGGTTAGTGAGTAATGTTTAAATATGAAAATATCTGTATCAGTCTCTCACTTTGTGTATATTTGGCTGCATGGGTTGGTGAGTAGCTAGATGAGTGTCTATATGGGTTATTAGTTGGTTTTTTGAGTATCAGTATGAGTGTCTGAGTGTCTGTATGGTTCGGTGGGGGTATTACTTAGTGCATAGATGCATGAATGAGTGACTCACTGTTTGTATGTGTTGAAGACAGCATGTGTGCAGGACTGTATAGGTGGATGAGTATGTGTATGGGTGTGTTAGTGAGTGAATGACTGTCTCAATAGTGTCTTTATGAGTAACTACATATGTTTTAAACTAGTATATGTGAGTATTGGTGTATATAAGTGAGTATATGTGAGAGTGAGAGATTGGAAGAGTTCCTGTACAAATAAGTAGGTGTTTCTATAAGTGATTGTTTAAGAGAGTAAGTATGTGTAAGTTTCTGTAGAAGTAAGTGTGGTAGTGTGTGTATAACTGTATATGCAAGTAAATGGATGTTTGATACTTTGTTTGCATGTGTGACTATGTGCGTGAGTAACTCTATGGATGAGTTGCGGTGTGTAACAGGATGTATAGGTGTATGAGTACATATGATGAGTGAGTACATGTATGAGTGACTGTATAGGGACTGTTGGTGAATGAGTGGATGTGTGTGTAGATCTTGGAATTACTGAATAGGTGTTTTGTAACTGGTATTGGTATGTCCATTGTTTTGAAAATGTTAATTTGTATTTTTGAGTGTGTGTATCAAAGATTATATTAGGGTGAGAGGAGGTCTGCCACTCTATCAGAAGGATGATGTCATCAGTGATGTCATCAGTGATGTCATTTGAGATGACATCAGTGATGTCATGAGTGATGTCACTGACCATGTCATGAGTGATGTAATATGTGACGTCATCAGCAGTGCATTGCGGGCGCGCGAGTTATAGTTAGCTGAACTAACTATAACGGGGGAATTTCTATGGTTTTGTACGAGTGAAATGTCCAACTAACTATAACGCCCCTGAAACCTATGGTTTTTTCAGTGAATATATATATATGTATATATACACATTGTCAGATGATGTAGAAAAGTTCCACGGTGATTGGTTAAGGGGGTGCAAAGATAAAAGCGGGGTTCCCAAAACGTGTTTTTTCAGCAATGCAATTTCCATAAACCTTTGTGTCTCACGCAACACAAAAATGGCTGGATTGATTTACATGAAATTTGACAGGATTAGACATTATGGTGCGCAGATGATCCTTTTTAGTACTACAGGTAAGTAGGCTAAGTACTTTTTTAAAGTTATAAGGCATTTTAACTTAGTGATATCTGGGTGTTTGGACAAAGTATCAGAAAAAAAATATCATATATAGGGGCAGATTACGATGTCGGGCAGAAACTTTCCGCCCGACACCACCTCGGATTTGGGAACTGACCGACTCGCGGTCAGCGGCTCCGCCTGAGCGATTACGATGTGACCGAACACTGCTCGGTCGGAGTACCATTGTTCCTTATGGGAGCCCCTGTTCCGACCGACAACACAGGCTTCTATGGGGAAATGCGGTGTGTGTGGAAAACCCTGCACCCTGTTGCGGGCACCCCATTGTGCCTGCCACATAGTGCAGGGTTTTACAGGGGGGGTCCCTTAGGTACCCCCTCGGCCACCAACCGGAGGCAGCGGGGCTTAGGGGGCCCTGCCAGGTGCCCCCAAATCACTTTCCGACAGCCTTTTCGTTTCATACAGACCGACTCGGAAAGGCTGTTGCAAATCGGCATCATAATCCCTCAGTCGGAAATGCTGCCCATAGTGGTGTACGATGCGGTTCCGACCGACAGGAATACTCCGAGGGCCAGTCGGAACCGATTGGGAACAACGGCGTGGTGTGCATTCCGACCGCAAACATCATAACCAGTCGGTCAGAATGCAAACCGACCGAGTCGGTGGGAAGGGCTCCGACGCAGTCTAGAAGATTCCGACTGTCGGGAGGAGGCTTAGTGTTGTTTTTGATATCGTTGTAAAGAATATCGATGTAGACAATATCGTTGTATATAATATCATTTGTAATTGTTAATTAGGATGTAATTTATTGTAGTGTATTTGATTCTTTATGTATATTAATTTTTTTATTTGTGCTTTAGTATGCTAATTTATTAGTTATGAGATTGTAAAAATTTGTATTTTTAGTTGTATTAATGTATATGTATAATGATTTTCTAATTATTTTTTAGGGTGGGGAGATTTTTTTAATGTGAATATTTTAAAGTACATTTTATGTTAATTATTTCAATTGTATGCAAATTAATATGTTTCAATTTTTAGATTTATTTTATTACACTAATATGTTAATACATTTTGAATTAAAATAAATGTACAAAAATATATTAATGCTGATTATAAAAAAAACTGAAATATTAAAAAAACTGTTATAAAAATATCTTAAAAATGTAAGATATTAGAAAAGTATTTGAATAAGTAAAATAATCAGATTTGAGTTTTACATTTTATAATATTTTTGAAAAATAAATTTACATACTATAAATATTTTAAAAGTATTGTTTTTTTAAATTCTAATTTTATAATAAAAATATACCTTTATTTTCGTAATTTACAAATTTGTTTTTATATTTTTTTTATTTTGTGATTGCTAATTTTGGATTATGATTTTATTTTTTTGTTTTATGATTTAAAGTTTGGGCATGGTAGTAAATATAATTTATTTTTATTAATTACTAATAGTAATAATTTGTTTCCTAAACGGGTATATGTGGGAGTGAGAATAGTTAATGGCACCCTTTAAGTGTCCACTGCCTTCCCCAAATTGGTTTAGATTGGAGTGGTAATAGTAAATGTCACCCCTTTAGTGTCCCACTCCATCCCAAAATTGGTTTAGAATGGAGTGGGAATAACATTTGTCACCCCTTTAGTGTTCCACAGCTTCTTGAAATTGGAGTGGGAATTGTAACTGTTGTCCTTATAGTGTCCAAAACCTTCCCCAAATTGGCGTAGGCTGGAGTGGAAATTGGTGGGAGAATAGTAAATATCATCCCTGTAGTGCCCAACATTTTTTAAAAATGGTTTATGTTGGAATGTGATTATTAAATTTTATAATTTTTGTCTGATATCCTTTGTTTTAATTTTATTTGTATTTCATTAGTATGGTGTTTAGAAATTTAGTAAAAAAAATGTTGTATGTTTGTGAGCACTAATATCATTAATTACATTTTTTTATAGAATAAAGATGTAACAAATTTTTCTCATTCTATTTATGTTTTTGTAAATTTATTTAATGCATATTTTTACAATTTTAAACATATATATTCCAATTTAAAAATAAACATATACGTATTGTTAAATAAAATATTTTTTATTGATTTATTTTATCATTAAATAAAAAATGCTAATTATATTTAAATACTAATGTATGTTGTACATTTACAACTTTTATTTTCCATTACATACCACTTTTTGAATATTTAATTGTTTTATGTTCATAATTTCAACATCATTTTAATAAACATTTTACAATATATTGAATAATTGTATATATTTTATATTAATATTTAATTTATACATTACCATTTTTTAACATTTTATACAACATTTTTGACACGTTTTACATGTTTAATAATTTATTACATTTTTCATTCATTCATTCAGCATTTGCACATTATTTCCCTTTCATTTCTATGGGGAGATATATATATATATATATCTATATATATATTTTTGTTTCCTTTGTAGCATTTATTTTACTGCTACCTTTTATTTGTAATCTACTTGTGTTATTTTTAGTCTGTTTTCCCAGAACCAGGTTGCGGTAAGGTGCTGCTGTTTGTCCGAACAGGAAAGTCCCTTGAGGGTTGAGGGGGTTAAGGGGGGCGGTCTAGAAGTTAGATATAGTATTGTTTGTCATTTTGCTAGCATATTAGATGTGTTAATAGTAGTGTTTTTCACTAGTTTGTAATTTTGGGTTTTCGTACATTGTTTCAGTAATGTATTGCTATATTATATTAAACTGTGTTATATTACTTATATTTTGATGATTAAGTGTGATGTATTTTTATTTATGGGAATGTAATACGTTTTGTGGGTTTTCTTATTTACTTTTTTGTTTTAGTCTACAAACGTGTCCGATGGGCATTTAGAGTTTCAGTTTTTTTAAGGAAATCAATTTTGGTTTATAATAAACCAATGTTTTTTACTTTGATTTTCTTTTTTTGACTATGTAGATGCAGAGGAAGATCTGCAGCTACACAACAGTAAGGGGATTATTACACATACCTTGGGATCCGTACTGGCGGTGGCGGTCTGACCACCACCACTATGGTGGTCTGGCCACCATATTACGATGGTGGTTGTGAGACCGCCACAAGATCCCCGCCTCTGCCAGGATCCCATGGCTGTCGCAGTACGTTAAAGGGCCTGAATATGCTGGCGGTGCCGATGCTGGCACCGCTGAGCATATCACGACTTGCATTTCCACTGCCCATTTCATCGCGGGACCCTACCATAAAAAGGTTGGTGGAAATGCAGGTAAGGGGATCCTAACAGGGCCCCTGAGCAAATCTGCCCATCGGGGTGCGTGCTGGGGGGGCAAGTGTTGTGCCCTTCTACAAATGCACTTTAGTGCATGCACTGTGTGGTATGCACAACATGGTGCATGCCACACAGTGCACGTACATGCAGCAGGCTCTTTCACGGCAGCAGTGTGTTGTATAGGCTCTCTTTTGAGCCTAACATAACCACTGCAGTGACACGGCCGCAGCACCGCCCACCCAACCTGGATTAAATTTATAATTTGGCAGACGGATGCATCACAGGCTTGGTGGTCTTCTTTGGACCGCCGCGGTGGTGGTCCGAGATGAAGACCTCCAAACTCGTAATAAGGCCCTAAGTCTTTTTTAGTTTGTTTCTATTGGGTGGGAAATGTTATCTTTTATTGCTTGTGTAAATATTGTGTGATTGCTATTTGGAATTGCATGGTTATGTGTGGAATTTTTTTATATGATGGATTGAGACTGCATTTTGTTTTTTGATTTGGGAAGGTTACATTTTTTGTTTAAATAATTTATATATCATTGCATTATCTAAGTCTTCATTAGCGTTGGACTGTTATTTAATTTTTGAGACTGATGATTTGTCATGTTGGTTTTTGGGACTTTGATAGGTTACTATTTATTTTATGATATGCTTTTGGCTATCATTTCTAAGTAATATTCTCCTTTGTTATTTATGAAGGGTTTGACATTAAATTGTAGCATGTCGTGCATTCTTTTGGTTTGTTTGCTAAGTTTAGGCACAATTTGGATAACAGATTGCTCCATTCATAGTTGTTGTTGCTTTGCTCTTTTTGTAATACGTCTATAAATTTAAGAGTGTAGGTTTGGTTCTGCCCAGTGTGGATTGGAATGCATTGTGCCATCTTTCCACTGCGTTGTAAGTTTTGGCTTCCTTTACAAAGGTACTGTCATAGACATTTCACCATGGTATTTGGAATTTGGATTGGCATCTGTGTCTGGAGGGATGTAGTCTGCCAACCCAAGTGTCTTCAAAATAATCCATTAGGGGGCTTAGTTTGTCTTCATTTTGTTGGTAAAAAGGGCGTTCTATTAGTAAATTGTAGTGGTCAGTTACCTCTGTAACAAGGACATAGGCTAGTGCTATCATGTTGTTTATTTCAAAGGCAAATTTTCAGTTTTTAGACTATTCAACATTTAGGGGCGTATTTATGAGAATTGTCACGCAGTGCAGCACAGCAAGTCACCTTTCTGCACTGAGTGACAGGGAAAGGGTAGGAATGTACCGCATTAAAAAAAATATGGTGCATTCCTGCCTTTTCTCCTACGCTGGTACCATTTTGGCTGCCTAGCGCTAACACGGGTATCCTTGCACCATGGTGCAAAGGTGCCTGTGTTGCATGTAGGATTGCTTTTGTGCATTAAGGGGCACCTTACTGCACAAAAACAATTGTGAAAGGTATATTCCTCTATCTATATAGAAAGAGGAAGTAACAAGGAGAAAAAAGATATTTCTCCTTGTTGTGCCTCTCCTGGGAAGGTATATCTTTGGTGCATTCCCAGGTTTACCAGTTCTGGTTAATCTGGGAATGAGTAAAAACCATGGGAGTTGCGTGGGCACACCCACGCAATGCTCATGGTATGCTTCCCTAGCACAGAGTAAGGCAACGTAGCAATTTGTACTCCATTGCTTTGAGATTTATAAAGCCAATCAGGACCACACAAAGTAGCCGTGCGTGGTTTCATAAATCTCATTTTTCAGTAGCGTCGCACATGTACTACATTGAGTGGTGCAAGCACAACACAACTAGGGCCATAAATTTGGCCCTTAGTGCAGATTGTTGGAGGTGTCCCCATATGCTTTGATTGACATGATAGTAGCAGCCTTGAATGGCTGTGAGGGGGTACATTTTTAAAATGGTTTGAATCATGGCTTACTCAAAGTCTATGATTATGTTTTGACAGTAGTAGTTATTTGTTTTATGTTTAATGTGGTTTAAAAGTTTGTAATAAGTGCTCCTTTGTTCATTTGGTAGTAGGGCATACATAAAAGGGATATTTGTGTTTTGATATTCACCATGTGTGGTGTATATCTAAGTGAATTGTTTGGGACACATTTTGAAAGTTCCATCCATCAACCAGGTTGACAGTGGCTTAGTTTAAGTAAATTATCATATAAAAGGAAATCAAAGATTCCTCATTATGCGTCATTGGTAAATGTTCAGGTACTTCTATATCTTGGCGCCTTCTAAGGGCAGGAGGAGTACCGCTGGTGGCTTTTTTAGTACATGCAATTAAACATTTTAAAGTGGGTATAGGTGACAGTTGGGCTGTGATATGTTCGGGGACTTTAGGCAGTATATCTTTCAGGATTTTGACTGTGGGAGCTAATGCTTGCCTCTCTTATATCCTGCAGTATTTCCCTTCTGTCACATTTGGGGGTGGTTGTGCTCTCTTACATGAATTACATCATCTTTTGTAGTTGCCCTTCCATAACATGCGTTAGAATAATATTTGGTACCTTTCCAATTAATATTTTCTGTTGATGCACCTACTTGGCTGTAGCCGATGTGATTTAGTAACTGTTTTCCTTTCTGAGATGTTATGCATTTTGCTGTCTCTGTCATTGTATCTGAAAGTTGTGTAATAGAATAAAATATACAATATTTTAAAGTTTGTACGTTTGTTATTTTTTTGTAGAATTATGCTACTACTCCTATTTTGTATACTTACATGTAAGTTCTGTTTAGATGTTTCACACTGTTTTGCAGTTTTCTGTTCCGTTCAAATGTGGAGCAGGTGCTTTCCTTTCCGTTTGTGTTGGATGAAAAGAAAAGTTCATTTCATTTTTAGTGTTAATTTGTTGGTACTTTGTAGAGGTTGAGGTTGTTAGGTTTATTTTTACTCACTATTGGGGTGAGTTTATAGTTTTTTATTAATTTGTGTATACTTACATTGTTATAACTTTTTGCTGGGATGTGATAGTTGTACTTTTTCTGGCAGTTTATCACTTTTCCAAATTATAGTTGTTTCTTTTAGGAAGTCCATGTAAAGAGATAGAAGTTAGAGAGTGTTTGATTAATTATTTGATGTTTTACATTTTAAAATGTATTAACAAGTATACGTTTTTAGTTTAAATGTAAGTTGTACTTACTTGATTAGGAAGTTGTTGAGATATATATATTTCCTCTTTAATGGTCTGGTCAGAGAATCCAGCAGAGTTTCCTCATCTTTTCTGAAGTATTTAGTTGTTTAAAATAGTGTGCCTTTTAGTTTGTTGATTTAATTGTTTGCCTGATTCTGTTGTCTAAAGTAGTTTATACTTTGATTTTATTGGCTGGTTTATTTTAGTTTTAATGTTTTTTTTTCTATCAGTTATGTCCTTAAATGGAAAACACTAATTTCAGCTTTAGTTATATTGTATGATATATAGTTAGATAGTTTTGAAAAAAATATATAGGGTGTTGTTGTTGTTTAAAAGTTTGTAGTTAATGCTAATATTTGTTTTGAGTTTTATTTTAGTTTTATTTTATGATTTTAGATATATTATTTATCAGGGTGAATGGTAAATATTTTGGTGATGTAATATATTTATATTTAATTTAAACATGTGTATAGTTATTTTTTTTAGGTTTATTTCAAATAATTGTTTTACATAAAAAGTGCATTTTTTAATATTCATTAAAGATAATTTACGTATTTCGGTGATATTATGATAGTTGATATTGTGTGATTCAATGTTTTTGACACATATGTTTTTTTTAAAGGTACCGATATATTTGTTTCCAACATTTGTGTTTTCAATATAAGTAAAAATTTATATTTTTAACAGTGATATTTGTGTTCTTGATATTTGTGGTTTTAACAGTTAAATACAGGAAGTCGATATGTTTGTTATTGATATTTATTTTCTGACATTAATGTATTTCAATATTATTTGCATTGATAATATGTCAGTGATCCGATATCTGTGGGCGTGGTATTTTCACTAAATTTCACTGTATTTCGCAGGAGTACCGCAGTACATAGAGATGACAAGTCATTATCTGATTGGCTAATGACTACCTTTACAAAGGTTAAAGGCAGCCATATTGTTGTTAGGTACACTTTGCCTATGTTCTGTGTATCACCCTTAGATGTAGGTAAGTATTAGGTTTGATATTTTCCACCTACCTATTACCACACTATTAAAATGGTAATAGGTAGGGGAAATATTTATAAGTTTCTACATATTAACCACGGTACCAAAAATAAATGAAAGCATTTTTTAAAATTAAAAATACATTGTAGTACACTAAATTTTATAAATACAGTGTACTAGTGTATGTTTCATTTTTAGCATGTTTTAATCTTCAGTAAACGTCTAAGAGTACTGCGGTAAGACCTACAAATTACTGTGCTACTTAAAACATTTTTTAAAAATGCTATTCTGTCCCACTCCACATTACGCTATTACACTGTACTCCTCTACACTGTATGTCACTACACTGTACCCCGTTCCACTCTACAACACTACACTCTACGGTATTCAACTATACACCCATCCACTCGTCGCCTCTATACTGTATGCCACTCCACTCTACGCCACTTGAGTCTATGCTTTTTCCCCTCTACGCCACTACATTGTACCTCAATCCACTCTATGCCACTCTACTCTATGCTACTCCATGGTACGCCACTCTAGTCTATGCTATTACACTCTACGCCTATCCACTGTATGCCACTCCACTCTACCCCACTCCACTGTGCACTATTCCACTGAATGCCACTCCACTCTACAATATTCCAATACACGCCACTACACTGTACCACACTCCACTCTACGCAAGTCCACTCTAAAACACTCCACTGTACTCTATTCCACTCTTTGGCACTCTACTGTGTGCCACGCTACTCTATGCTATTCCACTGTAGGGCGCTCCACTCTAACACACTCTAGTGTACACCCCTGCACTGTACACCACTCCACTGTATGCTATTCCACTGTATGAGGCTCAACTGTATGGCACTTAACTCTACGCCACTCCACTGTACTCTACTACACTATTGGCCAATACACTATTCCACTGTATGCAACCCCACTGTACAACAATCCACTCAATGCTATTCCACTCTATGTCACTCAACTCTACACCACTCTAATATATGCTTTTCCAATGTACGCCCCTCCACTGTCCACCACTCCACTCAACGCCACTCTATTCTACCCACTCTATGCCACCCAACTCTATGCCAACTCTATGCCATTCCACTCTATGCCACTCTGGTCTACACCACTGCAGTGTACGGCACTCCACTATACATCACTCCACTTTATGCCACTACACTGTCCCTCACTCCACTCTATGCCACTCCATTCCACAACACTCCACTCTATGCCACTCCACTCTATGCCACTCTACTCTAAGCTATTCCACTGCACTCCACTCTAACACACTCTAGTGTATGTCACTGCACTTTACACCACTCCACTGTACACTATTCCACTGTATGCTGTCCAACTACACATCACTCCAGTCTATGCCACTCCACTGTACGCTACTATTCTGTACTCCAATGCACTCTACACTATTCCACTGTACTTAATTCCACTTTACAATACTCCATTCTATGATATTCCTCTCGATGCCACTCCACTCTGCTCCACTCTAATGTACATGTTACACTGTATGCCACTCCAATGTACACCACTCCAATCTAAGCCACATTATTCTACCCCACTCCACGCAACTCCACTCTATGCCATTCCATTCTACGCCACTCCACTCTATGCCATTTCAGTCTGCGCCATTGCACTGTACGCCACTCCACATTAAGCCACTCCACTCTACAACTATCCACTGTACGCTACTACACTGTACATCACTCAATTCTACACAACTCAACTGTGCGCCACTCAGCTGTATGGCAATCCACTCTACGACACTTATGCTACACCACTCTACTGTATGCTATTCCACTCCACTTTGCATCACTACATTGTATGCCAGTAACAGTCAACAGTATTCCAATCTACACCAGTCCACTGTGCACTGCTCCTTTGTACCCCACTACAGTCTACCCCAGTACAGTGTACCCAGCTCCATCCTGTTTGGTATTCCACTGTTGCCACTATACTGTACCTCACTCCACTCTACACCACTCTACTGCACACTATTCCACTCTATGCCACCCCATTCCATGCCATTCCACTCTACCCCACTCCAGTGTACACTATTCCATTGTATGCCACTTCAATGTACATGTTACACTGTACGATGCTCCACTGTACACCAATCCACTCTAAGCCACTCTATTCTACCCCACTCCATCCTACAACACTACACTCTATGGTATTCCACTCTGCAACACTCCATTGTATGCCATCACACTGTATGCCACTCCACTCTGCACCTCTTCAGTCTATGCTATGCCACTGTATGCCACTACACTGTACCTCACTCCACTTTACTGTACACTTTTCTACTCTATGCCACTCCACTCTACATCACTCCACTTTACCCCACTCCAGTGTACGCTATTCCACTATATGGTACTCCAGTGTATGCCACTCCACTCTATGCTATTTCACTGTATGCAATTACACTGTACCTCACTCCACGCTATGCCACTCCACTCTACAACGCTCCACTGTACGGCACTCTACTCAATGCCAATCCACTTTATGGCACTCTACGCTATTCCACTGTACTCCACTCTAACACACTCCAGTGTACGTCACGGCACTGTCCACCACTCCACTGTATGCTGCTCAACTGTACGGCACTCCAGTCTATGCCACTCCACTGTATGCTACTACACTATAAGCCAATACACTCTACACTATTCCACTGTACTCAACTCCACTGTACAACACTCAAATCTATGCTATTCCACTCTATGCCACTCCAATCAATGCCACTCTAATATACACTGTTACACTGTACACCACTCCCCCTACGCCATTCTATTCTGCCCCACTCCACTCTATGCCACTCTACTATACGTTACTCCACCTTATGCTACTTCAGTCTACGCCACTGCACTGTATGCTACTCCACTATACACCACTCCACTCTACAACAATCCATTGTACGCTATTACACTGTACCTCACTCCATTCCATGCCACTTCACTGTACGCCACTTCACTGTACACCATTCAACTGTACGCTAATCTACTCTACCCTCTAGACTCTACACTGTACTCCACTCCCCTTTAGAACACTCCACTCTACACCGCTCCACGCCAGTACAGTCTACCTCATTAGACTCTACCCAAGCACCACTCTACAACACTCCACTGTGTGGTATTCCACTCTACCACACTCCACTCTATGCCACTACACTGTACGCCACTCCACTCTACGCCACTCCAGCCTATCCTATTCCATTGTTCACCACTATACGGTACCTCACTCCACAGCACGCCACTCTACTGTATGCTACTCTACCTTACGCCACTCCACTATACACTATTCCATTCTACGTCACTCCAGTCTACTCCGCTCCCCTCTACCCTGCTCCATTGTACACTGTTGACCCTGTCACTCCACTGTATGCAGTCCACTCTACACTATTCCACTGTATGCCAATGCACTGTACCTCACTCCACTCTACGCCAGTCAACTCTAGAACTCTCCACTGTATGCCACTCCACTCTGTACCACTCCACTGTACACCACTCCACTCTATGCTATTCCACTGCACACCAATCAACTCTAACACACTCCACTGTACACCACTGCACTGTACACTGCTGTGCTTTACGCCAATCAACTCTACAACATTCCACTGTATGCAACTCCAGTGTACGGCACTGCACTCTATGCTATTCCACTCTATGCCACTCCACTGTACACCACTCCATTGTAGGCCACTCTAATATACAACATTCCACCATATGCCACTCCACTGTTTGCCACTCCACTCTATGCCACTCCACTCAACGCCACTCCACTATATGTCACTCCAGTATATACCACTGCACTCTATGCTAGTCCCCGCTACACTTCTCCACTCTATGCTATTGCACTGTACGCAACTCCACTCTCGCCTCCACTTGCTTTTCCAATCTGCTCCACTCCACTCTACGCAATTCCACTCTACACCGCTCTTATATGCTACTCCATGGTACACCACTCTAGTCTACGCTATTACACTCTACGCCTATCCAATCTATGCCTCTCCACTCTACCCCTCTCCAGTGTGCGCTGTACCACTGTATGCCACTCAACTCTACTCTATTCCAATATACGCCACTACACTGTACCTCACTCCACTGTACACCAGTCCACTCTACAGCACTCCACTGTATGTCATTCTACTCTATGGCACTCTACAGTATGCCACGCTACTCTATGCTATTCCACTGTAGGTCACTCCACTCTAACACACTCCAGTGTATACCACTGCACTGTACACCACTCCACTCTATGCTATTTCACTGTATGATGCTCAACTGAATGACATTCCAGTCTACGCCACTCCACTCTACTCTACTACACTATGGGCCAATACACTCTACACTATTCCACTGTATGCAACTCCAATGTACGGCACTGCACTCTATGCTATTCCACTCTATGCCACTCCACTGTACACCACTGCATTGTAGTCCACTCTAATAAACAGTATTCCACCGAATGCCACTCCACTGTATGCCACTCCACTGTATGCCACTCCACTCTATGCCACTCCACTATATGTCACTCCAGTATATGCCACTGCACTCTATGCTAGTTCCCGCTACACTTCTCCACTCTATGCTGTTGCACTGTACGCAACTCCACTCTCACCACTACACTCTACGCTATTCCAATCTGCTCCACTTCACTCTACGCCACTTCAGTATACACTATTCCACTCTACGCTACTACACTCTACGACACTCTACTAAACGACACTCCACTATACGCTATTCCACTCTATGACACTCCACTCTAACACTCTAACACACACCACTCTAAGCTATTGTACTGTTTGCAAATGTAGTGTGTGCTACCCAGTTGAATACACTGTGTATGGAGGTGTGCAAGTTATAATAATTTGAAGGTGTTGCATAAATTATAATTTAAAGGTATAAGTTTCGAAATTTACATTTTTGTTTACTTTAGCTTTTGTGTGCAGCTAAAGAATAAATAAAGTTATATAAATGTAAAGATAGTGGATAAATTATAAATTTAAGGTATAACTGTAACTGAAGAATTTCTAAAGTTTGTGTATTTTAAGTTTGGTTTGTATAGAGAGAGTAAAGTTTTCTGAACTATAAAAATGGTTTGACCTTTTGTTTTTCCTTGAATACAAATATCTATCTATCTATCTATCTATCTATCTATCTATCTATCTATCTATCTATTTTTCCTTGAATACAAATATCTATTTATCTATCTATCTATCATCTGTATATATATGTATATATATACATATATATATATGTATTTATATGTGTATGTATATATATATATATATATATATATATATATCCAAACAAAAGTTGCCCGGAACAGGAAGGGCCCACACAGGAAGGTAAGGCTGAACATCTTTAATAGAGGCTATTGCGCAGGCACGCCAAGAAAAGCCACAGTGGTTTAGTCCAGCCGACGTGTTTCGTGCTTTATGCACTTTGTCAAAGGCTCATCCGGTAGAAGCTCCGGCGATATTTAAAGCACCAGTGTTCAATCAAGGCACCCGCCCCAGTGGGCGTGGCCGCGCTCGGCTCCCTGGTACCTGTAGTGCTCAGTGTTACTTCAGTGAGTTGTCGTTGTTCCACCGCAAATAAAGTGAAATACAATCCTAAGTGGGTTACTGTGGCTTCCTCATGCTGCCCAGCAGACATTGCCGCCTCCAAAAACTAGCACCTGTCCCTTTACTTTGCGCAGCCGGTTGGCGTCACATCGGGTCTGCCGTTAAACAGCGGGGCTCCCTCCACGGCTCGGACCAGCCGTACAAATCCAAACAAAAGTTGCCCGCAACAGGAAGGGCCCACACAGGAAGGTAAGGCTGAACATCTTTAATAGAGGCTATTGCGCAGGCACGCCAAGAAAAGCCACAGTGGTTTAGTCCAGCCGACGTGTTTCGTGCTTTATGCACTTTGTCAAAGGCTCATCAATGCCGGTAGAAGCTCCGGCGATATTTAAAGCACCAGTGTTCAATCAAGGCACCCGCCCCAGTGGGCGTGGCCGCGCTCGGCTCCCTGGTACCTGTAGTGCTCAGTGTTACTTCAGTGAGTTGTCGTTGTTCCACCGCAAATAAAGTGAAATACAATCCTAAGTGGGTTACTGTGGCTTCCTCATGCTGCCCAGCAGACATTGCCGCCTCCAAAAACTAGCACCTGTCCCTTTACTTTGCGCAGCCGGTTGGCGTCACATCGGGTCTGCCGTCAAGCAGCGGGGCTCCCTCCACGGCTCGGACCAGCCGTACAAATCCAAACAAAAGTTTCCCGCAACAGGAAGGGCCCACACAGGAAGGTAAGGCTGAACATCTTTAATAGAGGCTATTGAGCAGGCACACCAAGAAAAGCCACAGTGGTTTAGTCCAGCCGACGCGTTTCGTGCTTTATGCAATTTGTCAAAGGCTCATCAATGCCGGTAGAACCTCCGGCGATATTTAAAGCACCAGTGTTCAATCAAGGCACCCGCCCCAGTGGGCGTGGCCGCGCTCGGCTCCCTGGTACCTGTAGTGCTCAGTGTTATTTCACGGACCACTGCCTGCTTTTAAAAAATGAAAAGAAAACTTTTCATTTTTCTTTTTGTAAAGCATCTCGTTTTCCTTTAAGGAAAACGGGCTGCTTTACAAAAAAAAATGATTGCTTTATTTAAAAGCAATCACAGACATGGTGGTCTGCTGATCTCAGCAGCCCACCATCCCTGTGATTTTTGCGATTCCTAGGGGGTCGCAAATTGCGACCTACCTCATTAATATTCATGAGGTAGGTCATTTGCGACCCCTTAGGAATCGCAGAAAGTGTACTGCACACTTTCATGCATGCCGTTTTGCGATTCCCTAATTGCGAATCGCAAAGATTCGCAATTAGGGAATCGCAAAACATTTTATTGATGCATCTGGCCCTATAAGTGGTGAATTGCTGTGGATTTGCGAATTCAAAACATTAATGTTGTCACTGACATATTCACCTAACTATAAGGTTACTTTAACCTTTGTTTTTTTCTGTGAATTTCTAAGGTTTTTTTTAAAAACAAAAACATCTTTTTATCACACCTAACTATAACGTTACCTTTGTTTTTTTCTGTGAATATATGTATTTCGAGAAAAGCAGCAAGCAGCTCTGTTATTTATATAGGAGCCTAATACATTTTCGCTAGAGTCCAGCATCGTCTTATTGGTGACATAGTATCTGAATTTCTAGGAAGTACCAACATTTTCCAACATTGCTTTGCAGTCATTAGCCAGGGCTCTTTGAAGGGTCTCTGTGTTTTCCACCACTGACCTGGATTAGAAAAATGTGTCATGTAACACTTATCAGAGATAATGTGGGAGCAGTCTGAGAAAGGTTACTCTGCCCTCCTAAAACAACAGATGTCATGCCGCACTTATATATTGATAAGTGAGCATTTAGATTGTGCTGGGTATGCAGAGGATGTCGGAGTTCAGCGACTAATTAGAGTGTTATCACTGAAGTGTGAAAGCGCCACACATTTACCCGGGCGAAGGCAGGGTATTTGCAAAAATAATATTTAAGAGATATGTTTATAGCCATACGTTTATGACATTCCTACAGGCACGAGCCAGTATGGATGAATTGCCACACTTGTATTAAAGGAACATGTGACATTGGATTCATTTAACACAGCGCAGTAACAAATAGCCATTCTGATCATAATACTGCATTTAAAGGGAAAATAATGCTCAGGAATTGTTATGGACGGTGTTGCCAAATTAAATATGCACTGTATACATGAGGTTATCTGTGGTACCTCATCTGCTCTTTCTAGATTCCATTCCATTTAATGAAAAGGTCAAGTGATGTAATACATATTAAGCACATCCTAATATGGCTTCAATGCAAGGTAATGACATCTAGAATGATTTGACACTTACAGTACACCCAATTAAGTTAATTAAACTTTCTATACATTGCTCGAAGTACTTATATGGAAAAATTAAGGTATCTTATGTCGTACATTAGTAGGATCCACAGTCCCCAAAACATATGTTATGGGCAGGGCCATTGAACTTGTGTGGCATGGGATGACCAAATGGTGAGCAGCGTTGACTAAATTATATGGTAAGAAAGGCCAAATTATGTGGCGTAATGCAGTTCATTGGATGATAGTATTATTTTATTATTTTGTCATTTTTGCACGTAAACGCTGTCTGGACAAAGGTTTCTTCTCAGCAGTTTAACACACAAATACAGCAATAAGCAAAAGAAAGGTGACCATTCTTTCCTGTGTGAACAGCCTTTAACTACACGGCAACATGCAGGACACGTTTTTGTAAAAAATCTGCAAATTGTGCAGCAGATGATGTATTTTGTGGCAAATGTATTAAATCCATAAATATTTGGAAATTACCGTGGCCGCAAAATCCCATATTTACAGTGGCCCTTAGGGAGCTGCACTAATGATATTGGTGCATAGCATAGACCCAGATTCAAACTATGGGCAATAAAAATGAGGGAAGATGTTCTGTAGCATTGTTAATGCATTTTAGCAGCACAATTGTGCCCAGCATTCTGAATGTCTGTTGCGCATCAACTGCTAAGCTGATGCGGTAAAAGCACATCACCAATAGCAGAATTTCCACAATACTTTAAACATATAGCAATTAAACAGCAATGTGAAATGTATGGCGATTAGGTAACCATACATTTTTACTGTTGAATGAGGTTAACAGTCTGTGGAGCCCTTTAAATCTTATTGTGCACACATTTTAAGGCCCTACAAGGCCCATTAGGTCAGTCCTTGACTAAAATGTCCCTACTAGGAGAAGATTTCTAGCAGTGAGGCTCCTGCTACTGTAGACATAACCAAAGTAAACTTCAATTAGCGCTGGCCTCAGTACTTCTCAATCAGGAGATGGTCAGTGGCAGACCACATTTGAAATGTAGGCTGCCACTTTGGTCATAGGGTTGAAACCTCAAGCTTCATGTATATCCCTCAAATGCTACTAAATTTGCAAACCACCTGTCCCTCCTACAGAGAAGAATCTCAAAATGTAGCAGCTTGCTTCATTTATTGATAGAAAACCATCTACTTTCATAGGATGGGATGTTGCAGTATTCCTCCCATGACCCATCATCTCCTTCTCTCCACACCCAAACAGCACCTTCATACCTGAAGGGTGTGGAGATTGGAGTGGAGGGAACAGCATGGAGAAAAATCATAGTGATCAATGGTTAGGATGAAAGACACAGGAAGGAAAAGAGCTTGAAATATACCTCTGGATTAATTTTCAAGTTACAGAGTTGGGGTGATTTACATGTTAAAAGCAGATTACATTTTCGCCTGAATATAGTATTTTTATTATTATATAAAATTGCTATATATATATGTGTTTGGTGTCAGATGTCATTCAAGTAATATGCTGCCTGGGTTATGTGCAATCCTGCCAGCACATGGGTTCCTTTGATCTTCGCTTTTTCTTACAGACCTGAAAAATTAATAATGTTCATATGAACTCTTCTGCAACAACATTGGGAGAAGAAAATTTAGCCAGTGGCAATTTCAGCTCAATGAGGGATCTGTGACCTTCAGGTATCCTGAACCCAATAACATTCCTGAGACTTTATTTCCTACCATATTTTGCCCTTACTCTGCCTAGTCTATTGACTGACAATCTTCCCATGCTCCGTTATATCTTCTCAAGACAAGTCTATTGGTAGATGCATTTCTTTTATCAGTATAATTGTCATTTCAGCACTTTCCTAATTCTTCACAACTTAGGGGCCGATTCCGATCTCGGTCGGAGGCGCACCCAATACTATTCGGTCGGGAAAAAAGCCATGCGAAAGCCAGTTTCCCGACCGATCCGTACAGTACACCGAACGAGCAAGTACGATGCGCACAACAGCAAAAATCCCGGCTGAGCCGTACTCACCCAAACCAGGTCCTGTTCTCCGACCGAGGCGAATCCGGAAACGCCGAATCGAGTCGCACGGAAGGGAAAATGCAGCCCCGTCCGGCCGGACAAGTACGATGCGCTTTCCGTACGCGCCGAACCCGTCGCTACGCACGGCACGTCAAAGCATCCGGGAGAGGCGCACATAAGCTCCGAATCGCGCCACAACACGATCCACGGCTACGAGACGAACACAGCACCGACGAGGACGACGCGAAGCGACGAGGACGAAGCCAAGCGACGAGGACGACGCGAAGCAACGAGAAGGACGAACGACACGAACCAACCATGAATCCCTTCGTCCCGATCATACCAATATTCTACATCTACTACCGGAACAGGCACGGACGCGTACGGCGCAGAAGGTAAGTCAGACACCAACCACAAAACACATACAACACGTACACGACACATCACACACATACACTGGGAATCTGAATATACTTACACCAGCAACAGCAGCACCATAGGGGCAGGATGCCCATCACCAATGCCACATATGCACACAGGGGCCTGAATGCGCGCCACCACCCCAACCCAGGGGGGCTGGATGCCAACCACCACAACCACCCTCAACCAGGGGGGCAGGATGCCTACCACTACTACCACCCTCAACCAGGGGGGCAGGATGCCTACCACTACTACCACCCTCAACCAGGGGGGCAGGATGCCTACCACTACTACCACCCTCACCCAGGGGGGCAGGATGCCCACCACTACTACCACCCTTAGCCAGGGGGGCTGGATGCCTACCACCACCCTTAGCCAGGGGGGCTGGATGCCCACCACCACTACCACCCTTAGCCAGGGGGCAGGATGCCTACCACTACTACCACCCTCACCCAGGGGGGCAGGATGCCCACCACTACTACCACCCTTAGCCAGGGGGGCTGGATGCCTACCACCACCCTTAGCCAGGGGGGCTGGATGCCTACCACTACTACCACCCCCACCCAGGGGGCAGGATGCCTACCACTACTACCACCCTCACCCAGGGGGGCAGGATGCCCACCACTACTACCACCCTTAGCCAGGGGGCTGGATGCCTACCACTACTACCACCCTCAACCAGGGGGGCAGGATGCCCACCACTACTACCACCCTTAGCCACGGGGGCTGGATGCCTACCACTACTACCACCCTCAACCAGGGGGGCAGGATGCCTACCACTACTACCACCCTTAGCCAGGGGGCAGGATGCCCACCACTACTACCACCCTTAGCCAGGGGGGCTGGATGCCTACCACCACCCTTAGCCAGGGGGCTGGATGCCTACCACCACCCTTAGCCAGGGGGCTGGATGCCTACCACTACTACCACCCTCAACCAGGGGGGCAGGATGCCTACCACTACTACCACCCTCACCCAGGGGGGCAGGATGCCCACCACTACTACCACCCTTAGCCAGGGGGCTGGATGCCTACCACCACCCTTAGCCAGGGGGGCTGGATGCCTACCACTACTACCACCCCCACCCAGGGGGCAGGATGCCTACCACTACTACCACCCTCACCCAGGGGGGCAGGATGCCCACCACTACTACCACCCTTAGCCAGGGGGCTGGATGCCTACCACTACTACCACCCTCAACCAGGGGGGCAGGATGCCCACCACTACTACCACCCTTAGCCACGGGGGCTGGATGCCTACCACTACTACCACCCTCAACCAGGGGGGCAGGATGCCTACCACTACTACCACCCTTAGCCAGGGGGCAGGATGCCCACCACTACTACCACCCTTAGCCAGGGGGGCTGGATGCCTACCACCACCCTTAGCCAGGGGGGCTGGATGCCTACCACCACCCTTAGCCAGGGGGCTGGATGCCTACCACTACTACCACCCTCAACCAGGGGGGCAGGATGCCTACCACTACTACCACCCTCACCCAGGGGGGCAGGATGCCCACCACTACTACCACCCTTAGCCAGGGGGCTGGATGCCTACCACCACCCTTAGCCAGGGGGGCTGGATGCCCACCACTACTACCACCCTTAGCCAGGGGGCTGGATGCCTACCACTACTACCACCCTCAACCAGGGGGGCAGGATGCCCACCACTACTACCACCCTTAGCCAGGGGGCTGGATGCCTACCACTACTACCACCCTCAACCAGGGGGGCAGGATGCCTACCACTACTACCACCCTTAGCCAGGGGGCAGGATGCCCACCACTACTACCACCCTTAGCCAGGGGGGCTGGATGCCTACCACCACCCTTAGCCAGGGGGGCTGGATGCCTACCACTACTACCACCCCACCCAGGGGGCAGGATGCCTACCACTACTACCACCCTCACCCAGGGGGGCAGGATGCCCACCACTACTACCACCCTTAGCCAGGGGGCAGGATGCCCACCACTACTACCACCCTTAGCCAGGGGGCTGGATGCCTACCACCACCCTTAGCCAGGGGGGCTGGATGCCTACCACTACTACCACCCTCACCCAGGGGGGCAGGATGCCCACCACTACTACCACCCTTAGCCAGGGGGGCTGGATGCCTACCACCACCCTTAGCCAGGGGGGCTGGATGCCTACCACTACTACCACCCTCAACCAGGGGGGCAGGATGCCCACCACTACTACCACCCTTAGCCAGGGGGGCAGGATGCCCACCACTACTACCACCCTTAGCCAGGGGGCTGGATGCCTACCACCACCCTTAGCCAGGGGGGCTGGATGCCCACCACTACTACCACCCTTAGCCAGGGGGCAGGATGCCTACCACTACTACCACCCTCACCCAGGGGGGCAGGATGCCCACCACTACTACCACCCTTAGCCTGGGGGCTGGATGCCTACCACCACCCTTAGCCAGGGGGGCTGGATGCCCACCACCACTACCACCCTTAGCCAGGGGGGCAGGATGCCTACCACTACTACCACCCTCACCCAGGGGGGGCAGGATGCCCACCACTACTACCACCCTTAGCCCACCACTACTACCACCCTTAGCCACGGGGCTGGATGCCTACCACTACTACCACCCTCAACCAGGGGGGCAGGATGCCTACCACTACTACCACCCTTAGCCAGGGGGGCAGGATGCCAACCACTACTACCACCCTTAGCCAGGGGGGGCTGGATGCCTACCACCACCCTTAGCCAGGGGGGCTGGATGCCTACCACCACCCTCAACCAGGGGGGCTGGATGCCTACCACTACTACCACCCTCAACCAGGGGGGCAGGATGCCTACCACTACTACCACCCTCACCCAGGGGGGCAGGATGCCCACCACTACTACCACCCTTAGCCAGGGGGGCTGGATGCCTACCACCACCCTTAGCCAGGGGGGCTGGATGCCCACCACTACTACCACCCTTAGCCAGGGGGCTGGATGCCTACCACTACTACCACCCTCAACCAGGGGGCAGGATGCCCACCACTACTACCACCCTTAGCCAGGGGGCTGGATGCCTACCACTACTACCACCCTCAACCAGGGGGGCAGGATGCCTACCACTACTACCACCCTTAGCCAGGGGGCAGGATGCCCACCACTACTACCACCCTTAGCCAGGGGGGCTGGATGCCTACCACCACCCTTAGCCAGGGGGGCTGGATGCCTACCACTACTACCACCCCACCCAGGGGGCAGGATGCCTACCACTACTACCACCCTCACCCAGGGGGCAGGATGCCCACCACTACTACCACCCTTAGCCAGGGGGCAGGATGCCCACCACTACTACCACCCTTAGCCAGGGGGGCTGGATGCCTACCACCACCCTCAACCAGGGGGGGCAGGATGCCTACCACTACTACCACCCTCACCCAGGGGGGCAGGATGCCCACCACTACTACCACCCTTAGCCAGGGGGGCTGGATGCCTACCACCACCCTTAGCCAGGGGGGCTGGATGCCTACCACTACTACCACCCTCAACCAGGGGGGCAGGATGCCTACCACTACTACCACCCTCACCCAGGGGGGCAGGATGCCCACCACTACTACCACCCTTAGCCAGGGGGGCTGGATGCCTACCACCACCCTTAGCCAGGGGGGCTGGATGCCCACCACTACTACCACCCTTAGCCAGGGGGCAGGATGCCTACCACTACTACCACCCTCACCCAGGGGGGCAGGATGCCCACCACTACTACCACCCTTAGCCAGGGGGGCTGGATGCCTACCACCACCCTTAGCCAGGGGGGCTGGATGCCCACCACCACTACCACCCTTAGCCAGGGGGCAGGATGCCTACCACTACTACCACCCTCACCCAGGGGGGCAGGATGCCCACCACTACTACCACCCTTAGCCAGGGGGGCTGGATGCCTACCACCACCCTTAGCCAGGGGGCTGGATGCCTACCACTACTACCACCCCCACCCAGGGGGCAGGATGCCTACCACTACTACCACCCTCACCCAGGGGGGCAGGATGCCCACCACTACTACCACCCTTAGCCAGGGGGCTGGATGCCTACCACTACTACCACCCTCAACCAGGGGGGCAGGATGCCCACCACTACTACCACCCTTAGCCACGGGGGCTGGATGCCTACCACTACTACCACCCTCAACCAGGGGGGCAGGATGCCTACCACTACTACCACCCTTAGCCAGGGGGCAGGATGCCCACCACTACTACCACCCTTAGCCAGGGGGCTGGATGCCTACCACCACCCTTAGCCAGGGGGGCTGGATGCCTACCACCACCCTTAGCCAGGGGGGCTGGATGCCTACCACTACTACCACCCTCAACCAGGGGGGCAGGATGCCTACCACTACTACCACCCTCACCCAGGGGGCAGGATGCCCACCACTACTACCACCCTTAGCCAGGGGGGCTGGATGCCTACCACCACCCTTAGCCAGGGGGCTGGATGCCTACCACTACTACCACCCCCACCCAGGGGGCAGGATGCCTACCACTACTACCACCCTCACCCAGGGGGGCAGGATGCCCACCACTACTACCACCCTTAGCCAGGGGGCTGGATGCCTACCACTACTACCACCCTCAACCAGGGGGCAGGATGCCCACCACTACTACCACCCTTAGCCACGGGGGCTGGATGCCTACCACTACTACCACCCTCAACCAGGGGGGGCAGGATGCCTACCACTACTACCACCCTTAGCCAGGGGGCAGGATGCCCACCACTACTACCACCCTTAGCCACGGGGGCTGGATGCCTACCACTACTACCACCCTCAACCAGGGGGGCAGGATGCCTACCACTACTACCACCCTTAGCCAGGGGGCAGGATGCCCACCACTACTACCACCCTTAGCCAGGGGGGCTGGATGCCTACCACCACCCTTAGCCAGGGGGCTGGATGCCTACCACTACTACCACCCCCACCCAGGGGGCAGGATGCCTACCACTACTACCACCCTCACCCAGGGGGGCAGGATGCCCACCACTACTACCACCCTTAGCCAGGGGGCAGGATGCCCACCACTACTACCACCCTTAGCCAGGGGGGCTGGATGCCTACCACCACCCTTAGCCAGGGGGCTGGATGCCTACCACTACTACCACCCTCAACCAGGGGGGCAGGATGCCTACCACTACTACCACCCTCACCCAGGGGGGCAGGATGCCCACCACTACTACCACCCTTAGCCAGGGGGGCTGGATGCCTACCACCACCCTTAGCCAGGGGGGCTGGATGCCTACCACTACTACCACCCTCAACCAGGGGGGCAGGATGCCTACCACTACTACCACCCTCACCCAGGGGGGCAGGATGCCCACCACTACTACCACCCTTAGCCAGGGGGGCTGGATGCCTACCACCACCCTTAGCCAGGGGGCTGGATGCCCACCACTACTACCACCCTTAGCCAGGGGGGCAGGATGCCTACCACTACTACCACCCTCACCCAGGGGGGCAGGATGCCTACCACTACTACCACCCTTAGCCAGGGGGCAGGATGCCCACCACTACTACCACCCTTAGCCACGGGGCTGGATGCCTACCACTACTACCACCCTCAACCAGGGGGGCAGGATGCCTAACACTACTACCACCCTTAGCCAGGGGGCAGGATGCCCACCACTACTACCACCCTTAGCCAGGGGGCTGGATGCCTACCACCACCCTTAGCCAGGGGGCTGGATGCCTACCACCACCCTTAGCCAGGGGGGCTGGATGCCTACCACTACTACCACCCTCAACCAGGGGGGCAGGATGCCTACCACCACCCTTAGCCAGGGGGGCTGGATGCCTACCACCACCCTTAGCCAGGGGGGCTGGATGCCTACCACTACTACCACCCTCAACCAGGGGGCAGGATGCCTACCACTACTACCACCCTCACCCAGGGGGGCAGGATGCCCACCACTACTACCACCCTTAGCCAGGGGGCAGGATGCCCACCACTACTACCACCCTTAGCCAGGGGGGCTGGATGCCTACCACCACCCTTAGCCAGGGGGGCTGGATGCCTACCACTACTACCACCCTCAACCAGGGGGGCAGGATGCCTACCACTACTACCACCCTCACCCAGGGGGCAGGATGCCCACCACTACTACCACCCTTAGCCAGGGGGCTGGATGCCTACCACCACCCTTAGCCAGGGGGGCTGGATGCCTACCACTACTACCACCCTCAACCAGGGGGGCAGGATGCCTACCACTACTACCACCCTCACCCAGGGGGGCAGGATGCCCACCACTACTACCACCCTTAGCCAGGGGGCTGGATGCCTACCACCACCCTTAGCCAGGGGGCTGGATGCCCACCACTACTACCACCCTTAGCCAGGGGGCAGGATGCCTACCACTACTACCACCCTCACCCAGGGGGGCAGGATGCCCACCACTACTACCACCCTTAGCCAGGGGGCTGGATGCCTACCACCACCCTTAGCCAGGGGGGCTGGATGCCCACCACCACTACCACCCTTAGCCAGGGGGCAGGATGCCTACCACTACTACCACCCTCACCCAGGGGGGCAGGATGCCCACCACTACTACCACCCTCAGCCAGGGGGGCTGGATGCCTACCACCACCCTTAGCCAGGGGGGCTGGATGCCTACCACTACTACCACCCCCACCCAGGGGGCAGGATGCCTACCACTACTACCACCCTCACCCAGGGGGGCAGGATGCCCACCACTACTACCACCCTTAGCCAGGGGGCTGGATGCCTACCACTACTACCACCCTCAACCAGGGGGGCAGGATGCCCACCACTACTACCACCCTTAGCCACGGGGCTGGATGCCTACCACTACTACCACCCTCAACCAGGGGGCAGGATGACTACCACTACTACCACCCTTAGCCAGGGGGCAGGATGCCCACCACTACTACCACCCTTAGCCAGGGGGCTGGATGCCTACCACCACCCTTAGCCAGGGGGGCTGGATGCCTACCACCACCCTTAGCCAGGGGGGCTGGATGCCTACCACTACTACCACCCTCAACCAGGGGGGCAGGATGCCTACCACTACTACCACCCTCACCCAGGGGGGCAGGATGCCCACCACTACTACCACCCTTAGCCAGGGGGCTGGATGCCTACCACCACCCTTAGCCAGGGGGGCTGGATGCCTACCACTACTACCACCCCCACCCAGGGGGCAGGATGCCTACCACTACTACCACCCTCACCCAGGGGGGCAGGATGCCCACCACTACTACCACCCTTAGCCAGGGGGCTGGATGCCTACCACTACTACCACCCTCAACCAGGGGGGCAGGATGCCCACCACTACTACCACCCTTAGCCACGGGGGCTGGATGCCTACCACTACTACCACCCTCAACCAGGGGGGGCAGGATGCCTACCACTACTACCACCCTTAGCCAGGGGGCAGGATGCCCACCACTACTACCACCCTTAGCCACGGGGGCTGGATGCCTACCACTACTACCACCCTCAACCAGGGGGGCAGGATGCCTACCACTACTACCACCCTTAGCCAGGGGGCAGGATGCCCACCACTACTACCACCCTTAGCCAGGGGGGCTGGATGCCTACCACCACCCTTAGCCAGGGGGGCTGGATGCCTACCACTACTACCACCCCCACCCAGGGGGGCAGGATGCCTACCACTACTACCACCCTCACCCAGGGGGGCAGGATGCCCACCACTACTACCACCCTTAGCCAGGGGGCAGGATGCCCACCACTACTACCACCCTTAGCCAGGGGGCTGGATGCCTACCACCACCCTTAGCCAGGGGGGCTGGATGCCTACCACTACTACCACCCTCAACCAGGGGGGCAGGATGCCTACCACTACTACCACCCTCACCCAGGGGGGCAGGATGCCCACCACTACTACCACCCTTAGCCAGGGGGGCTGGATGCCTACCACCACCCTTAGCCAGGGGGGCTGGATGCCTACCACTACTACCACCCTCAACCAGGGGGGCAGGATGCCTACCACTACTACCACCCTCACCCAGGGGGGCAGGATGCCCACCACTACTACCACCCTTAGCCAGGGGGGCTGGATGCCTACCACCACCCTTAGCCAGGGGGGCTGGATGCCCACCACTACTACCACCCTTAGCCAGGGGGCAGGATGCCTACCACTACTACCACCCTCACCCAGGGGGGCAGGATGCCCACCACTACTACCACCCTTAGCCAGGGGGCTGGATGCCTACCACCACCCTTAGCCAGGGGGGCTGGATGCCCACCACCACTACCACCCTTAGCCAGGGGGCAGGATGCCTACCACTACTACCACCCTCACCCAGGGGGGCAGGATGCCCACCACTACTACCACCCTTAGCCAGGGGGCTGGATGCCTACCACCACCCTTAGCCAGGGGGGCTGGATGCCTACCACTACTACCACCCCCACCCAGGGGGGCAGGATGCCTACCACTACTACCACCCTCACCCAGGGGGCAGGATGCCCACCACTACTACCACCCTTAGCCAGGGGGGCTGGATGCCTACCACTACTACCACCCTCAACCAGGGGGGCAGGATGCCCACCACTACTACCACCCTTAGCCACGGGGGCTGGATGCCTACCACTACTACCACCCTCAACCAGGGGGGCAGGATGCCTACCACTACTACCACCCTTAGCCAGGGGGCAGGATGCCCACCACTACTACCACCCTTAGCCAGGGGGGCTGGATGCCTACCACCACCCTTAGCCAGGGGGCTGGATGCCTACCACCACCCTTAGCCAGGGGGGCTGGATGCCTACCACTACTACCACCCTCAACCAGGGGGGCAGGATGCCTACCACTACTACCACCCTCACCCAGGGGGGCAGGATGCCCACCACTACTACCACCCTTAGCCAGGGGGCTGGATGCCTACCACCACCCTTAGCCAGGGGGGCTGGATGCCTACCACTACTACCACCCCCACCCAGGGGGCAGGATGCCTACCACTACTACCACCCTCACCCAGGGGGGCAGGATGCCCACCACTACTACCACCCTTAGCCAGGGGGCTGGATGCCTACCACTACTACCACCCTCAACCAGGGGGGCAGGATGCCCACAACTACTACCACCCTTAGCCACGGGGGCTGGATGCCTACCACTACTACCACCCTCAACCAGGGGGGCAGGATGCCTACCACTACTACCACCCTTAGCCAGGGGGCAGGATGCCCACCACTACTACCACCCTTAGCCACGGGGGCTGGATGCCTACCACTACTACCACCCTCAACCAGGGGGGCAGGATGCCTACCACTACTACCACCCTTAGCCAGGGGGCAGGATGCCCACCACTACTACCACCCTTAGCCAGGGGGGCTGGATGCCTACCACCACCCTTAGCCAGGGGGGATGGATGCCTACCACCACCCTTAGCCAGGGGGGCTGGATGCCTACCACTACTACCACCCTCAACCAGGGGGGCAGGATGCCTACCACTACTACCACCCTCACCCAGGGGGCAGGATGCCCACCACTACTACCACCCTTAGCCAGGGGGGCTGGATGCCTACCACCACCCTTAGCCAGGGGGGCTGGATGCCCACCACTACTACCACCCTTAGCCAGGGGGCTGGATGCCTACCACTACTACCACCCTCAACCAGGGGGGCAGGATGCCCACCACTACTACCACCCTTAGCCAGGGGGGCTGGATGCCTACCACTACTACCACCCTCAACCAGGGGGGCAGGATGCCTACCACTACTACCACCCTTAGCCAGGGGGCAGGATGCCCACCACTACTACCACCCTTAGCCAGGGGGGCTGGATGCCTACCACCACCCTTAGCCAGGGGGGCTGGATGCCTACCACTACTACCACCCCCACCCAGGGGGCAGGATGCCTACCACTACTACCACCCTCACCCAGGGGGGCAGGATGCCCACCACTACTACCACCCTTAGCCAGGGGGCAGGATGCCCACCACTACTACCACCCTTAGCCAGGGGGGCTGGATGCCTACCACCACCCTTAGCCAGGGGGGCTGGATGCCTACCACTACTACCACCCCCACCCAGGGGGCAGGATGCCTACCACTACTACCACCCTCACCCAGGGGGGCAGGATGCCCACCACTACTACCACCCTTAGCCAGGGGGCTGGATGCCTACCACTACTACCACCCTCAACCAGGGGGGCAGGATGCCCACCACTACTACCACCCTTAGCCACGGGGGCTGGATGCCTACCACTACTACCACCCTCAACCAGGGGGGGCAGGATGCCTACCACTACTACCACCCTTAGCCAGGGGGGCAGGATGCCCACCACTACTACCACCCTTAGCCACGGGGGCTGGATGCCTACCACTACTACCACCCTCAACCAGGGGGGCAGGATGCCTACCACTACTACCACCCTTAGCCAGGGGGCAGGATGCCCACCACTACTACCACCCTTAGCCAGGGGGGCTGGATGCCTACCACCACCCTTAGCCAGGGGGGCTGGATGCCTACCACCACCCTTAGCCAGGGGGGCTGGATGCCTACCACTACTACCACCCTCAACCAGGGGGGCAGGATGCCTACCACTACTACCACCCTCACCCAGGGGGGCAGGATGCCCACCACTACTACCACCCTTAGCCAGGGGGGCTGGATGCCTACCACCACCCTTAGCCAGGGGGGCTGGATGCCCACCACTACTACCACCCTTAGCCAGGGGGCTGGATGCCTACCACTACTACCACCCTCAACCAGGGGGCAGGATGCCCACCACTACTACCACCCTTAGCCAGGGGGCTGGATGCCTACCACTACTACCACCCTCAACCAGGGGGGCAGGATGCCTACCACTACTACCACCCTTAGCCAGGGGGCAGGATGCCCACCACTACTACCACCCTTAGCCAGGGGGGCTGGATGCCTACCACCACCCTTAGCCAGGGGGCTGGATGCCTACCACTACTACCACCCCCACCCAGGGGGGCAGGATGCCTACCACTACTACCACCCTCACCCAGGGGGGGCAGGATGCCCACCACTACTACCACCCTTAGCCAGGGGGGCAGGATGCCCACCACTACTACCACCCTTAGCCAGGGGGGCTGGATGCCTACCACCACCCTTAGCCAGGGGGGCTGGATGCCTACCACTACTACCACCCCCACCCAGGGGGGCAGGATGCCTACCACTACTACCACCCTCACCCAGGGGGGCAGGATGCCCACCACTACTACCACCCTTAGCCAGGGGGCAGGATGCCCACCACTACTACCACCCTTAGCCAGGGGGCTGGATGCCTACCACCACCCTTAGCCAGGGGGCTGGATGCCTACCACTACTACCACCCTCAACCAGGGGGGCAGGATGCCTACCACTACTACCACCCTCACCCAGGGGGGCAGGATGCCCACCACTACTACCACCCTAAGCCAGGGGGGCTGGATGCCTACCACCACCCTTAGCCAGGGGGGCTGGATGCCTACCACTACTACCACCCTCAACCAGGGGGCAGGATGCCTACCACTACTACCACCCTCACCCAGGGGGCAGGATGCCCACCACTACTACCACCCTTAGCCAGGGGGGCTGGATGCCTACCACCACCCTTAGCCAGGGGGGCTGGATGCCCACCACTACTACCACCCTTAGCCAGGGGGCAGGATGCCTACCACTACTACCACCCTCACCCAGGGGGGCAGGATGCCCACCACTACTACCACCCTTAGCCAGGGGGGCTGGATGCCTACCACCACCCTTAGCCAGGGGGGCTGGATGCCCACCACTACTACCACCCTTAGCCAGGGGGTGCCAGATGCCCACCACTACCACCCTTAGCCAGGGGGCAGGATGCCCACCACTACTACCACCCTTAGCCAGGGTGGGCTGGATGCCTAACACCACCCTTAGCCAGGGGTGCTGGATGCCTACCACCACCCTTAGCCAGGGGGGGCAGGATGCCCACCACTACTACCACCCTCACCCAGGGGGGCAGGATGCCCACCACCACTACCACCCCCACCCAGGGGGCAGGATGCCCACCACTACTACCACCCTTAGCCAGGGGGGCTGGATGCCTACCACTACTACCACCCCCACTCATAGGATGGACAATGCATGACACAACAAGCACACCACAACCTAGGGAATGCAAGATTAAGACATCCCCCCACCACCATGACAAGCGTGTGAGCAGGCTGTGTCAAATGCCTACAACACCGAACATGACATTGAACATACAATGTGACCCCTTAGCACATGTGCCACACATATATGTGTGTGGCACCCACAATGCAAGCAGCCCATGACCATTGTGGCAATGGGGCCTAAACCCCCATCATCACAGTGACCAAAAGGCAAGTGTGGGGTCCATAGCTGAAGCACATTTTGACCATTGTGGCAATGGGGCCTAAACCCCCATCATCACAGTGACCAAAAGGTAAGTGTGGGGTCCATAGCTGAAGCACATTTTGACCATTGTGGCAATGGGGTCTAAACCCCATCAGCACAGTAACCAAAAGGCAAGTGTGGGGTCCATAGCTGAAGCACATTTTGACCATTGTGGCAATGGGGCCTAAACCCCCATCATCACAGTGACCAAAAGGTAAGTGTGGGGTCCATAGCTGAAGCACATTTTGACCATTGTGGCAATGGGGTCTAAACCCCCATCATCACAGTAACCAAAAGGCAAGTGTGGGGTCCATAGCTGAAGCACATTTTGACCATTGTGGCAATGGGGTCTAAACCCCCATCATCACAGTAACCAAAAGGCAAGTGTGGGGTCCATAGCTGAAGCACATTTTGACCATTGTGGCAATGGGGCCTAAACCCACATCATCACAGTGACCAAAAGGTAAGTGTGGGGTCCATAGCTGAAGCACATTTTGACCATTGTGGCAATGGGGTCTAAACCCCATCATCACAGTGACCAAAAGGTAAGTGTGGGGTCCATAGCTGAAGCACAGTTTGACCATTGTGGCAATGGGGTCTAAACCCCCATCATCACAGTGACCAAAAGGCAAGTGTGGGGTCCATAGCTGAAGCACATTTTGACCATTGTGGCAATGGGGTCTACACCCTCATCATCACAGTGACCAAAAGGTAATTGTTGACAAAGAAAGAGCTGCAACTGCCAAACTGCATGGATCATTCCTGGTCACAGAACCAAAAACTCATCTGTGGCAAAGTAGTGTATGTGTCCCATTGCAACATAAATTGGGGGAGCCAAATACTGCAGTGCAAATGAAACATTCCTTTGGCCATGTGCAGACAAACAACACCCATGGTGGCTGAGACCGTCAACAGTCATCAATGACACAATGACAGAAGTGACCATCAGAATGCAGAACCACATATTTGCACCAATGGGCACACAAATGCAGATACCCTGTGGAGACAGCAGATGTGAGGTGAACAGATACCATACCATGGCAGCAATGGGACACACAAACCATGATCACTGTGCTGACCGATGACCTAGGAGTCCCAGGGACAGCAGGGGAAACACACCAAACAACATACAGCCAATGGCACACCCAAGATATGCCAATGCAGTGGTGCAGATGCACAAACACAAACAGGCAGACCAACACTGTCATCATACACAGCAGGTGAGGGGTGGGGGTGCCATTGTCCCCAGGCAACAACACAACACATGAGGAGAGCTGAACACCAATCATACAGATGTGCATACACTGCCACACTAAGGTAACTCATGGATCCAAATCCCCTATGTGGGCAAGCAGGCATTGACAGGTGAGAGGGAGCACAAAACACACATGTCACACAGGCACGTAGGAACAACAACTGACACAGCAAGTCACAGACACACCACAGCACCACCCCCAGGGCCCCCACAATGTGGTGACCCTGGGCTGAAGAAAAATACCACTGTGATGACAAAGCTAAATGTCGTTCACACTGTGAACCACAGTCAGGTGTCCTGAGCAACTAACTACCATCACACCTACACAAGCACAAATCAATCAGCATGGCCAGTAAGCCAAGGCCAACATGGAGGCAGGGGACTAGCCGGGCAACAACTCTCATCTGCACACACTCAACACCACACCCCTCGACCTCCAACAATGTGCAGCAGTGAAGTACACATGCACTGGTGACATTGCACATGCACCCATTACTATTCCAGGGTGGTGGGTGGGAACCAAGGTGTAGAAACACATCACACATGGACACTCAACAAGACTCCTGAATGTCTGACACACTGCACACTACGCTGTACATGGACATGACGGCAATACCACACCGACCAATGGGATCCCAGCCACAGTCACACACCAATGAAGAAGCCAAGGTCACCCACAAAGAACACACATAGACAACAACCAACATTGCAGCCCGGACCCTAAGGAGTGCCAGCAGTCACACACACAACGTGTCACAATCACTGAAAGATAACACAAACTGGAAATCACATGACAGGGGCAAACAACAAGTGCCAAAGGGAAACCTGACTGTGACCCATCTGCGTCAGCACACAAACTCTGCCCTGACAGCAAACACACCTATGGGTGACACCCTGATGACCAGTAATGTGCCATGCACCCACATCACAGAGAACACAGGGAGAAGACTTTGGGGGAACATAGCTCAAGTCAGCAAGCATCACAAACAGGTACAACACTAGGGATCACAGCATGCGCAGATGAATGGAAGTGAACACACAGACATGCACATACAACACACACCTTGGGCGCAGGCAATGTCACACGTGTACACACTGCCATGAGGGGACTCCACTCCTGTGTGAGGAAAGCTGTGCCATATGTTGCTTCAGTAGGGCCCCATCATGTCAGCTGAGCACTTGGTCACACAATCAACAATTAGCACCAAATGAGGGCTCCCATCACATCAGCACAGATCCAACACACTTGTATAGCAATGTTGCAATGTTGCACTGACTACACGGATGAGTCCCTCCCCATTGATGCCCAAACCTGCATGTCCACTGGAGATGGCAACACGGTCAGGGAAGTAGACAAATGCAACGATGGCAGGCACAACAGATGTGCAGGGGTGGAAGCCACAGATGTGAAATTGCCAATGTAAGTAGGAAACCCATTGCCAAATACTGAACACATGACACCCTCAGATGCTGCTATTGATGACATGGATACACCACATGATAGGACACATTCCCCCTGGACCACATGGGTTCCTGCACAGTAACACTTCATAATCATGAGACCAGATATCACCATCACTGCAGCAAGGGCATGGTTAGCTGCACCAACAACATGTACATCTGAAGCATGAGCACTAGAGAAAAGAAAGTTGCTTTATTCAGCATATGTGTTGAGGCCAAACGAAGTCCTGAAAAAAGAGCAAAGGCCAATGGCCAGTCCATTGTCAAAGTTCAAACAGGGTGACACTGGCAGATGTCACCCTACGCATGCCTGCACAATACCAGGGACAATCCACTAGGAGGGGCAACCGGGGGGCAGGCCAGGCACCGCAGGGACAGGATCAGGGCTCACCAGGGGAGTCAGGGAAGGGGTGGTGGGTGCTGGAGAGCCACTGACAACTGCAGTGGAGGTGTCTGACATGGTGTGTGCCGGCACAACTGGGGGCATGACACAGATGTCGTGGGTGCCGGCACAACTGCAGTGGACCCTGCAGATGGGGTGGACAGGTCCGCCACTGCAGTGCCCAAGTCAGACAGGGCGGTAGTGGACTCCACTGCAGTGCCTACCTCCAGGGGAGGAGAATGGGGAACAGGCAAGGTGGGTTGGACAGAGGGGAGGACACCCTCACCACATCAGTGGCACAGACAAGCGCAGCGGGGGGTGTGGTGCTGGGAGAGCAAGTGGCAGGGGGAGAAGGCCGGAGCATCTTGGGGATGGTATATCTGTGGGTGGGGGAACCTGGGGCAGGGTGTGGTGGGGGCACCTGTGCAGTGGGGGCCTGAGGGATGGAGGACGGAGACCTTGTGCCTGAGCTGCAGGGCGGTGGCGGGGTCTTGCTCTTAGCACTCCGGGGGGACTTGCGGGTGGGGGCCTCAGTCCGTCTGCGCCTGGGGGAGGGTGTCCGGGGGCGAGGGGCACTCTGCTCCGTGTGGGTGGGCTTCCTCTTCCCCCGGGATGCTGGAGCAGCTTCATCGGTGGGGAAGAGGCCGAGGTCACAGAGGAAGAGCTGCTGTGACTTTGGGGTTGCAGGTGAGGCAAGGGAGGGTGCTTTGGAGGGAGAGGGAACTGAGGACTGCGCAGTGCATGTGGATGCGTGTGTGTGTTCCAGGGCCCCATCCCCTGTGAGTCTGGCTTGCGCAATACGAAACTGAACGAAGTACA